>LJIJ01000066.1:0-361778 GCA_001718145.1 Orchesella cincta | reverse complement strand
GATGTCAGAATGGATGGAAATCTATCAATTAAGATTCATAATGTAATCAACCAAACCACCAACTTGAAAAAGTCATCTTTTTATTTAAAAAGGAGACAAAAATCCTTATGAAAAGCGAAGGTGATTTGATCATGTGTTATGATTAAACAGTAGGTGAGGAAAAAGTTGTATCAAGCTAATGAGACAACTTGTTAGCAAATCGCTGGTAATGGGAGAGTTCCCGATGTTTCCCGACGATAAAATGATTGAATGTGTTGATAAGCCTCACATAATATGAGCACTTGAAAATTGTTCTTGCGTAATATTTAGAGACCCAGACCATACGCAAATCTTGATAAGGGATTTTACAGTCTTTCCTTTCAAGTATGTGTTTTTACGGTGCTGCAAATTTGAACTCTCAGAGGAAGAAGCTTTTTTGGTTCTGCAACATTTTTAATAACCAGTTGGGCCAGCAGGTAGTCTGTTTAGTGGGCTACTCAAGCAACAGGTAACTTTCGGTCGTTGAGTGAGTCGAGAGCAATACACTTTATGAATCCCAATATGGTTGATGATGTTGATGATGATGCGATTAAAGAGATAGGGATACAATTATATTTTGTAAGTTTGCTTTTAATTTTATTAGTTTTCAGCAATTAAAAACCTTGTCAATGCAATGTAAACGGATTTCTTGCTTTCTCATACTAAAATTTTGAGTATCTTATAGTCTTTAAACAAAACCCAACACGTTTTATAGTCTTGTCGTCAGTATCGCATTCATTGTTGTTATTGAACTCTCTTCTTCTCTTGTCCTCCAAAACTTGTACCAGACATCAGCCCACTTGATGTTAACAATACTTTTTCGAAAATAAAGAATTAGTTGTCTCATGTCCTCCTCCCAATAATACACATACACGACATACCTACACCATGTTTTTGATTGGAATGAATGAAGTAAGAAATTAGGTATGGGAAAAACTTGTCCGAAACAATGAAACATTTTCAAGAGCACGCATCATGACCTGATGTCAACTAATTTATGGGAATAGAAAACGCGAGAGAGTGAGTTTGAGTAAAGTAAGGTAGTGGTCACAAGTGTGATTGATCTTGTAAATTGATTTATCTACAGGAGGCAGTGCAATTGATTAAATATTCACTGTCAAAACCTCTGCAAATAAAGTCTCACTTCACTTCTCACTTTGCCATGTTTGGGGAGACGTTTCAAGGTATTTGGAGCAATTTGTTGGAAAATGGTGAATGCTAAATTGAATAAAAAATGTGACAAGAACAAAGGGGACGGACTGTCAAGTTTGTTTATTGAGTGTGGGAGCCTAATAAGGATTCTTTATTCGCGTGTGTGCGTAGCTAAAATAAAAAAATATTTGTAAAGGATAAAACGTCAATATAATAATTTATAGAATAATAATTCTTTCAAGCTTGGGTAGGTATCACAAAAACATTTATTATACATCTTTAAGCAACTTGTTTTATTGAAAATTTGTTACATAAAAGTCAATATTCCTAAATTCTCGATACAAAATAAGATCACTGTGGTCATTGAATAAAGCATTGAATAAAGAGGGGACTTACGGAAGTGTGGTGTTACTAATTTTTGCAATAATTTTACTTCTCATCAACCCTTTTAAATCCAGGTTAAGCCGCTTGGATTCTAACTAAACAAACAATTACAATCAAAAGAACTAACTGATGCCTTGTACATCTATTGAAATAGTGTTTGCGTCGCTATTGTTTTTGTCCCGCAAAACAACCCCATTAAAATTTCCCATGTCCTGTTTGTGTGTTTGTGTTAGTTCTGCTGCCAATAAATCATTAGTGCTAAATAGCGTGTTTGGCACGTTGTTAAAATGAGTAGACGAGTAATTGTTTCGAAACAAGGAACAAGTATGTTTAAATATGCAACTTCCTTCCTCACCGCAACATTAGAGTCGCTTTAAATACATGGTGGCACCATATCATTTACTTTGATTTGAAAATGTTACTCACCCATTCATTCACTGAAAAGTCAAGCCAAGTAGCTAGCTATACCTATGTACAACGTTTATGTAGATAATTACAGGCTTTTACTTTTGATTCAACTCGATTTTTACTGAATCAAGTTTTCCCCGCCGACATGTCATTCATGCATACATGCATGTTGATACAAACAAGACAATGTTTTGAGTGCAATTTTTTACGATATGAAAGGGCAATGATGATGCTACAATTATCTGAATCGATGCGCTATTCAGAAAAAGAAGATGAACTAGGCTAATCATTTGGTAAAAATCTTTTGGCGTTTGTTTCGAGTTATTAAGAGCACATGTGGACAGACAAAAGGAAGAAGCAATGTCTTATCTCCTTTTACTTCAAGTGCCAGACAGAAATCCTTCATTCATTCAGAATGATAAGCAGTCGTTTGGTTAGATATGGGCTACTGATCAATGACAAGATGTAAAAATAAAGCATAATTCAAAAAAAAGTGATATGATCTTTTTTTAGGAAGCTCATCCGTCCACTCTAATTTTGTTGTGATTTTTCAATAGATTTCTGCATTGAGTAGCTGATTTCTTTACCCTTATAAAATTGATTTATGTTATGTTATTATGAGACACATATTGACGTGTCAACGTTCTCTACTGAGTGGTTGGATATATATAAGTACCTGGCTCAATCACCTGAACTCAACGGAAGAATCTGATTAGACGACCCGATCAACTTTTCATTTTGTAAACAAGAAAAGAAGGTGAAGTCCTATTAAGGTCTTTGCTAACTTAAATTTTTGATAACTTTCACTCAGTTTCTGGCTATCTGTCTGTCAGAGTGGACGCGAGTGAACTTGAAGTGAAGTATAATAAAGTAACAATACTGCCATTTGCATTTGAATCTAAACGTATTATCTACCTACATGATGGTATAAGCTGTATAATTGGAATCGGATTACCAAAAAACACAATGATGAGATATTATCATTTCAAAGACACTTTTTAAAAGATCTGATTGTTAGAGGACAAATGTAGTAATGATTGCACCAGCCACCAGCATTCAAAATCCAAACAAGAAAAAAGCTTCAATTTACATGTTAAAAAGTAATAATATATTTGTTTTCCTGGAGAAATAATCACCAAACCTTTAGACGTTCTGAGAATAATACCAATTGCATGAGTCATTTTCATACTGTAAACAGTTCCAGGAACTTTCTCTTGACAATGACATGTAGACTCATACGCTCTCCAGCAAACCTCTCCGGTTGTATAATATGATATAGCAGAGCTTAAAGGACATAATTAAGGTAAACCTACGCATTTTTCAGAATACGAGACGCAGTAAACATCAGTCTTCCTGTATACGAGAAGGTTGAAATTGAAGCTACAACGAAGTGATTTTACAACATCACATAATTTTTGCCCATTTTATGTTCTTCTTTACGGGAGGACATGGTTGAGCTCTTTTGATAAAAAACGCGAAATGAACATATATAATAGTCGCGAAAAGAATCATTTTGACGATGAGTACGTGCTTTGTGAGTGAACACCTAAATGGCCTGGCCTTTGAGAGACGTAAGAAAACGGTTTATGGTTTAGCAAACTTACAAATCCCAGCTTTGCACTTAACCTCGCATACGGTACGGTACATACTTCTAGCCCAGCTCAGCCGATAAGACAAGAACAAGAGGGCAAAGGCGTTTACCGGTCGTCGTCAGTCAGTCAGTCAGTAGCTTGCTTACACGCAAAATAGGCACCTACTTACAACAATACAAATACAATGCACTGTTTCGCATATCAGTGTCTAATTTCCAATGCATATACATTTCATAAACAAAAACCAAGGCTGAGTACAAAAGAAGATGAGCAGTTTATGAAGATGAAGGCGAGATGCTATAGGTTAAGTGATATCCCATCCATCTATACGGCTAAAGCTTTAACTTTAAGGAAGGGCAACATTTGCTACGTGGTCACAGGTTAGGACTCCCTTAATTCTAGTTGGGCTTTTGAGCATTGTGAATAATCAAGATCGTCATCAGTTTGCTTAGCCTAAGCAGGTACGGTACCACAAGTTCAGTTTAGTACTGTTTTGTTAGCACCTTAAACCCATAAACTACACATCTTAATACTTTACTGCGTAAAACCATTCCGTAGGTTTACGTCTCTCTACCTGTTTGGTACCTTCGTGAACATTATGAGCATTTATACCTTAAAATATTGTGCTCATAAAAGCCTCAAAAAATCCTAAATAGTCCTCATGAGAAGCAAACGTTTTTCCCCAGAAAAAAGGCAGCGTACGAGCAAAGTACTTTATGTATTTTGGATGGAAAGAGCCACACCAGTTAAATCATCATCGTATGTGTTTTACTTGTCAGACAAAGAAACGAAATCGTTTTGAACATTATGTATTGAGCGATCGAATTGGTTTGTATTGGATACAAAAGGATATTGGTTCAGTAGATTTCAACTGCTGTAGTAGTGCTGCACCTCTCATTTTTGACATCTTGTTTTTTTCCTAGAGAGCTCCGCAACTTAATATTAAAAGGGAGTAGTTAAAATCATTTAAGAAACGATAAGACACAATGCATAACGCACGAAATCACAATTTCTTGTCATGCGAGCGAGCCCTCGACTCCTTCGGCATGACATGACAATACTGTAATGACATTCGGAATAGGGCTGCCGTTCTCTGGTGAGAAAAAATCAGGTTTTTCTTCTGCCAGCGAAGATGCAGTTTAGTGAACTAAACAACAATGTTCCTTTTAATATGCATATTATTACCATCAATTTAATATAACGCGTAGCATTGTCGATATTTTTTATGATGGGCTATTGCATCCTGCGTGTGAGTAGTGAGTAAGGTGAAGTCCGAGTCAAGTCGTGAAACCTCTTGGTGCGAATATGATTCTTGTGTGGCGCTAGTTATAGTGGTAGTGCGCTCCAAAGTCAGTGGTGAGCAGTGATATGATGGTGCTTCAAAAGTAATTTTATTTTGTAACGTTGTGGCAAGTGCAGCACTTTGAGCTGACTACTGAACAAGAAGTGCATTACATGCAGGGCCTGCAGCTGTATACCATTCGTACTCGTTTGTTGTAGAGCTTCTTCTTCAGCCGCAGCATAGGGCTTCAATTCCCCATGCATATTCTCATTGTCATGTCAGTTGTTGGCTCGCTAGAGACCAAGAAGAATGTTTGTGAGTGAAGGAAACGAAGATGAGACTTTTGCGGTTCTGTTGCAGGCTGCATTATTGTTGCAAAGCTAGTGAGTGATTGTTATTGATAAGGATTTGTTATTGAGACTGGGGAATAGGAAAAATGAAATAGTATTTCGTGTTTGTGTTTATTTCATTGTCGTGGAGTAGCAATGATAGCAGCATTGCGTTTGTTCAAACCAACTAGTTTTCCTTTCCTCCTTTTTCATGTTTGACGAAGGAAAAAAAACCTCACGAAAACCTACATTTCTCTGAATCCGGAATGCATTGACTTGACACAGTAGTGCAGGCTGTAGTATCACGGTCAAGGTTGTTTTAAAACGGGGAATGTGATAGCGGCTATTGCGGTTCGTAGCTAATCACGGAATATAGGGCAAACTTCGGTTTTTCGGTTTACACTTAAAATACACTTGTGAAGAGGAAAAGCGTACTTTTGTGGAAAGTGTTCTAATCTCATCGGATTGAGAGAATGCTAAGAAGCTAAAATCGGTCAATAATCTGAGCAGTGTGCATTGTATAGCTATTCTGTGTCAAAGAAGAAGGGTTGGATTTGAATGTGTGTATTTGTGGAACAAAAAGGGTGAGAAGGAGTGACTTTTGTTAAGTGTGTCGTCGTGTTACAATCTATAGCACAAAAGCAATAATTTTGGGTGGATTGTTATGATATGATGCATTCATATTCATATAGGTACTTATACTTCTTGAAAAAGGGATCATCATCATAAACAAGAGCAACAGTCGATTCACCTGATTTGATTTTTGAACGGAAAACTTTCAGTTTTTCACACTTATTGTAACCTGTCATAATAGCGTTCCTATGTATGTGAAAGAACAGCATTGATATTCGATTCTGAAGCTAAATTGAGCTTGCGCGAGCAAGAGTGAGCGTGAGTCTCAACATGATGATGACATTTGTGGTGCTGACTTTTACCAGGAAGTTCATGTGAACGCGTAGCTCGATGTAATACGTGTGTTATAATGTAATATTTAGTACAACAATGTAATTATTGTTTTCTTCCCGTTAACCTGAGTGAATTATTGAATAAAGGAGAAAAAAGAATAGTTGAGTTTTTTTTGTCGAAGGAGTCAATACAGGTGGAAAATTGAGTATTTAGCAATTACCACCATAACACCACCACCACCACACGATCATCATCATTTTACCTTGGAATAAAAATTACGTTTTGCGTTTGCAAAAGTCACGTCCTTGCTTTGAAAATGAGTGTGAGTTGAGGGGATGAAAGTTTAAGCTTTGATGAACATGATTGTTACTTTGACTTGTGACTAATGTAATTATTATACTGTGTTGAAGTCATTAGTCATTTCAGTTCAATAACCAAGCAATAGTGGCAATAACGCACGTACTAATTTTTTAAACTGCAGAAAATGAGCTTTGCCAGCAATTCTCGTGAAGAGCATAACATTCTTGGAAGGAAGTGGTGGTAGTTAAGAGCTTCAGTTTATTGCATTGTTTTCTTGTGGTTGAAAAGTTTACGATGCCTTTCGTAACGGTTGTGACATTGGGCGCTGCATCCGCAGCCAGCGATTTGATATCCTCGGTAGTGAAACAAAGTAAGGATGAGTCTTCTTCCTCCTGCTCTGAGAACAAATCCCGGTTGATGGGAATTCGCGAGCTTAATAGTGAAAATGGAGAGGATTTTCCGGTGATGAAAAGAGAGGAGGTAAATCCAAAAGGAAAAGGGAAATCGGGAGGAAAGGATAAATTTTTGAAATCCAAAGGCTCTGTTTCCTCCTCATCCATGTCTCTCTCGTTTAACTTTGGGAACTTGGCTCAGTCCAAGAGGAAAAGTGTTAGTTTCATGGATTTGCGTTCGGCCGCTGGTGCTGGAAGCATCAGTGGTTCTGGTTCCTCTAGGGGAAATCAAGGAATGGGAGCTGCCAGGAACAAAAACAGGAATAAGCTATTAGCCCTGATAGACCTTTCCCCAACGAATTCCACAGCCTCCTCAGCGGAATCTGGCTACGGCTCTCCGGACGGTGATGATAGTGGAAGTGTCGTAGTTCTAGTAGCAGATCTTCCTCCTCGTCATCTTGTAGCAACTATGGTTGTTCCAATACCGCAAGTTCTGGGACGGCTCTGCTTCCAACTTCTGCTCCGCCTGTTGCTCCCGACGAGGATGATGATGATGGTGATGAAGTTGGGTTCATAGGCTTTTCACGGAGCACCCGGGGAAAAGCACTGAGTCATGCGGATTTGCTGTCCGCTGTGAAAGCCCTGGATGATACTGATCCCGAAGATGAAACCCCGTCCTCTTCCTCCGGTATTGGTGGTTCTAGCACTCTCGCCTCGACCACCACTATCATCACATCCAATTCTTCGACGAGTATTAGCAGCATCATTCCAACAGATACTCTCAATAAGAATGTGAGCAGTATCAGTTTTATCCCTTGTCATGAGGATGACTATGTTCCGCAAGTGGTCGAAGTGAATAAAGTTGGTAGTAGTATGCAAAACAATTTGGGTTTAAATTCCAGTTCAAATTGTTATACGAGCACAGTCAACATTTCAAATCCAATCCCGAATCATCATATTCATCATCACCAAACTCATAGTCACTCTCCTTTTTCGAGCTTAGTTAACACTCCGTCTACATCCACTCTGAGTTTATTTCCTCATCCACCTTTCCCAAAGTCTGGGCTAAGTGGAACGGTTCAGGGGAAAACGAACATTTGGAAAACTTGGATAAGAAACAAGTTCAATTTGAATAGGAATGGGAAGTACTCTCTAGAAGGGAGCATGACGAGTCTGGGACCCTTCAACATTAAAGCGGTAATACAATATACTGAGTTAATTACAAATTAGCACTTCATTTTCTTTTCTAAAAACAAAGTGCATAAAACACATTGTTTAATTCAATTGAATTCGTCTCGTGGAAAAAAATGGTAATGGGAAGAAAATTGGAGTTTCAAACCACGTAATTGCTAATTAAACGTTTAAACAAGCATTTTCAATTTGCTTTATTGCCAATTCATCTGTCACAGGGGACAGATTGAAAATGGGAATAGGGAACATGATTGTCCTTTTAAAGAGTATATCTCTCTCTCGTGTTCATTACATATATCATACAAGAAGTTGATCTCATGCTCACTCATGTTCCGCCAAGGAGTGAACAACAATGGCAAATAAAGCGATGGCGATTGTGTTAAGCGATAAAGTATAAATTAAATGATTTCACTAGCCACAATTTATATGTATGACATGAGGAGATAGGAAGCAAAAGCAAGATAAATAACGTTACACTACTTGTGTGTATCCATCTATCTAATATTTTTCGTCTCGCTGCTCTTTTCTTTCATTCATTCATTCATTTACACTCGGTCGTCGGTTGCTCGGCATGCATAACAATAATAGTAATCATGATGCTTATAGGAGTCTTTTTTTACAACTTTGCAGTTATGAAATTGCAAATGTGCGTAGGCATTTTTTGCATCGCATTTGCATTTCCGTTAATGCTTCACACGACCAAAAAAATGAATGAAAGATTCAAGCAAAGTTCTTCTAACTGTTGAGCAAGTGGCTATGTATAGCACAACCACAACGATGGGATTGAGCAGGAGCGGAAGATAAAAATATCAAGAAATAATATTATGCATTGTATACATAACAATTTGCATAAAGTATGGAAAATGGAAAGGAAAATGGCCAGTGGTTAGACATAAATAAAGTTGTATGTTGTTGGGCTTTGATGGTATGTTATGACTTTCCCTTTAAAAAAGGTTCTAATGATTACAAGAGATGATGTTGATACTATCATCATTAATAATGGTCGCCTGTAGCCGAAGCCCATCATCACCTCACCTGAGAATTGTGAAAAAATTTCATTTTAGACAGAAAATGTCTTCCTTTTATTTTTGTGCGGAATTCCGTTAAGAGGGGATGGCATCAAAATGTCGTAATAAAGAGTTGCACCTGGGATGATGAAAGATCGTGTCGTGGTGTTGGTTTTTTAGGGGGAGATTTATGATGAAATTATGTATTAAAAAGCATTTTACTTGCAAAAAAATCATAATATTTCTGAGGAAGGGAAAGGAAGTGAGAATTGTTTCATGTAAATTCTTCTAAACAGGGTATGCTGCACCAACAACGGCCATGATTTATTGCTGAGCTGATTGTAAGTCAAAGGTCAAATTTTATTTTGCAGTATTTGTAAAATCAATGTTTTTATTATCGAAAGGAAGGTAAGCGAAATGAATATGGGAATTAAGGTGTCTAAAATGTCGTAAAACTCAGAAGACATGGCACGCTCATGTTCTTTTCAAAGGTTGTAATAAAATTCCGCGTTCTGACTTCTGACCTGGTCATGTAATATCTATAATGGTAATTCTGATGGCAGTGGGTATTTAGTGTTGGAAATTTTCACTCTGTTGTATATTGAACACGTGCAGTGGCATCTTTATGTAATGTTTCAACTTTACATTTTTGTTTCGATACGATTGATTTTGATTAGTAGGGTTGAGGAGCAAAATTAAACTTATCTTGTCATCCACTCTAAATATTATATATCTAAACGTGGAAGATACAAGATTGTCTATATTTTAAATGATATTTGAAGTACAATAAATGTTTGCTGCTGCCTGCTGCTAATCGACGTTGTCAGCAGTTTTTATTCACAAATAATTATTTTGAAGCCTTAGTAGGTCTAATTGAAATGTCGATGTAATGTAATGTAGTATAGCTGAGCATAAAACATTAATTAAAAATTCGACGGAATAGCTGAGAATCTAGAGCATAACTTTAGTAGCTATAAAACATTCATCTCGCTGAATGTCAAACCGAAGTAACGAATTTTATAGAAGGAATGAGTTTTAAAGTTGTATTCATTTAAGAATCTGTGCATTTCTAATTTTACTCTATGAATAACACACGGGATCCAGCATTTGTGTTTGTTTGATTTGAACGATATAAACTAGCGAGACGACCCACTATCTTTCGGAAATAAGATCCAACAAGACGGCTCCATTTCGAATAGTCAACATCATTAAACCCTAGTATAATAAACCGGAAAGTCTTAATTTCCGTCATAATTTCCCCAAAAAAGTTATTTGCGTAATATCAATTCAATAATATAACATCTCATTCTCATCCCATCATCACGTTTTCTGATGCTCACCCATTCATTCTTGGTGGGGAATGAGTATTGAATTGAAACACATTCCATTTAGGTAGCAAACATAATGTGAACGTTTGTGAACGCATACGCATGACAAAGCCACGAGAAACATTTTTTTTTCTCTTTTTCATTCATCCGTTCATTTTCCTTGGTTCTTCTACCTGAGAGTGATTCTGTAACTCTTCTTCTTCTTCATTCACACTCATAATCATCACAACCATTTTTGTTATCCCATTAAAAACCTTTTATGCCTATACCTGCTCATACACAAGTATTTATTTTATTACTGCCTGATGCTGAATTGAATGCCATTTTCATTTTGTACACACGCTTAAACTTTCGCTTAGAAAAAAAGCGACGCTGCTAAAACGGCAAATGGCAATGTAAGCACATTTACACATAAACTTATATTTTATGATGCCAAATAGAAAAACACCTGTACAATGTCATACTCACTTAAGTTTTTGTGTGCACAAACAATCCCACCATTACCATCGCTTTCAAGTCAAACTGTCCGATTGAGCTGCTGCTCACTGTCAACTTTTTACTGCAAAATTCCTGACTAAACATCATACCACCACTTCCCATTGACAGAAGAATCTGAAGAATACAATATAAACTGCTTAGGCATCATCGAAACTGCTTTGTATCATGTTCTTACAAGGTTTCTCGAGCATAATTAATTAATAACAACGTATTATTCTAATCACATCCAATTTGTGTTCACCAATGTACACACAACTCTCTCATATCTTGAGTTGAAAAAAAATGTTTCAGACATGCCTCATATCTCCTTCATTGACAGTTTCCTCTGGTAATTAACCCTGAAGCTTGTTAATTTCCCATACCACTTTTATTATATCAAATTGAAATTGCCTTTTAGTATAAATAACAAGTCACGTATCACTCATACCAGAAGAAAAAATTTATTATCTAATCACCTTTGTGTATAAATGATGTGGAGTAGCCGAAGCAATTTTTCAAACATTCAACAACTTTTTTCTTTCTTTCTCCTTCGGTTTTTCTTCCGTAACTTCTTAAAAGCTCATATATATATAAAGTCGTTTCTGTCATCATCATTAACATCCATACAACACAAGTCGTCGCATCATTGATAAACATCATACAAAAATTTTGCATTTTGTATTTGTTTATTGTACTACCAACAAACAAAATGTTTATGGTGATGGTAATGTGTTGATCATTTTCTTCATCAGAGCATCATCATCTACACATGTTAACACGGTGTTTGTACCCATCAACAAGCACGTTTTCCATGTCAATTGATAACGCAAACATGGAGGGGAAAGGAGAGATTGAAAGATATTTTGCAAAGATGTATCAAATATCACAACACAACAATCACCCATCATCATCATCATTTTATCATAATCAGTCATATCATTTGAACATTATTAGCTCGTTTCGTTTCCTACCGTATACCAGTTGCCAGTCAGTCTTCTTACATATAAACACTTTATGCATAACTTTTGGCTCCTTCCTGATTGTAATATTGTAGTGATAATTAAGTATATCAACAACAAACAAGTTAGTTGGTAACAATGAGGAATATAACTTTTGAGAGAAAATGAATGGTGACATGTGCAGCGAAATAACTGTCCAGAGAAATTTCACCCAATGAATAAATTTACAAATTTTGCATTGCATGTGTATATAAATGTAATTTTGAACGAACTAGCTATTTATTTCATTCTTCCTCTGTGCGTGCGGAGAATGAGTAAAACGAAAACTGATTTATTCTTACATTCGACTTGTTCAAAATGAAAAGTTGCTTGGATTTGATGAGAAGTGAGCACCTAAAATTGCATTGTTCAAACTGCCCCAACAAACAACAGTAGCAGCAATATGCCAGTAAAAGCTGACATTTAAGTGGTCACCCATTGTGTACCAATTCATGTTCAATGAGAACTATATTATGTACAGATTGAGATAATGTTGCAATTAGAAATCGATCTGCTTTTGGGGATGTCCCTGTACAAGAAATAGAAGTCAATGGATTCAAAACAAAATGTGATTTGTGTGACTGAGCGAGTGCGTGTGTGTGTACTCCCATTTGAACCAAAAGCAGTTTAGCAAGCCAAAGACGGAAATTGCATATTAAGTCCATATATACCAGTAAAATACTGTAACAACACCAATTTAGGCAATTGACTCTCATTTTTATGCTATAATCGTAGTCATCCTGAAATGAAAACCGGATTCGATTCAGTTCGAATCTATCGAACGATTTTTGCATCACACATCACCTTGCATTTTTGTACCTACATAAATGTACACACTCCGTATCTGATTCTGATTTGAATTTGCATACGCATCATTTGTTTCAGGTGCATACATAAGAAAGCACAATAAGTGACGTGTGTTGATTATCAAATCAAATTAATGAGCAGTAATAACAATCTGCCATCATAATCTTTCTGCTCTTGGGATTGCGATGGCACTGCAATTTTTTGGTGCATTTGCCCTTTGCCTTTTTCGCCTCAATCAAACCACTTCCCTTTTCAATACTCTGAAGGATTCAAAGGGAAAACTTGATCTTGATCAGAAGACGAAAGGGATGGTCACTGTGTTGATTGATGATATGCCTAATTTGCACAGCAAATGAAAAGCTGTGTGCCCTCAAGTGGTTTTGTCTTTTCAGCAAATACGATTAATTTTTGGCTAATCTACATAATAAATTGAATGAATGAGTGTAGGACACGCTACACTTTTCATTTTTTTCCTTTTGGGATTGTTAGGTACATAATTTGCATTTGATGAATGATGTGATGCCCTTAGAAAACAAAAAGGAAAACAAAATTGCATAGTTGAATATGAATGAAATGAACAGTTATGATGTTTTACCTAATTTTCTCATGTTGAATTTTTTCCGTAGAACAAATCCCTTCTGGTGGACTGCACACCTGAGACAGAATACTCAACAAAGAAGCTCTACGTGATCCGACGTCTGGCTAATGAGTCCAGCGAGTTTGACACAAGTAGCTCGAATAGCAGCAGCAGCTCGGGCTCTGATGACATTGGAGATGACCTCGAAGACAATTACAACCTCTTTGTGAAGGAGTGTTTGAGAACATACTCCACCCCATTTCTAGAGCTCGCCAATTCCCACGATGACGACGATGAGGATGAGGACCTGAGACTGATTAAGCAGAAGCTGGAAGCAAGATCCAGCTTCATTGGGCGCCACCGCTTTCATGAGAATGGGATCATTCATTCCACCTCCACCCTCAATGTGCCAAGTAGCTCGGAACTCGCCTCGATAATCTCTAAACCCCATCATCTGAGCACCAGCTCCAGTACAAGTATCCTCAACACAGAATGTTTAAAGACGGATGGGGACGGGGGGCGAAATGGTGCTGTGGCTAGTCGAAGCAGCACCATAATTTTACAACGTAGTGGATGGAGATGCAAATAATGGTACTAGTACAAATGGGAATGGGGAGTCTCCCATTTCCCCAACAAAGGCTCCGGCATGGTTCTGGAATGTTTCCTATCAAAGTCGAGGGATTGAGCTGGATGAAGCAGGAATAGCGTTGGAAGGCAGGTTGGGGGTGAACTACAAAGAGGAGAGCTTTGGAGACAGGTACGTGCAGGTCAAGTGGGATGACTCTGATGAGAGGTTCTACTTCATCGCTTGGTCCCACGAAGCTGGTCGAGAGTTCATTTGTAAGGTGGACTTGGGCGAGGCTGATCCCATTTGGTATGGGGACAACAGGCTCACCATCAATGAGTCACTGACACTTCACTCTGAGCAGAGGCGGGGGCTACTGCGTGACCTCTACACGGTTTGTGTGGAGCTTGGGTGCTATGATAAATCTGCCTCGTTGGCCGGCTCGGATAATGTGATTCGTGCGAGGAACCTTGTGCATTTGTTTCAGAGGGTTGATGTAAGTATCTACACAAAATGTTAAGCATCTGATTATAATTATTGGCTTTGGTTGTTGATCTATTGCGTTGGGATTGTGAGTCATGAAGTAAATGAAAGAAAGCTTGTATGTGTATTCCAAACATGTACAAAAACGTGCGTAGAAAATGCATCCCATCATGAAGAGCCGTTTTTAATGCAATAATAACCCACATGTTGATGATGTTGATACTTATCTGCGTTCACGAACTTCCTTCTGGGCTAGGCTAAACCATTTAAAATCACCTGTTCTCAGAGGGAGACCGGTGTATAACGGTATAACTACTAATTTGTGATATTTTGGCCGCTAAGATGTACTTTTTGACTTTGATTTTTAATAAAATTCACCTAAGCCATTTTGCATTTCAAATAAAAAAATACTTTCTTTTTTAGTTTTTCCTCAAGTGCTTTGCACTTTTTTCCTCAAAAAACTTAAATTACAGAACCCCTCTTGTTTTTCAAGGGTGTAAAAAGTACATACAATCACAAATAAGTTTATTTTCAATAAAAAAAAGTATTACAAAAGGAGAAAACGAATATTAAGAAAATTCATAATAATATGAATGATGAGTAGCTGGAGGCAGCTTCTTGAGGAGGCAAAACTTTTTCTGTGAAAAAAACGAGCATTACACTGATTACACCCCCTTGGAAGTTTCTGTTGTGTTTTGCAAACACATTTAAGTCTGTAAATATTCTCATGCACATGCATGTATATGTATTGTATTTAAATGTAATTTTCAGGGATTACGTGCTTTTTATAATTTTTATTTATGACATTAATTAATTAATTACTTTACTTAATTATAATTTGGGCTGCTGGTGTTTTGCTCGGGGTTTGTTTTATCTAGGCTCTTGGATTTATACAAAATGGAAGGTTATGGACTAAAAAACGAATTAAAGTAAGTTTTAATGCCAAATTCCACTGGTTGCTTTTTCTATTGGTTTGCACGCGTTATACGATTAATTTAATTATGCTTAGCTTGGTTATTCTTGTTTCCCATTAAAAATGGTGTGATGAGTCTACATGGGCTTTATTAGTTCTTGGTTTTTGTTTGGATGGAGTAAAGAAAATCAACGGGGTTGGTTTTGGTATGAGAATCGGATTAGTAATGCTTGTTAGTAACAATGTGATATTCAGTTTTTTCAACTCCCAGAACATTTTTCATTTTTGAAGGTGAAATCCACGCATTCCTTACTCCCGTTACCATCCAATTGTGTGTAGTTTGCACTACATATTTTTTTCTTGTCATTCACATTCCTGCATTTCAAATTATTACCACCAACGCCGTCCCTTGTAAAAGCGAATGCAGAAGTAAAAGTGACATATATCATGTGAGAATTTTTGTATGTAAAAATTAAAAATGTGTGCACTGGTGCAGGAACCATAGAACGCAAATAGTAAAAGTTTTAAGTGGTGCTTCAACAGATTGATGACGATGAGATGTATTTTTTATCATAATTTTTGCAAACGCTAGCCCAAGCACCCTGATACTCATTTGCTTCCACTACCGTCACTGTTACCTTGCCCCAATTCTTGGTTGAGTTAAATAGTTTTTCTGTTGCAAAAAATGAATAAAATGCGATTTTAAATGTTAAACAGAATTTTTGAGTAAAAGTGTTTCACTATATACGGTCGTGTATAGGTCGTTCACTGCTTTATTGTAATATTAAAAAGAATTTTTCTGTCTGAAAGTATTCAGTTTTTATTGGTACTTATAATTTCTATGTGACGCTTTCAATTGGGATGTAACAAGACATGTACTTGATCTAATTAGGATGAGATAGCTAACATGCTATATAATTGTATATAAAGATGTTTTACAACTGATATTTTGTAGATAGATATCATACTTTTGAATCAGCAAATATCAAGCCAAAAAGAATAGAAATAGAACTTCAAATGTCAACTGCCACAACAAATATCATAGTATATATCCATATCTTTCTAGATGGATCTTTCCCACGAGTTAAACGGAAGCCACAGAAGCAAACCGGAACCATCCAGTAAGTTATCCACACTCTCCTGCTCCTCGTCAACATCAGCAGTGGGAAGCATCGCCTCAGCTAAAAATAAACTGGCAAGAAGTCTGACCACCCTGTTTACATTACGCATCGAGACTCTCGAATTTCGTCTGAAGACGGAGACGGGGTCCCCTGTGGAGCCCTACTATTTATCTTTGGCTCTGTATGATGTCAAAAATGGGAAAAAGATCTCGGAAGACTTTCACGCGACTGTGAGTCTGGATGGGATCATTGTTGGGAATGCTGGGGTAAAATGATACAGCTAATTCTTTTAGGCTGAATCGAATGAGGATTCCGATGTGAATTCCGATGTTGAGCGAGTTTTCTATTAAACTTGATTGTTTATAATTATTCTACAGGGGCAATTTAGAGTGGGTGAAACAAACGATCAAATTTACGCTGTTCTTCGCGTAGAGAAAACTCTTCAGGCAACGGACTGGGAGACGTATCTTAGGGCAAATCCCGATGGAAAGACGGGATCTCGAGTTTCCAAGAGTATTACCAGCTCACCGCTTTTCACAACAGAACAAAGGTAAAGAATCATTTTTTAGTTGAGTATGAGTACTGTGAGATATACTATTTCATTTACGCAAGAACATGATTATGACTAGTAAAATGTCAGTCGTATCATACAAATGTTAACGTGGGTGTACCAGGAAGCACTGCATCCGCAATTCTGAATTCTTAGAACAGAATTAAATCGCTTGATAACAAAAAATTAATACAGCATTTGATGAAATAGGTATCGCATGCCGTTGTGCTGGTCCTGCCGCTGCCTTTTCAAAAAATCCCACAACGGTCCTTCTGAATACGTTCTGGATCCAGAAACACACTTTAGTCCATTTTATAAGCATGAAAAGTCAGCAGAGGACGAGGTGTTGAAAATTCTTGCGGACATGAAGAAGCCAGAAAAGGTCTCCAAGTTGACTGTTGTCCCAGGTGCTCTCAAAGTTGTTGTCGAGTCAATGAAACCCGAGGTGATGGCTGTAATCGAGACAAAGGAAAATTGCTCACTGCCCAATGTGATCGAGTTTCCTATCAACTCTTGCGACAATTTTAGTAAATTTGTTCATCTCCTCTACGTCTACCCCATTAGTCTCAACCTGAATCATGTTGCAGGGAAAATAAGAGCGAGGAATATACTATGCCGTGTGTTTCTAAGAACTGAAGATGATATTGAAGCTAGTCGTAAGTGTAATATTATCATTCTTCATTATCATAATGTGAAACCTGCAACTTTTTACAGTATATCGTTGTCGTATGTATACAAAGTTAAAGCTATATGCAAACTCCATTCGTTAAATGAAATGAACCTCTACGCCAGATATTTTTCAAATTTTTTTTCGACAAACATATGTACTTGATTGTCCTGGAATATGAGCTGTAGAATGTATCATTAAACACAGAACCATTGTTAGCAACAGGATTCGTATTAAATATTAAATTCCACACGTCGCTTCCATTGGAAAGTTAATATTAAGCAGGAAAACAATACCCACTTTGTATACAAATTTCCATTTCGTTTGTTTTTATTGATTTCTGGACAGAAGTAAGCTTTTCAAAAGTCGTGATTTTAAGCATCATAGCTATTACATTTTAGTAAAAATCTTCAAGTTTTAAAGAATGAACATATCATATTATGTACTGAAATCTTACAAGACAAACGTACCACCGTCTACACAAAAACTGAATTACTGGAAATGAATAATGTTGTTTATTTCAAATGAAATAACTTGATGAAGTTTTTTTCTAATGGCCCCACGTTGTTTTTTATTATGCAGCCTTAGAACAGCATCCTACAGGAGGCAGC
Organism: Orchesella cincta; assembly: GCA_001718145.1. Classification (NCBI taxonomy): domain Eukaryota; kingdom Metazoa; phylum Arthropoda; class Collembola; order Entomobryomorpha; family Orchesellidae; genus Orchesella; species Orchesella cincta. The sequence continues at coordinate 343,720 of LJIJ01000066.1, read as the reverse complement.
ATCGCAACCTACGTTCTTCATCATCGGTCGAACCCCGAATGGTACACGGAAATCAAGCTCTCCTTACCTGTAGCATTGGATCCTCGTCTCCATCTGCTCTTCCAATTTTTCCACATTTCTTGCTCATTCGATAATAAGAATAAAACTAAGCCTGTGGAAAACATTGTGGGCTACTCGTGGATACCCCTTCTCAACAAGTATCGCTTTATCGGAGGAGAGCATGTGCTTCCGGTAGCAAACACACTTCCATCTGGCTACCTTCAGATTCAACCGTTGGGTCTTGGACGTGGGGTATGTGATAATTTGTCACTTTTATATGCTTTTTTTCAAGAATCCTCTCAAGTTTGTCTTTTTGTACAGAACCCCAACGCACACATTTTTGACATTATTATCAGTAAACTCCACAAAGAAATGAATCCTAACAAAATAATAATCCCATTTTGATTCATACATGTTGTTTGAGAGAGAAGTTACTCCCTGTCATTGTTATTGTTTGAATATGCATGCATGCATGACAAGCTCCTATAGTTAGAAATTATACTACTACTGCTGCTAAAAGTTTTTATGCATTTGACTACACTGCTATATGTTTGTATTTTCCCTTTTCATATAAAAAATCCAACTGAATTTACACCTGCCTCGTTTAATTACTCGCTGCTGCGGCTCAATCAAACAATCAGTCAAATAAAAGTGTGCAGTTCAGCTAATATTAATGCGTGACCATGTCGGACTGACTCATACATATTTGCATGTGGCAGAGTGGCAAAAAAACTTTCTCCACTTGTTTTTCTTGATTTTTTTGTTTGATGTTCGAATCTTGTTTGATGATGATGAATATGCTGATCTCCATATTATTTGACAAGGTGTATTTGCCTCTGCATGATATGATATGATAGCTTCTTATAACACATGATATTTGACATACATGTCAAAATTTTTAAATTGCTGCTGTGCTGGTGGCTGCTCAGTAACATTATGTATGATTGCATCTCTAGTAGTTGATTTTTGTACTACTTTTTAACATTCGCAGTAGTTAATTTTTTGTGATTGTTTTTAAATTGATTTGATTTTCCTCTATCTTGTCTTGTATTATTGCATTGCATGTTTAATCATTGATTTGATCGTGTCTTATTATCGCCGATAACGGGAAAATGCCATGCCACACGAGTAGTGCAGTTAATTATCTATAACATGTTCATGTCCTTTGCCAAAACATACTAAAGATAAGGACACATTTTATGTTGATGAAAGCCGGTTAGTTATTGACAATTACTCATTTAATTATCTCATGTATTTTTCCTTTTTGTTTCACTTTCAATTTCAATGACGGCAAACCGTATAGATAGGTAGAAGCACACTTGCTATTGATTTAAACGAACGGAACCCCGCACACATTCATAAAGGTAACGTTTCCGTCGCCTAATCAGGCAAATTAAGAGGATCTCATAGTAAAAAATAAACTTTCAATTTGCATAAGAGACGAATGATGAGAAAGATGAAAAGGGCAAATATAAACATGTACAACTTTCGCAGACCGATGTTTTTCTCTCGTTTTGTCATTTGTTGGTTCAGCAGATATATGTATTTATTTATGTAAGTATGCATACATGTATAGGTGCAGTAGTAGTACTATATTATTAATTAGTCATTTTGTTTGGCAGAACCAGCGATTGTATTAGACTTTGCATTTTTACTTGTTGTTGAGAGAAGAGGTTGGATGATAATGATGGGGAATGATTTCTATTTGAGTTGTGTAGCACAAATGGTTGTTATTTTTATGTATATATCTCATTATCAAGAACCCGCTATGTAATTATCTATCTTTAATACCCAGTCTTTGCCCTTTGATTTGAAGATGATGATGATTTTGACTTGAGTTGAACCTTAGTCCCTTTTTTGTTGCAGTAATGTACAATTTTGAATGTATCTAATTTGTATATATAAAAGTATGTTGTATTATGCTATGCAAAAATGGTAAACGACCTACCAACTTATACCTCTGTAGAATCTGAGTCTAAGCGACGAGGAAGTAGCAACAGATAGAGCGTGCTCTTCAACAGTAGGTCAGAGCGGAATCCCGCAGTTGCTCAACATTACTCGCAAAAACAAACGACAGAATTTGGTGCAGGCAAGTGGGCTTCCCAATTTTCGGAAATGCAAAAAATTAAACAGAGCATCTCTAGCCAAATTTTAATATGCTATATGAATTCTACATTCTTTGCTGATCTGATGCTAACCTGTGAAATGTAAACTCTATTCTGTATTCTGTCGCAACTATACAAATGCGCCAATCTGTTAATGAAATCTTTCTATATAATCTTCTATACTCATAAACGTGAAAAGTATTATGTCTTCCTATGTGACAACTACTATTAAAATATTCAAAGCGTGCTTGTTCACTTCAGCTAATAATTTTCGAAAGCTAAAAAATGGTGTATAAACTAGCATTTATGTGTGCCAATGAACTGGTATGAGTGTGATTTTGAAAAAAAACGTTTGAATCTATTTTCTTAACCTTTGTCTTGTATTACTGCATTGTTGTGTTTTCCAACAAACACTACTGATTCCTTTTCACTAATCTAACAATGTAGTTTAAACTAACACGACTCACTTAAATTTTTAAAAAGCCTTCTCCACTTACTTGAAAAAACAACTTATCTCTTCCTCATAGTCGCAGTATAATAATTATTGTGCTAGTAAAAGTAGTGGCTAATTACTGTCCATATAATAAAAATATGTTGTAAAGGGAAGATGTTGGAGTTACCTAATGAAATTTTGGTAAATATTTATAGTATTCGGGTCCTGAAATAAATTTTCTGGACAAGTGCACCATCTCCGTGAAGCTCAACCTAATTTCTACAATTTGGACAAAATGTGGTTGTCTCGGAGCATTCTTTGCCCACTCGGAAAAGTACCTTCACAGAAACAGTCATGGCCATTCCATAGGAAAACTCCATTGCGATGATGAAACTACAATGAAAACAATTCGAGCTCTGGAAACAATGGACCTCGCCACCCTCCGTGACTTTTTCCCTACAATAATTAACCAAGTTTGCAACGTCGCCGCCATTTCCCGTAACGTTGGAACAGCTGCCCTAAAATTCCTCATTTTCGCATTTCATACGCTTATCGAAGCTGGGTTTGAGTCAATAATTGAGCAATACGTCCGCCTCCGCTTTCTGTCTAGCGTTTTTAAGGAAAATGGAATGACAAATAACAAGGGTGCCAACAACCATCTCACCAACAGCAGACCAAGTAAGCAAAAACATTTATTAATAATTTTTATTCCAAGTTAAGTGTTTTTCAATCGGAAGATACAAATATGGTTCCCAAACTGCACAAGCAGAGCTTGATCCCTTCCTGGACCAATAGTAAATTTTTATACGGTAAATATTTCGGAACAAGACGTAGTAAGGCTTCAGCCTCTTCCACGTATGATTTGAAAAATTCGAGTGCTGCCAATGGCTTTCCGACTTCCATGGCTTTCATTCCATCATCAAAATACTTTTGGTCGAGAGCCATTAGCTTTTTTATGATTTTCTTCTCCTCCCCTTCTTTGGGGTCGAACTCTGTTGGGAGTGTAGCGAGGAGGGGCCAATCTTCTTTGCAAGCTATACAAAAGCATGGAAACCACCATCGACTCTTTAGGCTTTTTAGTCGTTGATCTCTCCCCGTTTTGGTAAACATTGGCCCGTAATTGTCATGAATTGGCTTGTTCGCATCCACGCTTTTGATTGTTTGAATAAACATGGTCGTTCCAACAAAGTATCTGGAGTGGAAAAACAGAGCGAGAAAATTAAATGAGTGTGTGGGCGTCAAGTGAAAATCCTCAAAAATTTTCAGTTACCTTGTCACATCTGGCGCACAGGAGTGATTAAAATACGAAGCAGTAGGATATATAGCTATGCCCACGCTGGAAGTTGTAGTTTTCCGATAATGTGACCTACTTTCCATGAGAAACTCGCATATTGAGTAAGCATTGAATTGCATCACTTGGAGGTTGCGAAGAAGTAGGGAACCGATCATAAACTCATCTTGAGTTGGCTTCGGAGTCTTGAACAGGTTGATTTGAAAGTATTGGTTGAGTCGAAGACATTTTACCAAAAATACTGCCATGAGCGTCCGCTCGTAAAAATCCACTGGGGTACGCTCATGTTCCAAACCACCAAAGTTGTAAATATTAAGATAAGATGTGGCATCATACTTTCCGTTCTCATCAAGGTTCACCCTGCTGGGATCATTTTGCAAGTCTGGAAAAATCTCCTTAAACTTTTCCAGGGGCCATTGTGTAATAATGCGAAATGCTAGGGACGCATTGGCGCTTATACCAGATCCCATGAGCAAAGCCATAATTTTGCACTCATATTGATGATATGCCTCAGCCTCTTTACGACATGCTCGAGAGCAAAATGCAACGTGAGTGCATGTCTCGCAAGGAATCGGGACTTTGAAACGGATGAGACAATGGGTACAATGTGAACCCATCTTTTCCATGTTGAGGCAAGAAGCAAAGGGACGTTCTTTGAGAACAACTTCTCCAGGACCCATTTTAGCAGTGGTGACAGCATACCTTCCAAAATCTGGGTGGTAGTCTACATTAAATTTTTCAGAGGCATTGGTATACACCTGCCCAGGAGTAAATCCTTTAGGGAGATTCTCAGCTTGCCCCAGAGAAGACGGCTTTGTTGTTTTTGATGAGGCTGAGGAGACCTCTTTTGATCCCTTTGATGCTTTCTCGATTGTTGCTGAATACTTTTCAATTTTCTTTAAAAACTTTTCATTTGTCGGGTCATGCTTCTCTGCCAAATGTTTCGCGAGTCTTGCTGTAACTTTTGCTTTTTGATAGTTTTTAAGAGAGATGTAACAGGATGTCATCCGTTCATATAGCTTGTGCCTGATTAAAGGCAAAGCGTGTCATTTAAATTTAGAAGTGTGACTTATATACATATATGTATTCAGAAGTTCTTACTTTGATAGTTCCGGTGATCCATAGCTGATTGCCAACTCCACATCATCAATAGCCGCTTGATACTCACCCATCTTATGCAACAGGGCTGATCGGTTTGTAAATGAGCTAATGATCTCAGGACCAACAGGTGCCTGGACAAGACTCTGGCTATAACAAAGAAGTGCTTTCTTAAAGTCATTGCTCTCAAAGTACTTGTTTCCCTCCAACCGTTTTTGAACAGACACCTCAGCATTTTTTCCTCGAAAGATTAATTCTGCGTTAATGTGGTCCCAACATGATGTTGCAACAATTTTAAATCTCTCCAAATCACTGCTGCACTTGAGAAAAGATGCGAAATCCACTTTTGAAGCTAGCGAATCAGCCAACTGTCGGAAAAAGCCTTCCTTTACACTCTGGAGTGTAAGCCTACTACAAACTGCTCTGTGGTGGGCTTCCTCCTCACTTAAGTTGCTCATTATTAGTTTTTTTTTTGGAAATCAATAAATATTATTTCCAATAGACAATAATGCTAGGTATAGTGCTCGTGTTCAACTTCCGGAAGAATGTAACCATGATTTGCAGTCAACAGAGTAGCATTATGCTCACGTTTGAAAGTAGAGCACAGAAAAATCATTGCTAAAATTAGAACTCGGAAGTAGTAGCTCGGAACCATTCGCCACTCTGTTTTCGAACGTTACTTGATTGAGCTTTTGAGTTTTCCTAAAATGTGTTGTTGGGTAATAGTTTTACGCATGAATGTGGCTGACTAAACGATGTATTGACTTTGTTTTCATCCTAATAGTGTCTGAGGTGCTAATTGATGCGTGGATTGAGCTCTTTGAAACCGGAGACGGCACAACGATCGCATCATCACTCGAGCATTCCAGGAATATTTTTTCCATGATTGTAAAATCCTACGCTGTTCAAGGAGCCCACATCACTGCCCCCGTGGAAGACTCTCGACTCGTTAAGCTTATTCAACTCTTCACTTCCGAAGTAGTCCAAAGGTGCCAGTCCGACCATGACATTTCTCGTGGTGGAAACGAGAACTTGGTTCTCTTCATTACGACCCTCCTTTCCATCATTGAAGAGCGACACATTGTCTTTGCCGTAATTAACGCATACCTAGCCTGTTTTGGACCGGGTGACTCCCACAAGCTCCAAGACTTCAAGTTTTACCTTCTCCAGAAGCTAGTCGAGCATCCGCTCTTCCTCGAACTAAACTCGGCATCTGGAGATGAGGATTACACAAGGTTGGAAAGCATTCCATGGTCAAGACGTCACTTTCTTGTGGCAACTGTGATGAAACAATGCCGAAGTGGATTGGGAGAGACGTCCAATGTCAGGTGCTTAGCGCTCAAGCCAATCATGGCGGGGTTAGGAAAGCATGAAGCCGGTGGCTCCAAGTCAACCATGTGGGTACCTTGGCTTCGGGTGGTTTGCGATAATTTGCACAGGATAATGAGCATGAGTGCAACTACCCATTCGTCAAGATGCTCTTCCGTGTCTACGGTGCTAAGTTCAACATCTTCATCCCTTGTTCATGCTGCACTTAGTAAAAGCATTAGTGGGCATAGTCATGATGGACATAATCACGGACTTAATAATTGCTCGAATCATAATCATCATCATCATCATGCCAGTCGGGAAAACAGTGGAATATTTCCAGCGCCATTGCAACATCTCCTCCACGGTCCGGAATCGGCGAGAAGCTCCACCCTGAGTTTGAACGTGACAAATGGAGGAATAGCAACAGGATTGAATTCCAGCAGCATGGCCAGTCTAAACCAGCTTGGTGTTGTCAATGGCAATGGTGCGGCTGGAAGTACAACGGGAAGTGGGACTGGATCCAGTGGTACTGGTGGTGATAGGGGCAGTGTGGACAGAATGAGCTTTGGCAGCATGAACAATTGCGACTATTTGGATGCCATTTCAGCAATAAAAATGTCCAATCCTGCCGCATCTATTGCTCCGTCCACCACAAGCTGTGGCTCGGGGAGTGAAACCATCGTCAACGAAAATATTTCCAGTGATTCAGCGTAAGTTAAACATGTAATAGTAATTGTGCATGTGTGTCCTTCCTTTCTGTTTCCCAGAGAAGGTCATTAATTGGAAATTGCATTCTGATTTTCAGTGACGGTCAAAGCATTCTTACGAAAGAGCCCAGTGACGAAGGAGATGCTGATACTGTGTCATGCAAGCCATCCCAGTCTGGAGCAACCACGGACGTTGATAAAAGCAATGTGGTTTTGAGACGATATGACAAGCTAAATGAAATGGAAACAAGTCAACTGCTCGTCAGCGGCTTGTACCTTCTAAAGAATATGGGGAAGGACGGACTAAAAGTATTTTGGAATAAGAGTACACAACGGGAAAGAGCATCCTTGCTTCAAATGGTTCACTTGGCTTGTATTCACTTTACCAATGCGAGAAAAAATAGTACAATAACGAGGAAAAAGGTGAGGTTAATATTTTGTTTTGTGGTTTTTGCAATTTATTTTGCTGCAACTTTTACCCAATAAAGTTTATTATGCATCACCAAAATTCATGACTGTATGTAGATTCTGCTCGTTTAAACAAGTAGTCATTATTTATATGAAGACGACAGATAGGACTCACGAACACATTTTATATTTGCTGCCAACACTGAACTTTTGTCGGTTATTCCTTCAAATTTGAAATGGCTGCTGCTCGAGATACTAAAGAGCCAAAAAGCCCTCATCAACATAAAAACAGAAAAATTCTTAGCTTTTGTATTAGTGCTAAAAGTGCAAGCATTAGTCCCGCTGGAAATGAAAATAGCAACAACAACAATTCGATTCCAACAATAACACGACATTCTTGTCCAAAGTTTCCAAATAGTGGAGTACTACACGATACAAATCCTCTTCCCAAAGGGAAAAAATTGAAAAAGAAACATATTCATGTTAGGCTTTATAATCTTAGAAATTGATTAAGTTTTCGTATTCAACTGCTAAACATTTTGTTTAATTTTTATAGATTGTTGGAATCGCTGCACCTCCTCCCACAATGCCACCATCACCGCGGACATCCCTCCTCCCCAACAAGAAATGGTCTTCATTGCCATCTAAAACTGGGGAAGGAGAGCTCGACTCATTTGGCAAAGAAAAGGATCCCGGAAGTGTTCGAAAGGGCTCTAGTGGTGGCTCTCCACTAGAAGCAGTAAGCGACTGGAAGACTCTGAGCACAGAAGCCACATTTGTTTCCGTCAATACGCTATCCCACCTCATGAACGTATGTAAAGGAGAAAGTAACGAGATGAGAGATGTTATTCGTACAACATTAGACGTTGCCAAAACTTCAGAGGACACCAGGGCAATGTTGGACGCTTTGGAAAATCTGTACAAAGTGGAAGAGCTGGCTTCCATAGTCTTTGCCAAAGGAAATGAGGACTTGAGTTACCAACTCTTTTGCAACCTGCTCAACGGCTTTGGAACCTCCTATTTGGTGAATTCATGTGTGCTGATTCTCGCAAAACTATTCCTTCAAGATCCAATGAGAACCACGACTCAGAGTCTCCTCGCAATTTCCTCGCTGCAGCTATCCCGTGTATTTATCCACAACTTCAGAAAGTCACTCCAAGTTCTAGAGCGGAATCTGAGCATCAATGACCGTTCCAGTTTTGTCATGTCAATCACAGAAAATCTTAGCTTTATTGACGTGAGTGAATTTGACATGGCGTCATCAACTCCAAAGAGCAATGGTGGCGGTTCTCATCTTTATCCCGGAAAATCTAGTCTTCACCCCAATGATTCTTCTTCATCATCATCAACATCAAGTCTCAGGCCAAAGCTGAGTAGAACGCTGTCCAGCGCAGTGGACTTGTCTACTAGACTTTCAACAATAATTAACTCCATTTGGCAGGTGAATTCTTGTCATAATGACTACAGATACGCGGAGCTTTACCTGAAACTAGCAAATTACTACTCCCATTTTGCACGGGGAAAGTTGAGAATAGAAATGTTTGACAAGTTGAAAACGGAACATGAATCAAAAAAGAGGTTTAGTGAAGCGTTGATGTGCGAGCTTCACGTTGCAGCAAGACTGGCGAGGCATACTGCGACACCGGAAGTAAAGAGGATAATGTTAGGAATTTCAAGAAATTTGAAGGACGAGTTTGAGGAAGTAGAGGAGTGGCCTGAAGAAGAAGACAATACTGAGGAGCTCATTCAAAAACTGGAGAACTGCGTCACCTTTTGTTTAAAGGCTGAACGTTATGAACTGATGCTGGAGGTAATTTTTTAATGATTAAAATAATTGTCATAATTAATACTTTTAAATCTAGCATTTAGTTAAATTTTTATCTTAACTATATGATAAGGTCTACCGGATCCTGGTTGATATCCAAGAGTCCTTGTCAGACTATGCCGCATTGGAACACTCCTACAGTCAAATGTCTAAAGCCTGCAGCCTCATTCAAAACAAGAGGGAGAGGTTCTTAGGAACTTACTACCGGGTTGCATTGCACAAACCCAAAAAGACAGGCGATATTCTCCGGCCGGTGGAGATTTATGTTTACAAAGAGCCCAATGTGACCTCATTGACAGAAATTTGTGCAAAGGTTGAGACAGCCGAGAGTGCAGTCATTTTGTCAGGAGATGTTGATCAGCTACCTGATGATGATATGGTATATGCTACCATCACCCACGTCGCACCTCTACCAAGCGAGAGTCCAAGGAGAAAGTTGTGGTCGGAAGACTTCCGCAGACATCAAAACATTCAGAGATTTTCATATGATACACCATTCGCAGTGAAGACGCATGATAAAATCAGCATTGATAACAAGGCTGCTGTTCATCAACAGTGGAAGAGGAGAACGACAATAAAAAGTATGTGGTTTTAGAATTAATATAGCCCTAATTAGGTGCCTTGAGTGACCTGCGCACTAATAAATTGTTTATATGATAATCTTGTTTCAGCGGAGTACACATTTCCAGCAGCGGTGAATCGCTTACGAGTAGTAGATGCTGTTGAAGAAGACCTAAGTCCTATTGTTGTAGCGATTGATGACATGCAAAGGCGTGTCAATGAGCTGAGATCCGAATTGCATTCGCAAGATATCAAACGAATTCAGTTGAGACTTCAAGGATCTGTTAGCGTGCAAGTAAGTATACGTACATGCCTGTCAATAATATAATGTCCAAGTTTTTATGCTTTAAAAAATACTAAACTGAAAATATACTTATCTATCTATAGGTAAACCAAGGTCCATTAGCATACGCTCGGGCATTCTTTGAGAGGGAGAGTGAATATCCAACGCATGACATGAATAGACTTAAAGCGATATTCAGGTATACGTTTTAGCTATTGCTACCTCATTCACTCATTCATTCCTTCCGTATGTACAAAAACTAATGTGCATTTACATTGTATTCAAATAGGGATTTTGTGGAATGCTGTGGTGAGCTACTGATCAAGAACAAAAGTCTGATTCAACCTGAACAAGTGGACTACCACGCACAACTGGATTCTGACTATCACAGATTATGTACCGTTCTCAGTCCTTTTATCGGTCTACCGGAGCAAGCGATGAATAGGATGAGCCGAATCTCCATTAGCTCTTACTAGATGCAAATTAGTGCTGTGGCTGTGTATCGGTAGACTTGAAAATTTTTGTGCTACATTGTCAACAAAAAAACTTTCATGGTTGTAAATTAGGTGAAATGTATGATAGGTTAAGAGCATTTTAAGATCAATTGCTGCAATCGCATCGTACTATCCCAGTACAGCCAATGGAACAAAACAAAGCTTTAAAAAACGTTAGTTGATTCAGATCTTTTGTTTAAAATGCATAAATTATATAAGTATTGTAAAAATATTTAGTTCATAGGTACTTCCCATTGTAAAATGTCTAATGATTTGTTTTTCCAGTAAACATTAATGCTATTAAGCCTGACTGAAAGCCTGCTTTGTAAAGTAAGTGTAAAGAGGACTGACAGAACAAAAAAAACAAGAAAATATTGATGCTAAATATGAGATTTTTTCTAATACCATTATGCCAATTTAACAAGTGTGTTGTTGCTGTTATTCTAAGGGATGTAAGTTGTAAGCTTGCAATAAGATGAACGCTATATATATATAAGATCCTACATTAATGTATTTATAGTTAGTTAATATGGATCTAGAATGAAAAGGTGTCTGTAGTTGTAGTAAAACTAGTAAAAAGCATGTAAAAGGTTATTGAATTGTACTAAATGATGATGAATATGACAAAATTACATTGACGTGTGCTCAGTTTAAAAATGTTTAAATGTACAGAAAAGTAATGTTAGCCCTTTTTAATTTTGTGTCCTTTCAATTTTTAAACCAAGTCTCAGGATTTTACTTGACCTTATGCCATTCGCACGTTGTTATTACATTAAGTTAGTTTGTTAAATAAAGTTGTGAATTTTTATATAAAATACTGCCCAGTCATGACGAGATCTGAATGCGAGCAAGAGAGCAAAGCCGAAATCTAATCGTTTAAGTACTTACCACGAGTTAAGACAAATAATACAGTATGAGATTATGACGGTAAAAGCATATTACAACTGGAGATAGATAGACAAAGGCAGGACGGGTATGAATATCAATGCAAGAAACAAGGTCGCAGTATTACTAAAAGTTAGTTGTTTTGTTTGTAGCCCAATATGAACATCACCTCCAAAAATATTCAGTTTTGTGCCAATAATTTAAAAATTTGATAGTTTAAGCCAAGAATGTTATGTTATAATATATAGGTAGTAATATATATGCTCTGTATTCTTCTATAATAGTGTTTTAGTATTTGACTCAAAATGTTGGTTTTGGGTGAATAAAAAAGTGAATGTTTCTGCTAATAATATAACAATGCATTTTGGTCATTTTCCTTTGAGTATGTCATTTGTGAACACTTACAAAAAAGGTCATGCAAATGAAGCATTTTCTAAAATGTATCCATCCATTTCTTCTCGTTCATCTGGAATAGGAACAGCAAAACCATGCTACAGCCTAATATTATGCAAATGTGTAAACACTGGTCCACCGTTGTCAAAGAACAATTCACTTAAACCTCCCATTTTCGACGGTTTCGCGTCAGTCAGTTCCTGTCTAGTGCTACGCGAGTTGTCAGTTTATCACCCTCTCCGAAACAGTTTTATTTTTATTACTCCAGATTTGAGTCTCAAGTAGTTAAAAATTAATTTTCTAACAATGCCCCAAACAGCCCAGAATGCCGCTACTGGCTTATTAACAGGCTCGTTAGTGCTAAAATTTATTGATTAAATTTACTAAAGTTGCATGTTAGTTAGTTATCCTCATATTATGTGTGGAAGCTCTGTTCTTTTTTCATTTGTGACTAACGCATGTGAAAGTGAAAATTATGTATTTACTTCAGCTTATTGGTACTTTTTTTGCAGCTTTTTTCGTCCACCTTCTCCTGTAAAAGGGCAAAGATTAACTTTAGCAAGACAAAATTTAATTAGAGAATTCAAGGCCAAGCCAGGGACATTTAGAACAATTGGTACAGATGTGTGGATTATGAGATTATTCCGGTTCCTGCATCGGAAAGATCCAAAGATTATGGAGTGGGATGTTAAAAAGTGGGTTAAGGCCCATCCTTGGATTAATTCAATTGAGGTAATTTTTTATTTGCCATTTATGGATACTTTTCTTCAGTTCACCGTGTTAATTGTCATTAATGAACTAAATCAATGACCACTTGTTTCATTTTTCTTCAGAGAGTTCCTGCAGCAGAAGAAGAGGAGGAGGAAGTGCCGCATGACGAAATAGGAGCAGCCGCACAACCGGAAATGGGTGAGGAAGACGGAGTTGAAGCCCAACTGGAAAGCATGGCCTTGGATGAAGTAGAAGGAACTGCCGTTAAAACGGAGATCATGGAAGATGAAGTATGCAATATTTTATATTATCCTGCTGTTTCCGCATTTGCATTCCATATCAAGCTAACAAAAGAAATTTTATTTCGTTTTATTACAGCCTCCTCCTATTAAGCAAGAAAGGGGGGAAGCAAATCAAGGGACCGAGGGTAAGAAACGTGCTAAGGCTTCATCAAATAAAAAGTCAGCTCTGTCGAAAAGAAATAAGTAGCTTGAGAAACGAACGAAGATAGTCACATCGGTTGAGGTAAAACGCGGGGTGCTTACAAAAGCCCTCATATAAGTATAAACTATGTACTATTGTAGCTGGATTTATGTATAAGTGCAGTCGAGGGATAGTTAATATTTAGTATGTATTAGTTTTTATTTCTCTTAGGCTTAAAAGGTTAGGAATCCCGTATTTCTGCCAACTAGTCATTTTATACTTCCATTAAACATATATACATAAGTCGTATTTTTAACGTGCCTAAGTTAGTTTTTACATGTATGATACCAATATTCTGATCCTGAAGACTAAATGTACTACGGGTAAATGTAAGGGGGATAACGATCCCTAGTTTTCTCACGTGAATTTACGTTACTACTATCAATAAAATACTAAGAAAGTATTGAGTTCTCCAACAAAACTTTTATGATTTCATTTCAATATACATGTACACATATATATGTACCTTTACCAACTTTTCCATTGCATCTCATCTTCTTAACAATAGCACAATATAAACTCTTCATCCAACCATGTATATTGGTAGTTAGTTTCAAGGTAAATCTCAGAAAAATAAAGAAAATCATACAACATAGCATAGTACTACTACTCGTAGCATTTCTGTTTTCAGGTAATATTTCTTAGCTGCATCACCATTGACGTGTGTACGTCACGTTATAAACAATGGTAGTAAGTAATGTACATCATATCATGCATACTAAACATTACTAAACAAAACTACAGAATGATAACCCATCACAAAACTTCTGCTTGCATCCATGTCCAGTCCAGCCCATGCCCAACCAACCTCCATAGTAAAGTCTGGTCGTGCACGTAGGAAATATACATGCGTAATCATGTAATTATTGTTATGCTACTTCCATAATGGTCAGAAGGTAGGAGCCTAGTGTGTTTTGATAAAACTTCTTAAACAATACACAGACTGGTTGCTACTATATCATCATTAGGATTTTGATTGTTACCGAAGAGAATAATGTCTCGACTTGAACTTGACTTTGACTGAATGGAATGGCAATTACGTTCCAGCAGCGATGGTTCATTTGAGTCGCAACATATTTTCTCAATCGTGATGTGAAAAAGTGATTATAATAAACTCATCTTAACAGCAGCAATCACTTTATCAATTTTTCCATAAAATTAGTACTGCTCACCTATGATATGGTGGCAGTGGCATTGTAAAACTGGCAAAAAACGTGAACGTAATTTTGTGCATGTAGCGTGAAAAACAAGACCTAGGGTTGTTTCTAAGACATGTGGATCTAGCCACCTTCTCCTGCAAAAAATACCATATTAATATCATGTTTTTATGAATGCTTTGGTATTTGGAAGGAGTTTTATTATGAAAACTGGTAAAATAAGTTGATCTTGTAAGTTTTCAAGTGAGAGAAAAAAGTATAGAGTAAGTATATGCATATATGATTGATTTCATAGAGTGGGACCTGTTGGGCGAGAACAACGAGTAGTTTACAAGTTGTTTTGAGCGAGAATATATAAGTTTTTCGTAATACTATGCGAATGCCATACTATTTTCTGCATAATAACTACACGTTTTTCAAGAACAAGTTGGCCAGTTCAATTTTAAAGCTGGGAAGTTTTGGAAAATGTAATTACAACATGTATGAACATTCTACCTACTAACTAGTAGTAGCCAAACATGAATGAACGACATTTATTCTCAATCAGTTTGGAGCCTGCCTTGAAGATGGTTGTTCAACAAAAGTGTTCTTTGCTGTGGATTTAATCCCGTACGCATTTCGTGGAAATTCATGTTAGGTTGCAGGTAGGAATTACCAGCTAATTAAGGAGACAGTGTACCGTATTCTTACACATTTTCTTGTGTAGTTTGGTTGCTCCTGCTATTTCATTCTAGATTATAATCAATTCTACGTAAAGTAGGTTGAGTGGCCTCCTCTAAGAAAGTTTAATGTGAAACGTTAAAAGTTTTAAATAATTTAAAATTAGATTGAATTGGAAATCAAAATGTGATAATAATATTCAACGCATACATCTTTTTAAGATTAACTAAACTACTCATTTCATGGATATGGAGTCTTTTAATTCCAAAATAATCGTGACAGCGACTTCAGTAGTTTGCTGTCTCTGTTTCTTTGCATCACACTGTGCCATCACATCAGCGATCTCCCAAGCATCCAAGAGCCCTCTGATTTATGTGGATATTCCAAGGTATTCAAATAAAAAAGGGATGATATTTTTTGACAGGCAATTATGCTATGTTACTGGTATTTGTATTACATGGTTTTTCCACGTATTCATAGATGGGAAAACAGAACAGCATACCCTCGATTCATCCAGTTTAGGGATCAACTGCGAAGACGACTTGATGAGAAAACATCAAGAACCGTGTCAGCATCTTACAGGACGGCTAATGACACTGTAATTAGTCTTCAAAAAGATAAAGACCCATCATCATCATCATCACAGGAAACTAACAGTAATGATTCCCTTGAACAACTTCTGGCTGAACGGAATAATGGAATTCCCACAAGCAAAATCCCAAATGGGAAAACAAAGACTGTATTCTACACTCAAGCTGAGACGGAACGTGCTACTGGTACGGGTGACGATGAAAATCAATCTCCCGAATATTTTATGACCACAAGCCAAAAACACGTGATAAACTTTCCAAAAGATAAAACAAACCCCTACAACCGGTTACAAATTAACCCTGATGGTACTCCAGTTGAAGAAGCAGTAACAACGCCACAACATAATGCAAATGATGATGAAGATGCCATTATTAAGAAGCCAAAACCTGCAGAGTTGGTTGATGGGACCAAAGATAATTTGGACATTGGGGACAGGGGTGAGTTTTCCAGCAGCTCTGGACCCCCTCCTTCTGAAGATGTCGCGGCAAAAGTGAAAGGGGCGGTGCCCACCTTCGAGTTGACAATGCAAATAATTAAATTAAGCCATTGGGAGGATGACGAAAATGCTATTTTCTCCCCTTTGAGTGTTGCTACAATTCTTTCCATGCTAATGCTCGGAGCTGAAGGAAAAACTTTTACGGTTCGTTCATAGCTGATTAATTTTAGGTTATCTGATTTCTTCCTTGTAATTTACAAGTTTTCCATGTATTTAAACAGGAGCTTTCAACACAACTCTCCAGCCATGGTCATTTACCATCGGCAGAATCAGAAGCAACCTACCGCTATCACGATGCTTTCAGGGGCCTCATGAACTATATGAAGACCTATTCTGGGAGCAATGTAACCTTATCCATCGCATCCGAACTATTTGTTGATAAAGGGTTCTCATTGAAGCCAGAGTTCAAGCACGAACTCCACAAGTATTATGATGCACCCCTTCAATCATTCGATTTTGGAAAGGAAGGTGTGGTCTTTCAAAATATGATAAATCAGTGGGTTCGAGAGAAGACACGAGTATGCAAAATTATCAAAACCCTAGAACAATAAGTCTTGTCCAATCTTAAAAAAATATTTATTACTTACTAACTCAACATTTTCTCTACTTCTTTCAGAATAAGATCAAGTCAATTCTGGACGAGCCACCATCCGCAGATACAACCATGGGTATTATCAACGCAATTTATTTTAAGGGCCTTTGGGAAGTTCCTTTCAGCGATAAACTAACGAGAAAACGAGATTTTCACATTTCCCCATCCCACACAGTACGAGTGGACACAATGCTGAATATCATGGAACTGCCTTATATCGACAAGGACACGTACAGAATGATAGCCCTTCCTTATAGAGAAAATCGGACTGGATTCTTCATAATTTTGCCAAAAGGGAAGGAAGGAGTTAAAGATTTAAAGGTAAAGAAATATGAACTGCAACTTATATAAAAGGTCATTTTTGATAGCCACTGACATGGCATGCATAATATGCTTCCTTTCAGAAAGTGGAGTCCGCCCTAACAGTACAAAGCCTTAACGAGAGCATATCCCAAATGCGCATTTCAAAACTGACCGTGTCATTACCAAAACTGAAGTTTTCCTCAGATGGGAAAATGCACACAATCTTGCAAAACATGGGTCTCTCCTCGCTTTTCAGCCCAAGTGCAAATCTCAGCAGAATATCTTCCTCTCGTAATTAATACCAAACATATCTCAATCATTTGGTTAAGAATGTCTGAATTACTATCTAATCTAAATTATGATATCATACCTTTTTCCAGCCCTCTTCATCTCCAACCTCCTCCATAGAGCCGTCATAGAAGTGAACGAGAAAGGTACCGAAGCCTCTGCAGTTTCATTCGGAGCAGCAGATCGGATAATTGACGACATTCCATTCGCATGCGATAAGCCGTTCTCCTTCTTCATTTATCACGTGAAAGCCAACACGATCCTGTTTTGGGGAAGAGTAACAAGACCGGATAACTTAGCTATTTAACTAATTTACATGTTATTACAAAAACACGCAACTAGTTTGTATCCAACAAGAAAATCATAACATTATTCTATTACTATTATGAAAAGTACCTAAAATAAGATAAGACTTTGTACAGAACTTCAGCAAAAATGTACATGTAGTACATAATTTTAACCTCGGAACAAAAAATGCAACAATAAAAAAATTACTGAAGCACGCTTTCATTTCTTGTTGTCATTTTCCAGTGAAAAAAAGCGTTGAGAAAACAAAGCCTATCGATCGAGTGCAAAAGCACTTTTTTCTCACTTTTCACCTGCTTTTCTGTCTCTCGTTGGACTTGTTTGTGTGCGTGCTTTAGTTGAGTTGCAGTTGTTTATGTATATTGACTGTATAACAGATAGGAAAGGTCTCAGATGTGATTCATTCATAACAACAATTCTGCTGCAGCGAAAGGGAATCAATTGGTGATTGACATTGGAAAATTACATAAATTAGTAGTGATTGCAATCATACAGTTAGTCCATGGGTGCCCATTTAAATGGAGTCGATCAGCGATCAATTATATGGATTTTGTTGATGTTCGGTGACGTTTCATTCATGCTAAATAAAAGTGTGTATTCAGGTAGTACTCATCCGCCGTGTGCTGTTGGCGGATGGTAAGTTTCCGGAAGTGTTTTTCGACGGTTATCTACAACTGAATTAGAAGTTTCTTCACAAGGTATGTTGGTATTCGAACTATACGAAGTGGTAGCATATAATCAGTTGTGTTATACATCATTTATGTAAATATTGTCTGCCTTGTTTATTAAATTAACAGAAACGAAACTGCAGCTAATTCGACATCGACATTTTTGATTAGGCATCTCATAATGCTTCGCTGTGGCTGTTGTGAGGTGATTTGCGAGAGTTATGAAGACTGGCTGTCCCACTTGGTTTCACCCGAACATCAAGCTAATTTCGGGGTTAACGAAACCTTTACAAATCAAAGCAAGGACCCGGACCGTAATGAAAGAAGTATTTTGGTGTCGAAACTAAACCCCACTTTCCAGCCCTATGATGTCATTTGTCACTTTGCATCCATTGAACCATTGGGGTTCATCACGGACGCTTTCGTCCACATGTTTCAGAATGTCAGTGAAAAATTTTACCTCATTGTCTATGACCAGAGGTAAGTTTTTTTTGTATTTAATATCCATCCAAGTATAGCCGGGTTAGCTTGTTTGTTAATTATTATATGATTTTTGTTTCTTCAGGAAATTTGTTGATCGCATTCTCCACTTGCAAGAAAAATGTGGAGAGCAGAAGGTGCTTTCAGCCATTGTAAAGGTCGAAAAAAAGAGTCAGTTGACGCCTCATGAATGTAAGACATTTAAATCTTTTTGAAAAGATTTTCTCTCTTCACAGTGACATGAACTTTCTTATAATGCTATAATATACTTACGTATTTATTATTTTGTATTTAGGGACAGAGAAAATTCAAGGATCATTCTTTTACAGGAGACATGAGCACATCCAAAGAAAGCTAAACGAGCTATCTTGGGATAATCAGTTGAGCAGTCTCCTTAAACAGGTCACCTTGAACCAGGAGGGTTATACAGCTAGAGAAAAAGTAATAGAGGAACTTGAAGGTTTAATACGCGAGGGCGAAGAGTTCAAAGATGCGATAGTCCATCCCTTTGGATCTTGTACCACTTGGTTAGCAGATATAAATGCTGATCTAGATATATATGTGGATACAGCAGGTATATAATTGCAAACATTGTAATACGCAATTGTAAAAAACTTAAACAATGTAAGCAATATAATATGATTATGCTTTGATTAACTGTACTGCACTTTTGCAGGAGATGGTGGTCGAATGGATAGGGATCGGGATCTCAAGTGTGAAATTATGAGCAAAATGGCACGAATCGTCAGGAAGAAGTACGGCGGAGAAAATGTTTTTGCCATCAAGCACGCTCGTGTACCTATCGTTGTACTATCCCATCCCAGTGGACTTAAAATAGACTTGTCCTTTGAAAACATCTTATCAGTGCAGAATTCACACATGATACGTCTTCTTACAAGATTTGACTACAGGATCAGGCCGCTTCTAATATTTCTCAAATATTGGGCAAGGTTTCATAACTTGATCGGATCGCAGTCAATAAAGAGCTATGCCCTTATTTTGATGACATTTGTATATCTTCGTAAACTAAAATTGATACCTTCAGTGCATGAGCTACAAACTGTCGAAGGGACAAAGAACTTATCAGTTTGCGGATGGAACGCTGGATTCTGTCAAAGTCGAGGATGTACCATAAGGCAATACACTTGGTTAAAGAGCAGGAGAGAAGGAGATCCAGCAGGACTTGGTCAAGAAGTAATAAAGTTGGCTCATGGGTTCTTCAAAGAATACAGCGAGCTAGATTACAACAGCCAAGTGATTTGCCCTCTTGTTGGTGGCTTTCTTCCTAAGGTCCTGTTCCAGAGTCCAAATGGTGCCAACTTGGCCAAAGAGTTTCAGCTGTACAAAGCGAACCTGTCCACTGGTGAATGCTCGCCTATCACTGTAGATAGACCGCTCTGCATTCAGGATCCCTTTGCTCTGAACGTCAATGTTACGGCAGCCTGTAAGAACCAAGATGTGCTGATAACTTTCAAAGTTGGATGTGCCATGGCGGTGGAAGTTTTGCAACCGTATGTATCAACTTACGATAGTTGTGGAACTGTAAATATCCTCGAACTGTGCTGTCAACCTGTTCCGAATTGCCGAAAGGAAGAAGAAAAGAAAAAAGTTTATGGCGACACACGGGCAGCCGAGGAAAGTGAGGAATGTACAACGGATCCAACTTTTAAGACTGAACCTATGGATTTTGATTTATTAAATGATGATAACGACAACATTTGGGAGAGAGCTGTTAAAGCGACTCGTAGATCCAGAGCTGCAGAAGATAAACCCGAGGAACTTGTTCAAAACTGGAGTTCGGCAACAAGAATGTCTAGCGGAAGCAGATGTGGTCGTAAAGAGAGAGATATGAGGGATGCGAGAGTAGCAAGAGTTCACTTATTTGATGAGCATGAACCAATGTACGTTAGTGGACACGGCGGTAAAGAAGATGCTGAAGAAGACGACGAAGAGTTTAATAATGGAAAAGCGATGAAAAGTGTGGTCGTTGTTCCAAATCAAAGCATCAAGACTGAAACAGCAGCTTCATCAGGTGGGGCAATGAACATGAGAAGAATTTCTGAAACTGATTATACAAGAAAGGGTACAGAATTGAAAAATATTATTGTGTATGTAGGAGACAATATTATGATGAAGGATGATGTACTTGACTTGAATGATGACTCGCGAAAACAAAAGGCCACTACACCAGGTTCTTCTCAGTCTAAAGTAAGTGGAAAACCCTCCAAGGCGAAGAATCATCCTCCCAGTTCACCTTCACCTGTAGTGAAATTTCTCTCTACACCTGAACTCTCCCTGCATCTGCACAAACTACCACCACCTCAAGTCAAATTTGTACAGCGTGACGAGAAGCGTAGCTTATCATCTCTTTTAGTTCCTTATTCGGATTTCGATGTTGACGAAGTGTCTGTTAAGAACGAAGAAGAAGAAACAACTGAGGAGCCAGAAGGACCTGTAACAACTGAAACTCCACCTGCGCAAGTTCTCCCGGAAAATAATTCCTATGGGTATGAGCGAACCGTTGTTCATTCACCCAAGCAGCCCAATGGGGTATCTACATCTACAAAAGTTAAGGTAGCGCAAAGTATTTACGTTCCTCCCAAAGCTCGAACAGCTCCTATTCCAGAGTCCGCCACTGAAACCACAAAAAGAAATGTGACAACGGCAACAAAATCTAATGAAACTAGTAGTATCCCCATTCCATCTGCTAGTGCTGAAGTCGACCCTCCTCCAAGTCTGAATAGAAATGAGGAAGTATTACAAGATTTCACAGTGAGAGTTGTAGAAAAACAACCAAAAACTACAAAAGCACCCAAACCTAGTAAACCTTCCGAGGCTGATGTTGATATTGAGTTCCCCCGATTTGGATGTTACATGAGCGACGAATTTATCGACCAATTTTACGAAATAGTCGGCCCTATTGTTTCATCCGCGAATGCAGAGGTTGTGGAAACAAAGATGAAGATTATCTGGGTCTGCATAATAACAGATTTATTTAACGACCAAAACTTTTGGGGAAAGTTGTCTGTCGTTTCGGAGGAACTGGAGGGGTTGAAATTAGATAAAAATCAAGTATCTGAATTGCAGCAACACGTCATAGGTGACTACAGATACGCGATGATTAACTGTGACAATAGAAAACGCAGTGGTTTTTACTCATCATCTGAGGATGCAGGAAGCGAAGCAGCAAGATGTAAAGTAATGAAAACATCTGTAAACTCAGATATAACATCCAATCGTGGGACTGCTGAAACCGAGTTTCCAACTAAATATACGATTCTGGCAAGAGACCAAATTTGGGCTCATATAACAAAGACTCCCTCCCACCAGAGGAAAAGTAATGCTGTTACCTATTTTCTAAAGTGCTACCCACGCAAGATTCAAGCATTGTATTCTCAATTTATGAAAATTTCATCGCAACTTAAGCCTCAAGCTAGCAACAAACAAGGTCCGGTTGATATATTTGGGAAACTCTGCGCAAATGTTCAGAGCGCTGTGGTGCCTGAAGCTGGAGAGGAACCTTGTGATTTGCAAATAATATTGCTGTTTGAGACCGGATCTGAGTCTCCAGTGTTGTATTTTGGATTCCCAAAACTACCCCGTTGTGATGAAGATGACGAAGACCGCGATTCTAATAATATTGATGTGAATTCATTGTTGGAAGCCATTATAAAAGAGATTGTCCCTGCATACATGGATTATCGACTTCAGCGATTTTTCAAATGACATTGATTGGGTAATGAGTGAGGAAGACAATTTTGATTGTACTGAAGTAGACCTGAACAAAGTAAATAACTTGTTGTAATAATAAAAATTGAGATTGTATGTAACTTATCAACGTTTGTTATTTAAGTTTCGTTTGGTTAATTAATATATGTGTACGGAATGCTTTCAAACCTTTAAGCATTAATTGTGATGTTATCTACTTTAACGAACTATTAAACATTGACTTGATCAACTTGATGTTAAACATAGGTAGCTTTTAGTTGGTTTGATTCGTGTTCATTTTTTTTATATTGGTGCTTGCTGTAAGTTTTATTTACCATATTTTAGACTAACCCGGTAGGTAAAGCAGTGGTACTGCTCTAGTAATGTCTCATTATTTACTTTAAGGACTTTGTTAAAGACTCGATAATAGTATGCATGTATGTTGCAGACATGCAAACTATGTCACTAATTAAATTATAACATGGCAAGTAATGATTATTGTATGTACACGTGTGTCGAATCGCATAGCATAAGAAATACATTACACATTTTATGTAAGTCTGACGAAATAAATTGTATGTTTATTACATAACATAAATAATATTTAAACTGTGTTTGTGATATAACAATATTATTCTTAAACATTCTGCTCTAATTTGGCTCTTAGTTTGTCCAGTTGGATTGCAAGTTCCCGTTGCTCCATTTTTCTCATCACATCTTGTCGATTGGCGTCTGGTGGAGTGGGTTTCTTATGAGGTAAAGCATATTTTAGCCTATGCCAAAAAAGTGGATCGTTCCACTTCATGAAAGTGTTCATTTTCATGTACATCTTGAGATCATCGTCTTGAACATCACTTTCTTTCAGATCCTCTCCTAACATAATCAATATCACCCGGTTTGATCGCTCTTTGAGTGCCTGCAAAATATAAAAAATATAAAACGATGAAGGAAATATTTCAAGTAAATGACCTTCACCTCCTTATTTAGTTAGTTTCTTACTTGAGCGTGCGCAGCTTTGAATTCCAGTCGTGACCACACGCTCTCAACAAAGTTCTTTGATAATACTACTATAGTACGTCTAGATTTATCTACAGATCTAACTATCTGGTCTGGAATCCAATCTCCAGGAGTCCAGTCACGAAAGTGGAGACACAATTTAAAACCTTCATTCCCCTCCAGTCTATTCACAAGCTCATCTATCACCCATTCTTCATCCTAGTATAACATTGAAATCAAAACATTATTCATTCATTCGAGAACACATCAAGCTTTCTGTTCTGAAAGTAAAATCAATCTCACCTTATGTGAGTATGACACAAAGGCATCATACATCTTCTCATTCCCATCATCCTCTTCATCCAAATCCCGTTCCCAAAAGAGGCACCAACTCAGCCCCTTGGAATACAGGTAAGCTTTGATAGCCCACCCATACCGGATGGTGACAAAGAGTGCAATACAAAGGCAAGACAAGAATATCACAGCTATCACCAGTGGAACCACCAACGCGGACAGGCTTGGATTTGTACAAAACTCCCCAATATCCTTGATTTGCGTAACGTAGAGCGTGTCATAGGTTTTATGGCTACTGTCATCGCCGGTTAATTTCTGACAAGTTACGTTTGTCAGATCACTAATCTTTGTGGGGTAAGCTCTCCACGGGAATTGGAAGCCTTGGCAGTTATTGCATGGGAATGGATTCTCAGCAATTGCAAAGGTTGTGGTTTGGTGATCTCCGACACGCTCCAAGAACAAGGTGCTTGTCAACCTATTTCCAGTGAGGTCAATGTGCTTGGTTTTGTTGAGGAATTCTAAAAGTTTTGAAAAACAAACAAATTAATTGTTGCCCTTCAAATAGCTATTTAGTTAGTGAAGTATCATAACTCACCTTTAACATAGGCAGTATTGTTGAAATCACTGATGTTGTTATAACTCAAATCTAGCTGAACCTGAAACAAAGTGAATTTTATATTCATAATTATTATGGTATGCCGTCAACACCACATTCATACCATAGGCCATAGGGGTCATGACTATGACATACCATCCACTTTGAAAACTGCTTGTTGAAAGTCAGCTTGGGCACTTCCTCATCAGTTAGATGCCTTCCTGAGCAGTTTACTAAGATGGTTTGATCCGCCGGCCGTTGTTGACATGTGCATGGATCGGGGCAACCTGTTGTGTTCATTTCCATATCACAGAGCAAGCTTGTTTCTGGTACTGCAACAACATTTAAAAATTTTAATTTCATTTAACTATTGTAACACTAAATCTCAAATACCGAGTTTAGTAAACTTTTTTTCCTCACCATCCACCAATTTCTTCCCTTGAAGTTCAGGAGGACTCACACAACTAATGTTTTTAATACGGAGGTCGTACGACTCAGAAGTGAAAGTTTTCAATCCATAGGCGTGGCAATCACAGTTTAGTGGATTTCCCCCAAGCAGCACCCGAATTTCTTTGGGAGAAGAGCTATTATCATCGGCAAGAATTAGGCTGGCATATTGCATATCAACAATGCTTATCTCATTGTTTTCCAAGTTAAGTGTTAGGTTCCTACATCAAATAACACATGATAAGAATGAAATTTGAATCTTGGATTTCTCTTGAATGTATATAAATTATGGAAAAGCTTTATAAACTTACGGTGAAATGAAATTGAGCTCAGTCGCCGTTATACTCTTAAGCGAATTATAGCTATAAAAAAGAAACCATACTGTGTATAACTTGACTTGGGGTAGACTTAAAAATGCATGGATAGTATTGTCTCATTCATTACCTCAGATCAATCTCATTAATACGAGTGAAAACTAGACTCCAATCCGAATACAGTTTTTCAATTTTGTTATTTTTCAATATCAGCTTCCTTAAATTAAAATTACTGTGGACAGGGGATTGATTTGACACGCCGAAAAAATTATATTCCTCTGGAATCTCCACACCAGAGTATGGTGATGGATTGGAAGAGAAAGTCACGTTATTATGTGACAAATCAAGCTCTTCCAGAAACGTTAATTGTTCAAAGGTTTTGTATGCCACGTTTGTTATCTATAAAGTAAAATATCACACCTGTCAATTTCCATATATGAATCTGTAAGTGCAACTGCGTCATTGCACAGTATTGTGCATAACAAAGAAAAAGTCAAGGTCTTACCATATTATGAGCCAGATTAAGCCTTTTCACATTACTCAGGTATATAAATTCATTCGCCAACTCATAGAGCTTGTTGTTGCTGTTGATTTAAAATTAAGGTTAATTAGTTTAATAAGCATTTAAATGAAATTGTGAGGAAAATTGGGAGTCGAGGCATATACCAATCTATGATAGCTTTTGATAACACGAATCTACATATCGGTGGTAGTTTCATGTTATCAACAGCCACCGGTTTGTATTAGGTCTTCACCTTACGACTTCCAATTTTGTAAACCTTTTTGCTTCACACTGACCTCAAGTCCAGATCAACAAGAGATGATAATTTTAGCGGTGCCATTTTTCTGATTTTATTCAGGCTCAGCTTCAAAATTTTCAAATTTGGAACTCCAGAGAAAGCTCCACCATCAATTTCTTTTAGATCATTTCTTCTTAAATCAATCATGGAAAGTGCGGTTAAATTTCCATCGAAAACAGGCAGCCTATTAACATTTAATGGTGAAATGTGAATATCTTTTGTATTGCATCTTATATATCTTATATACATGTTCGACATCTTTATGTCGTTTAATAAGATGTGTTTTCACATTACTCTGTAAAATGATTCAGGGCCAAATGGAGATTCTGGAGACTCGGAAGATTTCTTAGTTCCAGTCTGTTGTCAGGCATGTAAAGATACTCTGGTGGTAAGGTGGTCGTAATCTCCCCTGGTCCATTTGGATCAGGAATCTGCTTGGACCTTATCGCTCTTGATATCCACAAATCAACTAGCTTTGGCAAATTCTCAAACTTTGGCAATTGAGTCATTCTGGTATTGTCCAGTCGAAGCTCTGGATAAACAGCGTAGATAAAACGTGTTTAAATATCGAATAAATAAAAATAATTAGCATGTAAAAATGAAGAACATACCTTCCAACTCCTCCATCCCATTGAAGGTATCCGCCTTTAAAACAATAGCAATATAATGTTATAATTATACTATACATTGTACTTTCCTTGTCAATAATTCAATAATATTTCATACCTCCATATCATCAAGTGGGTTATTGTTAAGGTAAAGTCGCTTCAGACTTCCCGGAAATGAGCTGGATAAGGGGTTTAAATTTTATTAACTTGATCAAATATAATTTCAGTAGCATAAACAGAAATAAAGCTTTTACGTCTTAGCTCATACTTCATCGTAAAGTAATAGTCTTATACTCTTATACTAACCTGGATGTCAGCTTTGAAATGAAATTTGTGTTTAATTCCAAGTGTTCCAATGTATCGGGGAACTGAGGTGCCACTGTTAATCGGTTCGATGATAGCGCTACAGAAGTCAACTAGGGGTAGGCAAAAAAATGGATACATAGATTTTCTACATTTAAAAATGCAAATATTATTAAATACATGGATATATGGAAAACAATTTTGTATCCAGTTTCGGATGACAATTTCATACACTGCTTGAACTAAATTTTCTAAGCATTAGAGGCCCTTTGCTTTGCACTTTGCAGCATTAATTAATTGGCTTAAGAATATTTAGATTTTTCACGTCCGATGCCTAAAGACATGTTTTGAAGTTGACAGGAATATATTGTTAAAACAAATTTTTCCATACATCCGTATATTCTACAGTAAGATTTTTCTTTCTCCATTGTTAAGCATATTTTATCCATTAACCCCTATGAATACATAATATGCTAAAACATTTTCCTACCTGAGTATGTTGATTGAAGGTAGAGTAAAATCAAATTTAACGTGAGGATAAATGCACTTTAATTAACATATAACAAAACTCTTGCTCAAACTTTTAACTGTACCTTAAATTGATGCTCTGAAGGTTTTTGAGGGTGGAGAGCTTGGGGATTGTTATGAGCTTGTTTTTACCTGATAAATTAATAAGGACATGAAAGCATTGTCTACTTAAGAAAGTATAAAATGATATAGACAACAAACTACTATTTTTATGTACCCAGGTTGAGAATTTCTATGTTGGGCATATTTTCGAAAAAGTTGGGTGGGATGTCAGCAGGCTTGGTGGAGTTGGATCGATCATCAGTTACGAAACTGAAGCGGAGAATGTTTTCACCGGTCAGATTCACTTTTTTGAAGAGATTACTCCAACCCTGTTATAGATTTGAACCAACGATATACATATATTATTTATAAGATTCTCAAAACCCTATCATTTACTAAGAGCATGATCTCGTCTACTCACATCCTTAACTGATGGACAGTATCTAATTTCCAACTTGATTATTTTGGAGTTCAAGTTCTCCTCACTGAGATCAAGCCCTTTGATGAACGACCACGGATTTCTTTTGATTGACTCTTCCTCAGCATCATCATCACAATCAATTGTTACCGTACCTTCATTGCTGCTATCGATTCTTTGTACTGTTGGCCAACCAAAAAATAAATTAGTTTTTAAATTGCAGGAAAAATGCAATCAGAGCATCAAAGCAAAGAGGCTCATTATTATTACATCTTCCCTATAATTGCATCCACTTAACACTACTTTTCTGCTCATAAATACAAACTCACATTTAAGCTGAATTGGATACTGAAAGCGTCCTTCATTCGGACACTCAATACGCCAACCACCCTCATCTCCTTTTTGACACAAACAACCCTGCACCGAGTCGCAGTTAAGATATAGTGAACACACTTGATTTTGAGGAAGGGTTATCATAAGTAGATAAAGCAAGAGGAGAAACAGGGACGCTCCTCCATCACGGCTCTTTGTTCGTATTCTTTTGAGAAACGGGAATATAGAAGGGTTTGAATTTTTTGGCATTGGCATGGCTTGATGTTGCTCCTCATTCTCGTGTAGATCATGATGATCTTGTAGATGCACATCTACGGATGAGCCATTCGGGGGAATTCTACAATCTGCGGCCATATTTGTGATGTCTTTGTTGCTCGTGTGACCTATGATGACGTTTTATATCTTAGACAGTTTCCTTCCTCCTACACTTCCGTAATAATGAGTAAATTTGGAAAACACTGAGCTTTCTTCCTTAAAAGAGTTACATATTGGAACTTCACAAAGGTTCTCAAACCCAAAGTTAATAATAAAATGAAAAACAACGTGATTTATAGTTAGCAATATTGTTCATTTTTCAAGGTTTTCTGACCGTTTCTCACTCTCCCACGGAAGGATTGTTGTTAATGCACATTAATTATACATCAATGCTTTCAATCAGCAAGATGATTTGTATTTGTACTGGTTTTTGTGATATTGATTCCTATTCTGACTCATTCACAGTTAATGCATGCATACTTATGTTGTTCTTAGACCTTGCTCGACTTGTTGTCAAACATCATAGTAGCTGTATAAAAGTTTCTTCAAGAGAGAATCACAAGACAACTTTATTTGGTCGCTAGTTAATATAATTGTGACAGAGTTTATAACATCTATATCATGTGTGATACGAGACTATGATGTGGTACATCCTGTTTGGATTTTCTTCTTGTACCGCACAGCACATAACAGCCTTGCACATATCATAACAGGATGAATGGGATTTACCTCTATTACATGACAATCATAACATGTTTTTAGTTTTTTAAAAAAATGATTCTAATTCTCTCACTCCTGCAAAATATTTCGCAATCCAACATGTGAAGAAGAGTCACTGAAGCATGAAGCGGATTGTCTTTGCTAAATTATTAAAATGAATGCAATTTTCAAAGTACAAAACTTTCATTGATGACAATCATAAGGAGAAGTAGAGGAAAACTTTTGAACCACGCCACACCACAAGAACATAACTTCTCCCTTTTTGTACACCACACATAACGCAAAAATCCTTGGACTATTCCACAAATATTCACTTTTCGCCTTGAAGAAACTGTGTAGAGTCTTTATGGTTTGGTTTTCTTAAGTAAATTGCGCAGGTTGGACTTTTGTAGAGAGGAGCAGAGAAGTGTATACATAATTTTTATTGAGATAGTTATAAATCAGCAGGTCTGGTTTGGTTCTGCTTGATTTGATTAAGAATCAAACATTATATTCACTTGGTTTGGTAGTGTGCAGAGTTCACTTCACGTTTTGATATGATATGAATTTCCACGAATGTTATGTTGTTTTTTACTTAGGTCTTGATTGTCGATGTGTCGATGACGCTAATGCTTATATGATGATGGCGTTAATAATCCAGCTTGCTGCTATTGATGTTGTAACTGAATTTATTCATGATATTTTGAGGATGTAAAGATTTTGCTCTGCATGTATAAACCAAATCGGCTTGGAGCAAAGGAAATTGATATTCTCTGCCTTTAGCGTCCACCTTCTTGACTTCATGGTCAAGTTACGACTAACGCATTTTCCTCGCTTACGGTTGTCTTTTGTACATTGACACTCAATCACAAAAAACACTGAACTGCTGGCTCCAATCAATCATAAAATAGGGTAGTCCACTCAGTTGACTCAAGAATACCTGTTTTCCCCACATCTAATCAAGTCCAGTGAAAATACCCATGTTATTGGGAATTATAGGACCCGTAATCCCAACAAAAATTATTAGCATGATCCGGTCCGGTCTCCCTTAATGAAAAAACTCAAGCACATGCCTTGAGGAAACTCCAACAACTTGTGTAAAACCCAGTTTTCTTTAGTCATCTTGTGGTCCACGCTTGTACACAGCGCAATTGTTGTTTGTGTCCCTATAAATTTTTATTATTTTCTTGCAAGCTACGTAATCATCATCCCCATGGGTTAGGGTTAGACCTGTTTTTGGGAATCTCAAAATCACGTATAAAACAACAAGCAAGACGCTTCGAAAAACTGGACCATGAACATACAAACTGCAAACGCACGCAAACATTTGTTTTTCAGGTAACTTTTTTCATCAAAAATCACAGACAAGACGGGATGGGATCCCATTTATCAGGATCCTTCTGTTTCTCTTACTTAGTACCACATATTTTTATTACCACAAACTAGAAGCTCACTTGCAGTTCCATAGCTTCATCATCCATCCCATCACATCTCACAATTCACAAGAAAACCTTGCCTTTGCATCTGATCGTGATGTTGGATGTGATTACCTACCCTCTCGTCTTCATTTCTCTACCTGTGTGCAAGCAAGTGCGCAACAAGTGACTGTACAAAGTAACTTCACAACAATATAATAGCGAGAGAAACGAACGTACAGCCTAGTTTGGCTTATAATAATCGCAGTCACACAATCACAGCTCAACAACAAAACAGGTAACAAAAAAACACAGAGATTATACTAGACTCTGCATATAGTTGAAACTTTCACATTCAACAGGTATTCCTGCAATTCATGATGATGATGATGATGATACAGAGCCAACAAAAAAAAATGAGCAGGTTTAGCAGTTCGTTCGTGGTTCCTCTCTCAACTGCTGGCTACAATCATTGTAACTTTAATGGTAAATTCAGGCAAATAGTTATGTTCTCTGGCTATATACCTGCGGCAGGCAGGCATAAAGTCAGCAGAATTTTATGATTGTTGTTAGTTGCGTGCATACATGCATGCTCTAGAACGTGGTGTGGTGCTATGAAATAATATGGATGCACGTAAATATACAGAATACCTATAAATTGTAAAGAATTTTCTTGCCCATTGCATTGTTGTTACATATATATATATTCTTCAAATGGATACAAACCTCTGAATACTTAACTAATAATGCACATAGAAGTGACCAACTCAATGTAGGTACATACATAATACAGCTGCATGTATCCATCAGAAAAAGTAAGGGCTATAGGGATGATGATACACCAAAAAATATATTAGATTTTTTAGCATTCATCCATATTTAATATTTTACATAAGCTTATTTGGTGTTGATAGCCATTATACGGTAAAGAACAATGGGCACAGTGCAATACACACGGCTTGGTGGATACTAATAGACCATGAATATTCAGTACGTGACCATATTTAACAACGTCACACAAAAAAGTGTTAATGGCAGTGTATACAATGATGTAAAGTATGCTGTGACGCAATATTTAGCAAAAACTAGAAAAATACATGTACATACTACTATGAGAAAAGAAAAAGAGAGTTGGATATGACTAAAGTATGGAAATGGACGCTGCATCAATAGTAGTAGAAGTGAATACACAATAATATAATGATTTTTGCATTTAACGTGACCCTTAATGTTACATGTTAGGCTACGGACTTACTATAACATTCATTTTTCATTCTGTTACAAATAAGTACAATTATGTCATTACCAATGCAAAATACAGTTTATGCTTCTTAACTAGCACCCAGTCAGTCATATTTCATATTTTTTCATGTTGATATAACTCAGCAGTTGGTGGCTTGAATCTCTAATAAACTTTCATCGACTACGACAAAGCCGGACAAATATTGCAACATGCGAAAGTTGGTGTAGTTTTGAGGCAATCGCATATGCATATGGCTTTATATTTGGTAATGTTTGAAACTATTTTGTCGGTAGACTGTCATCAAACTGACCTTCTGTGCAGCTTCGTTATAATAAGCCGATATTGAAAACAAAAACGGTGTCCAATATAGTTCCACCTTGGATCCGATGATCTGCAAGAGATTTTTCATGTAACTGCTAATTTAGAAGTCATCAAAATGGGTTACGAACCGCTCAATTGGCAAAACAAAGCATACTAAATACTGGTTATATTGCATATTAAAAAGCTGATATATATTATGGAATCTTTGGTTTAAATCACTTATAGGTGAAAAATGTGTTAACTTTCGAATCGGAATGTTAAGAATTATGTAAAAGTATAGAAATCCATATAATATGCTAATCTCTTCATCGGACTCAAGATCCCCTGATATTTTACCTGCTTCATCAAATTGATACTCTCATAAAAATTGTTGTTTCCCACAAACCATTAAAAACTTCTTCGGTTTTCGTCTTGGTTCGATTCTTCTCGCAATAAATCAACTGCTTTTGCACTTGTTCCCTAAAAACGCTTGAGATATGTATTTTTTTCTGTTCCAGTCTGCTAACTCCTACTTTATACATCTTCCATTTAAATCACCATGATCATGATCATCCCGCAGCCACAAAATGTTTAGAAAAATGTCTTCTTCACACTCTACCAACTTTTAACTACAGAATCATATACTTACTTTTGTACTCCTCGTTTAGCTAAGCGATGTCAAACCGTAGTCGTATGGAAAGTTTTTCAAGAATTTGTGCTAATGATTAGATAACACTTTTTCCTTCTGCTGTGTTACCTACCTACTCCCTACCTGTGTACAATGTGCGTTACATTTACATACATCCAGATCCAGACTCCAAATCTTCTTTTCAGTCAGGTGTAAAAACATCGGTACAGATACAGATGGAAGAGTCTACATAATCCTCTATCTATATTACTTTGGCACCATTCTTTCTTCACAGGATGCATAAACCCCATGGATATTTTGTACCGTTTTCGTCTTGCCTGGAATTGTTGAAAAGTTGACATTTCAAGCCATCATCATCATCATCAACAAGACAATACGTTGTGGTTCTACATGCTTTGCGTGTAATCTTCAAATTTTCAGTTCCAAAAGATAGTAGTTCACTTGGTTGCTCACAATCGCAGTCGGAAAGAGCATAATTCTCGTTATTCCTGCCTAAAGTCATCATCAACATTATTACTCACACGACCAGCAGCCACCACCAGCTTTTCCATGATTTTTGTGAACTCTCAATAATCTCAGTCATGCACTCATCAATATACATATGTACGTCGCATGGGTATAATATAATACACGCATAGCTTATAGCTGCCAACGCCAAGGAGTAAATTGGATAACAATGCATCAGCAATGATTTTCCAAAGAAAATACATATTTTACTCTGTGCTATTGCTCTTCTCGTTCACCAATCTAGTTAGCAATTTCCAGCCTTGTGAATTCCCAAAATAAAAGCTTTGAAAGGTACCCCATAAGCCTAGCATGTACGTATATATACAAAGAAACAAAAGATTATTGGTATATTTAAGTCATGAAACGAGGAATGTGGATAAATAATCACAGGCATGGTTCACGAGTTTGGCTCTTCTTCTTGGAGACGATAAAGGTAGAAATTTTTATGCCTTACAATTACAATATCTGTGTCTATTTTCCGTGGAGAGGTTGGAACTTTGTGATGTGATGAGTCATTCTACTGAAATGTCTTAAAACTGATGTGTATGTCTTATGTACCACGTACAGTAAAGGATGTAGGTACTCGAGATTCTGCATATTGGACATTGGGTCGGAGTTGGAATACGTAGGGGCATAATAATAATGTAATGGTACATGCAGAGGATTCTTGGCTTCTCACGTTTAGCATTCACATTGTTGTACGCCTGCAAACTGGTGGTGTTGGATAGCATTGTTCGTTCTGCTTGCTAGAAGATGGTGAGTAAGTCTGATTCATGAAGCTATAAATACTAATTGTTTGCATGCAACTCCGTATATTTAACACTAATTTATAATGATAAGTGGGGGAGATAATAATCTGATGGTGAGCCGCAAGATACTTGGTTTTTAATGCTTTCTGCGATTATAACAGGTAAGTCTAGATTTATTACCTGGTCAGAGCTTGTCTAAACGAAGGACAAGTTGAGCATGCATGCTGTAGGCTGGCCAAAATCTTAGGCATAGAATGGAATATTAGAATTGGAAGAAATTGGCAAAATCCCTTGTATCGTCACAAATTGGTAATCTGATGCTAACTGTATTACAAAACCATAATAGCCCAAAAACTATTTCATCTACTGCTAATATAGTTTTGTAAACATTTCTATAAATATCTTTCGGACGTTGATATTCGCAACATTTATAATATCATGGGAAGTTGTCACTTTATTGCCAACAACACTTCAACTAGAAAAAGGATTTGTTTTTCTTGCTTGTTGAGTTGAGGTCAACGTATTCAACCACAATCAACTTAATTTTTTTAACTAGTAAACCTTCATTCCAGCTAGTCCGTTGTTTGGTTTACATTAAACCCCAACTCAAGTCAAGTGAGTCAATGGCATTGACGGCAATGGTAGACAAGTATGCAGAAACCAGTTGTACTTTCCCACAGATGAACAAGCTACAATGCTATACTCCCGGTTTTAATTATACTATTTAGCATATTTTTACAGTAAAACAATTTTTTTTTACTAATTACCATGTTCTGAAGGACAGGACTATATGAACCTGTAAATAAATCAAGCACGCCAAGGGTCGCACCTATAACAAATCACTGCTCTAAAATTGCAAAGGTTAAAATTGCAATACCTTCAAAGATAATCAACTTTTATTTTGTACATGTCATAATATAATTTTAATACTATGTTATTGTTATACTAATAGTATGTTTGCATAGGTAAGCGTAAAAATAAATACTTGATAAAGTCTCTACTATTTAAAGTTATTGGACAAGTTGAAGTAAGCATTGAAAATTGCAAGGCTGAAGATGTTTACTATAAAATATTCTTTGTCATTCACTCATTTTATTTTCAGGTGCATCGGCTTATCTTTAAAACAGCTTAATGTATTTATATTCCCGTTTAGCTTGATATCAGCTCAAGCTGCCGACTCCTTCCTTCCTGAATCTCCTTGAGGAGGTGATACTGTTGTTGGGGAAGTGATTTGAATGTCCCTTGTAGACGTTCTGTAAACAAGTCACAATTTTTTTAAAAAATGTGTTTCATGCATGCTTGCTCCTTTTGCAATTTAGAAGTTAAAACTTACAAATATGCCGGTTGTGCAATCTGGTGCTCTCGATTTCTCCTCCTGTATGCGACAAGCAAACAAAGCGCTATTATAACAATAGGTATGATGATTCCGAGAACAATCCCAGACGTTTTCGCACTTGACACAGCGTTGTGTTCACCCTCCTCTGCAAAGAAAGAAAAATAAATATTTAATTTTGATTACGTAGAATTTTATGACACTCATCGTCTGCATATAACGTAGGGAGTAGCTCAGCTTGCAATATTTATTGACTGACGCGAATAAATAAAAACGGAAACACTTTTTTATAAGGATGAAATGTCTTAGTTTTTAATATACAAAAAGATTATCTTTATATAACAGAAATGTACGGCTAAATCCGAGTCTACAAACATTTACTTTGGTGGGTGTACCTAATTAAGTACACATTTTAGAGATAACTTGTTCAAATATGAAATATGTAAAAAAACACCAATATTTTCTTAAACTTCCATAGTGGAAGAGACATAAGATTGATTATCGGAAGAGGTAGCAGAACTTTGTCTTCTTGGAAGCCCATTTCGACCTACGCCGCCACTGCGACCAATTCCAATATTTGGTGAAACTGTGTCATTATTTTCATCTCGGAATTCAATATTATCTGGTCTCCCTGGAATAGGTTCGCCTGTGTAATACACCCCATCGTAAGGATCTACTTGATTTTCTTCAGGTGAGGCATTATTGACATTAATATTCATATTGGGTGGTGGAACAGGTGGGGCTACTCTGATTCCACCTGCATTTCCGCTTGACCTCTTTCTCACATCCCTGGCATTATTTCTTCCTGTGGAAGATGCTCTCGAACCAGAAGAACG
Source organism: Orchesella cincta (assembly GCA_001718145.1). Taxonomy (NCBI): domain Eukaryota; kingdom Metazoa; phylum Arthropoda; class Collembola; order Entomobryomorpha; family Orchesellidae; genus Orchesella; species Orchesella cincta. The sequence continues at coordinate 307,780 of LJIJ01000066.1, read as the reverse complement.
GGATGATCTTGGAGAGCTTTCCAACTCTGGCATATTTTGTATAACCGGAGATCGCGTAACCATTTGAATATTTTCCCTGGGTACATTTTCATTTGGTGGAGCTGCTGAGGTAGCAAATGTTGTAGTTGCTGTTGGATATGTGGGTGAGGTCACGCTCCCAGTTGTCTCAATGGGGTAGCCAATGCTGCTATTGCGATTATAATTTGTGTATGCTGGTCCCGGATTGAGTTTGTCGGTGTAGAAGACTTCTGGCTCTGTTTGCTCTGCGTACATTTTTCTGCACCACAAGATGAGGATGAAGACGAGGATGATGACTGGGAGGAGGATTCCAAGGACGATTCCTGCTGTCTTTGCGCTTGCCACGGCTGCGTGCTCTCCATCCTCTGTACATTTAGGATTTTTGTGGGCTTAGCTTAACTATTTCCATCATTTCTCACGTATTTATATATTATTATGCTACTGAGCTACAACCCTACGTATTTTTTAGTTAGCACGCCATATATGTCATTTTTTAAATCAATTAAATTGTATAGAGTTATTAGGCTTGTTAATTTGTTACCTATGCATCTTGTTGTTTTTGCTGGGTTCCAATTCAACCATTCTGTTTCTGTTCTGTGATCCCCTGCACCTCTTGATGGGATATTCCATTCCCCACTGGATAAGCATTCACGACGACGTTCCCCAACGAGAACAAAGTCAGGATCGCAGTCAAACTCCACCTTGGTTCCGGGTGTGTATTTGAACGTGCTTTTTCTGCCGTGTATTGGAGTCATTAGAGCTCCACAAGACACAACTGCAAAATATACATTTCCATATGAAATAAAAAAGATTGACAAAAAATTCATTTAAAATTCTAGTTTATCTTACTCTGCCTGAGTCCTGTATCCCTCAAGGTGACAAACTGGGATTCATAATACTTTGCCCAATGACCATATTCCCTGTTGAGCGTGACAGCATAATCATACTTGCAGGGCCAGGAGTCTCCACAAAAATCTTCCACTTCTTCTGCTTTTAGGGTTCTGTTGAAATGAAAGAAGCGGAAATGACATTTTTTTGTGTCCCAATTTTATATTAGTTTTGCTTTAAGGTTTAGTTTACGTACACATTGTAAGGTATGATTTGCCTAATGTCAGTAGTCATAACGGGACGGAAACTTCTGTCATTATAGCTGGAACTTGTTTTGCCATTTTCGTGATAAAAGAGTGAGTACCCTTTATCTTCTGTGTCTTTGTCATCAACCATCCCTGTGAAAGATGTCAAGTTTAGTTAGTCACATCAAAATAAACCATTAAAAGCCGGAAAACACAAACTATTATATTTTGATAAATCTTACATTGAAGAGCAAACTGGTTATGAATGGAGTCCAAATTGTTGGCACTGCCGGCATTAGCTATGCTGCCATCTGGAAGGACCAAGTCGTCGTCAATTGTGCCACTCCAGTTCCCAAACAGACCTCTTGTTTGGTTCTGTAGTTAGATTGAGAAAGTGAACCAAAAATAATAAGATAAAACTGCTCAATGTAAGGAATAAAGACATTTGAAAAATGACTTACCAAGTAAGTCATTGGAAGATAAACTCTGGCAGTCATATGGCCCATATTTTCAATCACTTCAACACCAGCTCCAGACTCAAACATGGCGATGACATGCGACTGATTCTGAATTGCTGTAGGTGTGTAAACGGTAACGCCTGCAAGATATTCAATGGAGAATAAATTATATATTATCTAACAGATACAATTCACTGTCAATGCGTTAAATATCAAAATAAACAAACCTGGGAATGTCTGAATCTTCTGTGGAAACCTATCAAAGAAGACCCGATGGTTATCTACAATAACATCCAGCTTATATCTCCACTGCGCATCTCTGGGGCGAACTCGGATTTCCACTGTAACAGACTGATTATCTTTAGCTGCAATGGCTGTTAAAAGCGTAGCCTTGATTTCTCCAGTGATGACACTGTCATGAAGCTGCTCAAACCTTCCTTGCACATCCAACTTGTGACGATCAGTCTTGGATTTTACAAGGACATACTCTCCCTTTCCGTTAAAGGTATATGGAAGACCGTCAAAGGTAAAGATATGTGGGTCGCCATAAATTGTTGCTGTTATAATCAAAAGTCAAGTATGAATTTTCAAAAGCTAACGTTTAAAGATTCATGGAAAGGATTTTTTATAAACTTACCAACTGCTGGAGTCTGATAACCAACACAATTTTGTGAAGCCCTTCTCTCAAACCGGAAGGTCATACACCACCAACTGTGCTCATGAGCCCACATGCAGCAAGGGAAGAACGGTGCAACATCGTGAAGATAGTGAGAAAGTGAAGGAACCTAAAAGATTATTCGTTTTTAAACATTTCTGATGAATAAATTTACCATATTTTTGGTTTTGAAACTGCTACACCCACCTTTGAAGCTTCGTTCCATGGAATATGTCCATAATCATGGGCTCTGTTGGGACGACCGCCCCATTTGTTGTCCATGGTCATCATCAAGTAGCCATGCATATCGTAACAGCATTGTTGTCCAGAACCACTTCGCCTGTGTAATTCAAATCGATAGAATTTGTTGAACAACTAATATCTAACGTTTGACTTAATCTTAAGGGCAAGGAAGATGTGATGCAATCTAACAACTTACGTTGGCATTGCAGAACGAACACAGTGCTTGGCATTTTCGTGGAGGTAGCAATTGGACACTTTACCATCCTTGTCGCAATTTTGATCAGGCAAGAATCTACCTTTGTCAGCAATTGCTTGTTCCATTTTGCATGGGCAGATTGGAAGCTAAAGTAAAATTGTAGGGCATTATGTTTAAAATATCTCATGACTAGATTATAAAATGAAAGAATAGCTCTGTGTAGTTGACTTACATCAGACGCGAAATTTTTCAAAAGTCGATCTCTAACGATCCAGTTTCCACAAATTTTTTCATCCCACCGCCGCCCATACTTGTCTATCCAAGATGGGAGGAGATACCAAGCCAAGGGGATGGGCCGACTCCATAAGATTCTATTGAAGTAAAATAAATTAGCGAATCCCTTTCATCATGTTAGATATTGTAATCTAAATATCTCACAATTAGGTTGACTTACGGTTCATATGGAATGCCAAGAGCATCACTTGGGTAGGTAATGTTGACGGACACAATACCAATTTCAAAATTCAATGCCATTTCCTTCATCCTTCTGTGGAAGTCTTTTGGATTGACTGTATATTCTCCTGTATTTGGTACAGCATCCTAACAAAATCACACATTTGTTTTATTAAAACTAAAGGCAATACTTGATGAAACTGTGTTTTAAAATAATTTATAATAATGTCTGCCTTACTGCAAGTGTCTCAAGATGTACAATTTCAGGAGTGATGGTATTTTCTCTGTAGCCCCACAACGTGATTGAAACAGCAGTGTTCCTGTCCAAAGTCAAATTCTTGTAATCCCAGTTAATCAACAGCTTCGATGGTTCCTTCTTCAATTGGTCACTTTCCGGAAAGGTGACAAGTTCTGGAGCAGTGAATGGGGTTTCCACAAGGAACTTTCCTTTCCAATGCAAATCGTTGCTGCCATCCACCTCAACGTAGAAGTCGATATAACCTGTTGCGTAGATTCGAGGCATGATGCAGGTTGCCCTGTTCTTATCAATCACTGCGCCTGGGACTCGCAGCGTGTTGAATCTGCAAGTAAGCTTTTGAGAACGGTCAAAGCAGGGACCGGTAACGTTCACGATAGTTCCACCAAGAAGGTTGCCACTTTCGGGGGCGAAGGTGAGCATTTGTTTATGAGCAGCCATGTCGTCTATAATAGTTTTTGTTTTTTGGGAATATTTCATATTCAAAGTAGGTCAGTGGGGTTAAAATTAGGAAATGATCGTTTAAAAATATCAATAGTCAAATAAACACTTACAGATTTCAGGAATGCATTGACCCTGCATGATCTTCTCATCCACTCTGAAAATGTGACGGCCTGGAAATCCGTTTACGTGGCCACTCGACAAAATGCTGTTGAACTTAGGAGTTTGGGAATACGGTTTGTACTCAAATGACCTGGTGCCGTTACCAGCATTGAAACCGATCTAAGACATCAAATTAATGTGATTAAACATTTTGAACAACAGAGTGGTGACTTTGTGTGGTTCTTCTGTATGTGTAAACACTTACGAAAGCAGGTGTACCTCCAGTACCATCTTCAGATGAGCCACCGGCTTCAGTATGAGCTGACCACCCGAGATGTTTGTAGTTGAAAATGACGTAGGTTCTGGTTTCATCGGTGGCTAGCACAGTTTGGAATGTATTGGTCTGCAATTTGTAGGAGCAACTTTAGCCCAACTTCTCTCTTTGACTTAAATGTAAAATATTCTGTTTTTACCGTTTTTCTTGCATGAATGGTGCCACCAGCAAAAGTAACATTTTTCCAAGTTACAATCACAGCGTGTCTTGGCTCAAACCATTCAGCACCCACGATTCCTTCTCTGATATCCCATTTGAGACGTTCCCTAAGCTCAACTCCATATTGATCTGTTCTTCCAATCAAGTTCCTTTCCAACCTGTTTAAATTATTCATGAAAAACGTTACTTCCAAATAGCCTTTGTTATTGCCAAATGCCTTTTCTAGAAAAGTGTGAATGCAAACCTAAAGTACACTCCAGACCGTCTAGGATCCAACTCATCACCTCTCAGCTCTCCAATCTTACATTTTGAGTAGAAGGGTCCAATAAAAGACGGATCAGACTGCTTAGGATAGTCAACAATGGGAAAAGTAAGGGGATAAGTTGGAGACAACGTGGGACCATCGCTAAAAGCCAAGAATCCGTGAATAGAAACCCAAGTGTAGTTGTATCCAAAGCCAAAGAAAGGGAGAAGAAAGTCAAGATGCTTCGTGATTTGTGGAGAGTTGTCCTTGATGTGCTTTTGGAAGTCTCCAATATTTTCGCCTCCACCACCTTGATTCAAAGAATAATTATGACGAAAGCATTCTCAAGACTGACTGACTTTTTTAAAACTTGGTAGCAGCTTACCTTCATCAAAAAATGGATAAAGCATCTCCGATCGAATTTGATTAAGACGCGAAGGATTCAAAATATAATTGCTTGCTACTTGTCGTCCTGATTGTTCTTCCGGGTTAAAAGGGTCTATTCTGGAATTCCAAAAGTCGAGGGATCCAAATTTGTCACCCCCGGACGAACTCGTATCTTTAAAAATAAAGAGGTGTAAGTTTAGACTTTTGAAGCCCAGAACTTTTTCATGCTATTCCATATTACCTACGCATCAGTCTAAAATTATTTACCTTCCTATAAATCAATGCTACTAGCACATTTTAGACTAATATTATTCTTAGACACTATCTATTATGACAGATAATATATAAATGTTGCAAAAATTCTTTATGAACTCGAATTTAAAACAATATGTGCAAAGCACATTTTCATTCAATATTTTTAGCCATATACATAAATAATAATTAATCATATCATCTCCATTTTCATTTGAAAGTTTGTGAGAAATCCTTATGATTACAATATACATGTAGTCCCAAATATTTCTGTAACATACAAAATTGCACGGGTAACGTTTTCAGGTAAAAACTCAATAGCATGGATGATTCAGTTGGTGACCTCATTCATTATCTTGACTCACGAAAAGCCTAATGATAACAATTGTTATTACGAATACCAACCGCCCATCATCACGAGATAATACAGAATCGGTTCTATATGTTATACAGGTAGATGGTATACTTAACTTTACATCAGATACTATGATATGCATACGCATCAAATACGCTACTTGAGTAAACATAGGTGTGTGATTGAAAGCGTCCGGTATACAATTTATGTGACAAATTGGACATTTTTGCTCTAAAAATTTTCACAATTCCCTTAAAATTCACGAAGCCTTGAAAAAACTTAGTTTGTTAAGCAGTTTTCCTAAAAACTATTTAGCAATGAAAAAGTGTTTCTTACCAATGAGTTCCACATCGTCCGAAATATCACTATATGCTACAGCTACTGAGAATGAGAGAGATAATAGCACTACTATTCCAACAAAGTTTTTCAGTTTAACACAATTATTACAGCGCGCCATGATGCGCTAGTTTTTATGAGATTTCCAAAACTTTTCACTAAATTATTCACAATATTTTCCAATATATTTGAAATTATTCCAGCAACTTAAAATATCCTTGTTATTCAATATGGCTTCCTTTCATGCACTTACACCATATTCTCCAATCAACCGTTGGATAGCTGGAGCTGAAATGGTTTATATTGGCTCTTCTCCCTTGAGCCACTGATGGCATCATTTTTGCACGGAAATATCTTATCTTTACAACACTGTAGAAGATAAGGTGGTGTGTATGTGAGTGTGATGATTTCAACAGGATTAATCATCCAAAAAACGACAAAACACTTTGACTGTGATTAGTCATCACAATCCTCACCATACACTTACCACCGGGACGGATGAGAATTGTAAATATAGGTATATTTGATTTAATCAAGATGTCACAACTAATAGTTCAGAATTATAACGAATATGAACAGAGATAAGGCTAAAGGTGTTTATACCTACGTGTTTATAGTGAATACTACTGACAAGTCAATAAATAGGCATCGAAAGCGTTTTTTTACAATCACCATATCATAATATGCATATTTCGTTAAGTGTTATCAGGAAGGTGATAAACCTTGATGAAAAGAGTTTTCAAACATTTCATGCATACATGTAAGCAAATGAAACGACATGGCCAATATAATGGATGCATGTATCACGTTTAACTAAAGCAATGTCTCAGGACAAATTTTTTTTTGATTTGCAGAAATTCCTAAATGAAGTACATTATGACTGATGGTTGTAGTTATAAGGAAACTGGAAATCGTTGTCCCCATCAAAATACGAAAAATAGTGTAAATAAAGGAATGAATCTTTTAAATAAACTCTACTAGTGTTCGATTACTTGTAAACATTAATCAGCTCATAAAAGTGGAGATTTGAATTGGGACAGACTGGTAGATTCTTATTGAGTTTGCGTACGAAGTGATCGGCAGCGTCACAGTTCTCTGGTCAAAATACCAGGTAACTTCATAAGAACAAAGAGATGCATTGATGACACATCTCTGGGATGAATTTAATGACGTGATGATGAGTGACTTGAGCCTGAGCTCCATCGTTTATGTACCGTGCTAGGGTATCTTTATAATGACCAATGATAATATTATTGTGTAATACATATATGCATGCAGTTCAGTCACACAAGTACTTCACTCGCAAGAACGAACTAAACAATGTTACAACACAGCCAAAGCCAAGCTGCGGCCTGACGATTTGTTCTGGCTGAATTTTATAGCGAAAAGAAAAAAGTAGAACATGCATAGTAGAAACGACAATAGTCCTCTGACAGACGTCCTGTTTGTGCGTAGGCGTTCATCATTTTCTATAACTTTTATATGGATTTTAATGAAATTTTATGAACTGTTATGAATGAAAGCTTTTCAGATGCCAAAACACAGAAATTTTAGCATCAGTTAGGGATAAAATTACGTTTTCATAAATATCGATGATAACAAAGCACAGTTTAGAGATGTGATAGAGATGGAATGATGATGGACGATGCGGAGCGAGGAGATGATTCATCAATCTCAACCACCTGATGAGTCCGCCGTGTAGGTAGTACGTACCACACACGTTTTCCCTTCCCAACGTGACAATTGAACTGGATAGGGACTGGGTGTTGTGCATGGGAATGGAATAATAATCAAGTCGCTTTTGTTACTGATATAGAAATAGGAAAATTGTTGCACTCGGGTTATGAATTTTTTAGTGGATTATTTCGATCGAATGACTTAAAAGTAAAATGCCTCGCCAAAGTTTTTTCCGTTCTTCCGCAGTGGCTCTGCTCATTTTACTTTTGGTCAGTGTTTTTGCCGATTATCGAGTGCAAATTGAAACAACTGAAAACCCAACTACTTCAGAGAGTATTGATAGTACTGAAGATGAACAGAGTAAGCCATGGGAAAGCCCTTTGCAAGAATTACTCCGAATTGCTGAAAGCTGTACTATGAAAGATCCTGAATTCATACAAAAAACGCATACTGCTAAGGTTTGACTTATATAACGTCATGATTATAATTAACGTACAATCTTCTATTTTAACCCATGAAAGATACTGGTTTAAAATCTTTCAGATTATATGGGAAAACTGCATGGATTCTATAAATCCCGGTGTTTCAACATCAGAACATTCTATATCTAGCAATGAAAAGGGCGATAGTACTGGAAGATCATTTCCCGAGATACCAATCTGTGTTAATACCTCCGCTTTCAAAGGCTGCTGGATAAGCGTCATAGCTGCATTAAATGAATGCGAAGCAGGAGTCGGAGATGTAGTTGGAGCTATTTATTTCGCGTTGTATGATGACACATGCCGAGAAGGAGGTCGGCTCACAGTTGGTATGAAACTTCTTTAATCTTAATCATACACTGTAAAATAGTGGTGTATGTTTTCCTGCAGTGTTGTTTTATATTGAATTCCATAATAAAAGATCTTTGCACTACTAATATTCCAGAAAATCGAAGAAAAGTGGCCGAAGAAGGTGAACCATGTTCAAGAAATTATTCAACCCCAGAGTGTGACATCAACACAATGTTGAGGAACTCAAATGATCTTTGTTTGTAAGTAAAATTGATCTCAATCGAAAACTAATATATTTACAGGTCATTTTATTATTTATTCAATTAATTATAATAATTTATTTTTATTTATCTATCGTTTTGGCATAGGCGATTTTACTCAATCACTGCCTGTGATCTTAGCTCAATTGACCCCAACTGCTCAAATGAGTATGATAAGCGACTACATGCAGACATTTTTGAGAGAGTTGGAAATGACCTTCAATGCTTCCCTTCATCTCAGTCAAATGGAGGAACTGATCTCATAATTGGGCAATTGTCCACTTTCATCATTACAGTATTATTAACAGCCTTTATGTGATTCAGTGTAGTATAAATTTATGCTAAATACAAAATATTCTGAAACGTTACTTTTATCTAGTACTAATACCGCAACCAATCTTGAAACATTTCAAAATATTATAAAACGTGAACATAAACGATACACGGTCAATCGCAATAAAGATTTGTATTTACTAATATAAATGATTAATCGCTCCAACGAGAAAAATATGCTAGTGCTCAGTAAGAATGACTCAATAATATTGGAATATTATATGTGAAATATTTAAATAGAGTATAATATTTAACGATTTTCTTCTGGTTATAATAGTAAGCAAAGAGCTTATATTTGACGTATTACAAAGCATAAGAGAATATAATATATTATACAGTATTATTGTATACCTACCTACACCTACGCATTTTTTTACGATACTCCTGTAAAATGTAAAGGATTAAGCATGCGATAATGTATCTGAAAGTGAACAAGTAACAATAAAATATTAAATACAAAATCAATATAAGTTAGAAATATCTCTGATTCTGTTAATCATGATTTGCCAATACAAGGATTTAAACATACATATAACTACAAACTACTAAACAAAAACCTGAGTAGATCCAAGCGAAAATATTGCAAGAGATTGACCCTTGGAAAACATGCGTACTGGTCCTAATGTTTGCTTGCTAATTAAACGGCTAACTGAATTACGTAAAAATTAAAAAGCACTATGATTCTGGTGACGAGACGGACAAATTCAGGAAAAGACCTCTACAAATATATTAGACACGAGTAGGGAACGTCCCAAGATTTATCACGATCTGATTTACATTGGAAAGGCGTTGGGAAAATTTGTTTGTAAAGGTATTTCTTACTTTTTGGTACCTAATATGCTCGTATGATCGTGAATGTGAGTGAGTACGCATATATTATTTAATCCAATCCATGTCTCCAACATAAAACAATTGAAATTGAAATATCCGGATACAATGTATGTATGTAAAGAATAATAATATGGTAAATTTCATTTATTCATTTTTTTCCTTTGCATAATTTACTGGGCTAGACATATATATTGAAAACCCGCCGTGATTGATTATTAGAAACTTTACTTAACAAAATGAGTAAACTTTGGTTATTTGTTTTAATGATTGTTATTTGTACTCCCAATTTAAGAAATTATCATGACGTAATTCAGGTTTAGTAATTATTTAGGTACCTAACTAAAAAACTAGATTGTGAATTGTGGATAAACAGAATTGATTTAGGTTATGGTTATGTACAATAACATGTTATTAACTTCACATATTTTAAATGTCAAGAAATAAGTAGGTCAATTTTGAATAAATTTTTATCAAATTTATAATATCATGCTACGTAGTTTCCAATGAATCATTACGAGTCTTCAGTCATAAGTGTTCAGACGAAAGATATTAATACGTACTAGACAAAGTAAACTCGGCAGAACAAATTGCAATTAAAAATTTTTCTTCAAAATGATTAGCAAGCGCACGAAGAAAAGTATCGGCTTTCGATTTAAGACAATGGTCCATTTCTCCTTGTCCAGCCATTTCGATTGGGACGCTGCGAGGGGAGAAGTTATATTTGCAAATAACTATATCAACTGGAACGTTTCTCTTTTGCTAGTTCAAGGCATGTTTTATCCCATTATAATGACGATGCATCTCATTGGAAAACTGCAATCCGAGGACGGAGTCGGTTCTGGAGCAGAAATAGGCTCATACGTCGTTGGGTGGGCTGAAAATGCCACTGTTGCTATAATACTCGCTATCCAATATAGAGTTATGAGGTATCGTCGACACTTTGTCTACTTTGCCAATCAAATCTTTCGGTATTCAACGAATGTGGAAGGTAAGCCAAACTTAAACTTTTGCTCAACGTTATAGAAGGTATAATCACAAATTTTTAAATTTAATTTCAGGAATGCTGACTGAGAAAAATATTCAGCTAGATAGATCCCATCTGCGAGTTATTCGCCTAGCAGAAGTGGTCATTTTATTTACAGGCATTGCTTCACTCTTTATTCCATTCGCATTCGGAATAAGCTTTTGTCACAGACTTGAGCCAACCCATATATTGGTCAAAGAGCTATTGGAGGTTGATGTAAAACTTTCACTTGATCATTTCCTTTTCATACTTTATATCACTTGGACGGTTTCCGAATAGCAAATACAATCTACACTATTTGCACAATTGGAATTTGCTACTGTGTTTTGGCTAATGTTTGTGTAAACTCACTCACGCCAGTTTCGATGAAGCAGAAGATAACACAAGTTGCTCATTCGAATAGAAGGATAATTGAGTATGAGGTGACAACTCAAAACTTTGGATTGGTAAATGACAGCACGATAATGCAAATGTACAGGATTCAGCAATTATTTAATAACTGTTTTAACGAGTTTTTCGCCTCTATTCTCGTCACATTTCATCACGTTGTTTGCCTGTCAGTTTTTGTATTTTTCACCTTCATTCTGATCAGATACACGGATGTGATTTTTGAGGCTGGAGTCATCGTCGTTGGAGCTGTAATTTCGTCTATTATTGCTGCAATAATGGCCGAGTGGTATGAGTCTGTGGTTTCTTGTTATATTCTGGAATGCTCAGAAGAATTTATTGGGACAGTGACGAGAATGGCGAGTAGGAAATCGGGTTTCCGAAAGTTTTTCTCACACTGCCCCAGAATGACATGCCAAACTGCCTATCCTTTCTTTTGCCTTAACAGACACACATTTCCACAATTTATACATCAGGGTCTAGATTTTCTAACTACTTTGTTGTTGATGTAATGTGGAAAACTAATTTTTTAGCATGGTCACATATATGAGAATAAATTAAACTACTTTGAGCTGCGTTAGAATCTTGATTGTAAGAATGTAATAATATTAAAAACCTGACTGCAGTAAGTAATACGTCAAATTATGTTATTATTAGTTTACGTGCACATTGTAAAGATTTTTAGGTATGCATTTTCAGAATTTTAAAATTGTATTACAGAATCTTGTTGTCCTTTTGATTACTTTGTTTTGATACGCTTTGCATTACCACTAGATGCATAAAAAAGGCTATATCTATCTGTATTAACAATTAAATACACTTTAAAAGTTACAATTTTGTACGCTGTAATTAACCAACACTCAAGAATTATAAAACCTTTCGTGGATATACCCACTAAACTATACTAAACAGCAGAATGACTTTTATTACATTCAGCAACCCCTTTCCAATTAAATTAAGGCTGCTGCTACCACATCTGGTCTGCAAACTCCGATGTGATATCTTCACAAACTTATGAACTATATATGCAAACTAAAAACTCTTCCAAGCTGATAAATGAAAATCATACAAAGCTGGAAACTACCGTACATTATTTATTAGTACACAAAATATCATACTACATGTGAACGTATTTCCACCAGAAGTAGCATATCAGAATAGCATAAAAAGCATGTTTATAATTGTCGAATTCCAGATATCAGATCAGACTGATCAGAGGTATGTAACTGTATGCTATACAATAGCACATTTCTTTTACACTCACATTTCATTTACATACACACCACAACAGACTACGGCAATAATACCAATATGGAATACCCAACCCGAAGAAAGATGAACAAAGGTTCCTTTCATAACCATCATGTCATTTGCTTCGTACCTTCATATAAGCAAAGATGCTTTTGACCTAAAAATGAGGTTTACGTGCAAAAATTTAGCTGTAACGTGCGACGAAGCAAACACCTTCATATTTACGTACTTTAAATTTCATAGGTAGAACGCATCCAATCTCTTATTATTGCAGACATTCCAATAAAAAATGAACAACATGCACGGAAGGATCGAACTACTAAACAGATCTAACCAAACTAAAACATAAATAATCAAGGCAGGTTCCAAATGGTATGAGCTTCCATCGGAGTAGAAGGGTTTAAATAAAGAAGTCATGTACCTGCCTCAAACTTTTGGCTCCGATTTTGCTGAAAATTTGTAGGATAGTTCATTTTGATGCGTAGATTACGAATCTGCAATAATTAGAGAAATTTAGCTACTTTGCATTTCGAACAGCGGGAATTTTCGTTTTTTCCGTTTTTTCCTCTGGGTGCGCACGATCGGTAAATTTCTCTAATTATTGCCGTATTCTACGCATCAAAATGAACTATACAAACAGCAAAATCGGAGCAAAAGTTTGATACATGACTTCTTTAGTTAATGGCTCTTTACATATATTACAAAGCACTCATTTCCAGTCCAATAAATATAGCAGCATTTACGTATGGTGCTTACTTTTATTATTTTTAGTAATAAAATGAATATTTATAGGCTAACGTTTCTTTATATTGTAGAAAAAATTATTACGCAACAGGAAAAAGTGGATTTTCTTTCAATATGTTAAAAAAATATTAATACGATTAAATCTGTGACATAACTATGTGTACGCAAGTATAAAAAGTACATCAGTCAAATAAATCGCGAAACTCTTGAATGAACTTTGCTGCTTCCGGCACACCCATATCGGAAGCAATGTTCATTAAACTTAAGCAATTTTTCAAGGATATAACAGCACAGTTGTAAATGGCCAAGGGATGACCAAGCTCAGCAGCCTTTTCATAATATTCCTTGGCAAGTTCAATGTTTTTCAAACGATCATACGCAACTCCCATATTATACAAAGCTCGAGAACTTCCAAGTACTGCACCCCTATTCATTAACTCGAACGCTTGGGTTTGAGCATCATCCGCATCCGCAACCCCCAGGTCATTACAATTGTCATCAAAATTTAATTCGTGGCTTTTTTCAATCTGCAAAAATTTCAAAGCTCCAACAACACTCAAGAGATCAGCTCCATAACTCTTTCCGTATCGCTCTGGGTCATTACAAATGCAATTATCCGCCGATTGCGTAGCTTTGTCGCAAGCTTCAATGTTTAAAGAATGCTCAGTTTTTTCTGAAGATTCCTCAGTCTCATAATAAGATGTTACCGCATCTTCGTCCATGGTTCGTACAAAAATATCCAAAATAAATTCAGAATCGTTTTTTATCCTATCCACATCCACCAATGTTTGCATTTGTGTTGATACGGATGGGAATTGTGAATTCGTTTTGGCAATTATGCAATCATTATCAGGAAGAGCTGCCATTTTTTGTGCTGATATGTTGCAAAATGGTAAGGTACTGGTGTGCTAATTTCTTATCTCTCTCTTGTTCCAGAATTTGAGATTGGAGAGAACATCCGACCACCACCAAGCTCATGACACAACTGCTGCTGCAACTGTTATGCAGTCTGGATAGATGAATAGTAGTTGAGGTTTGTGGAGTATCTGATTCATGAATTTTGATGAATTTCTATGAAATTTCATGAATTATTGCGGTTTAACATACAGGATTATGTTTCATTAAGATAGCTAAAGACGTTTAGACTAATTCTTTTGACACACCTACCATCCTTAAGAAGTTAGCTATCAAAGTTGCTTTCATTAATATATAATGTAGATCAATGTTTATTTCCTTCTTTTATATGTAGTATCAGGAATTGTCTGTTTGAAAGCTCTTAACATAATGAAGAGTACATAGTGATATCTCAGTCAATGGACATAATGTTAACTCATGCAGTCGAAACAAGCTAAATATATGGTGAAGTGTGTAGTTCTGCTTCAATCTTCTGTTATGCTGGTATATATACTAAGCTGCTAAAAAAACCAATTGAGCCAGTTGATGTGAATCCTTTATGCTATACCATGAAGTTAGTGTCGTTGTGTTGTTATATATTTGCAGATTGGTAACACAATACCACATTACAGATAGCACACAGAACTCCTTTGAAAGAAAAGTTCTCGGATGTACGAGTCCCCGATGTCCGGTAATTAAAGGTGAGAATGAAATTGGGTTTCAAGTTTGTTCCACGTTACCCCAGTTTGGCTTACACAACCGCATATCCCTTTTTCAGTTGACGCAGACAGATATTCCGCAGCTTATTGAAGTCAATCACAAGCGATGACAAATCTATGCAGTAGACATATGAAAAATGATTAATTCGGGGAAAGTGCCCATAAAAAAGCTTTCAGCATCGCATCACCAGAGTTGTTTCATTCAAACTAATACACTCTAATTAGGTCAAAGTGTAGATATTAGGCATGTGACCACCCTTATAATCTTGCTTCTTTTACCCTTCATTTGTTTATCAGCACGGAAAGGAATAGATAACAGACCAGAGGTATTAAATAAACAACAAACCAAACCGTAATATTATACCAGCTTTATATATATATGCAATAGGCTGGCGATTAGAATTATTATATTCTACCAGAGGTTGACCATTGATATGACATCATTTTATATAAAACATTCACATCGATGAATATACTACTTCATACCATTTTTGTATACCGAAACGCCAACAGTGTACTATTACTGTTTTATGTTTTTAACAACATTTTCATTTTAAATTATAACAAAACGTCACCTATTAAGTGTAGCAATTAAGATTCCTTATTGACTAAAGCGTTAAAGGTCAAGTTTGAAACTTTGTTTAACATGTCTTCCTTAACCCTTAGAAGAAATTTCTGTGTGCGTGTGCCTTCGCTTCTTTTAGTAGTGTTCTGTATATTACCAGAAAATCGAACCCTTCACATTTTGAGTCCTTCGGAAAGCGGGGAAAATCCGTTAGAAGGGTTGGAATGGAAGTGGATTACGGAAGGCTGCAAGATTGAAGTGCCTGGATTTGATCTAATTGCTTACATCGGGATGGTATTTTTAACGACTAAAACAAGTTCTCTTCTTTCAAACAAAAAAACTGTGTTGGAAAACTTTCTCCTAAGTATTTTACTTAATGCAGGGTAATCAGCAAACGTGCATGGATTCGATTCGCCAGAATCCAAATGCCTCCATCATTTCTGAGATCCCACACTGTGAAAATCAAGAAAGCTACAAAGGTTGCTGGTCTACCGTTATGGATGCATTGAATACATGCGTGCAAACAGTTAAAGATGTAGCTGGTGCTATTTATTTCGGATTGGACAGCGAGTTACTTTGCGATGAAGCTTGGATAACCGTTGGTATGCATGCAAACTTCATCAAGTCTGTAGTACGGTGTTAGTTGTTTTTCAATTTTATTTACATGATTTCATCATCTAGTGAGTAACATGAGATCAAACTTTGAAGAAAATCCATGCCAAAGGGATTACTCTAATATAAACTGCGAGATGGACAAACTAAGTTCAATGGATGCCAAAAACCTTTGTTTGTAAGTTAAAAATTTGATAAGCTTATTACTCGGAAACTTTATCATAAATCATTTATGATAAATGCATTCTAAGTAAAATGAGTTACGTACTGGTCTTATCACTTATCAAAATATTTGTTAACCTAATTTCAGGCGGTTTAGATCCAACTCTGCATGTGATCTTGACTCTGTCCACAACTGCACAAGTCAGTCCGATACAGGGTTATATGGAGAAGTTTATGAAAAGGCAAGGCACAAGCTCAACTGTCAATCTTCAATCGAATCAAATAGTGGTGACATCATTTCTGGATTTCTCTCCATGTACATTATCACAATGATAATACCAACTAACATTGCTTTAAAATCCTAAAACCTCAATTAATCGAAACTAAAACCGTAACGTAGAACGAATGTAAATATACAATGTACAGTCTACAGTCAGTTGCCCATGTCCTAGGTATTTATGAATGAAGACTTTCTACGCAAATTCACCATCTCATCATCAATTTTATCTCCCCATGTGCATTATGTTCAAATTAAAATGGATTAGCTCAGTGTTCCTACTTCTGTGAATACTCGAAATAAAACTTGCTCATTATTAGTGAATCTGCTTAGATCAGGATGATATGCATGGGATATTTCTATTATAGATACTAGACTAGACTAGAAAATTTGATTAATATTAAATGATAAAAGGATGAAGGAATAAAATATCCAAAGCGCAACAAATATATATTATTTGTAAGAAACGATCTCAGTCTTTATTGACGAATGACGAGCAATAAATATCATACTGAATACAAATCTTTGTTCATATTTTGATCAATACATATAACCTATTATGAGTATCAGCCTATGCGGTAATGGTATACGACGTATTATTATTATACTTATTTACATCATCATTCATGTTTCAAAGTAACTAAATCATACTTACATTCATACTACCAACAACATAAAACTGTTCAACAGTGAAAGTGAGACTGACTTAAGAGTTTAAAAAATACTTTCGGTTTAAAAATTGAGAGCTTATGAAAATTGTAAAGTAGCGTCGTTTGTTCTAAGCCTATAAGTATTCTTTAATCGACTTCCTCAACTGTAGGTCCAGCGCTTGGTTGAGATGCACCACCAGCGCCTGGGAATCCACCAGGAGCCGCACCACCAGGGAAACCTCCAGGAAAGCCACCAGGGAATCCAGCTCCTCCAGGTGCTGCACCACCGGCACCAGCACCATGCATCTTCATCATAATTGGCTGGCACTCTTTCTCCATCTCCTTCAGCCTATCTTCATACTCTTCTTTTTCAGCCAGGGCATTGCTATCCAACCACTTCAGATTCTCGTTACATTTGTCCAAAACCTCTTGCTTCTCGGTTTCACTGAGCTTATCTGCAGGTGCGTCTTGAACAGCTTGCTTCACTCCAAAGAGGTAAGCCTCCAGTTGATTCTTGGCCTTGATTCTCTCTTGCTGCATTTCATCTTCCTTCTTGTACTTTTCAGCATCAGCGAGCATCCTCTCAATCTCCTCCTTGCTCAAGCCCTTATCATTCTTGATGGTGATCTTTTCACTCTTTCCAGTTGACTTGTCAGCAGCAGAAACGTTCATGATTCCATTGGCATCAATATCAAAGGTGACTTCAATTTGTGGCACACCGCGGGGTGCAGGTGGAATGCCAGAGAGGTCGAAAGATCCAAGAAGGTTGTTGTCCTTGGTCATGGCTCGCTCTCCCTCATAAACTTTGATATTGACAGCAGGCTGATTATCAGAGTAGGTGGTGAAGATCTGACTTTGCTTGCATGGGATGGTGCAATTCCTCTCAATGATCTTGGTCATGACTCCTCCAGCGGTTTCAATTCCGAGGGAAAGAGGGGCTACATCAACGAGCAAAACGTCTTGGATTTCTGAGCTCTTGTCACCAATCAGAATAGCTGCTTGGACTGCTGCACCATAAGCGACTGCCTCATCTGGATTGATGCTCTTGTTAAGCTCCTTTCCATTGAATAAGTCTTGGAGGAGTTTCTGGACCTTTGGAATTCTAGTTGATCCTCCGACAAGCACAACTTCATGGATTTGAGCCTTGTTTGCATCCCTCAACGCCTTCTCAACTGGCTCGAGTGTGCCACGGAACAAGTCCGCACACAATTCTTCAAAACGGGCACGAGTGATGGAGCTGTAGAGGTCAATTCCGTCAAACAGTGAGTCAATTTCAATGGAAGCTTGGGTGGAGCTGGATAGAGTTCTCTTTGCTCGCTCGCAGGCAGTTCTGAGACGACGGACGGCACGCTTGTTGGGTGTGATGTCCTTCTTGTACTTTCTCTTGAACTCTTGGACAAAGTGGTCAACCATTCGGTTATCAAAATCTTCACCTCCCAAATGAGTGTCTCCGGCAGTAGATTTGACTTCAAAGATGCCATCTTCAATGCTGAGAATGGAAACATCAAAAGTACCACCACCGAGATCGAAAATGAGCACATTCTTCTCCCCCTTGTTTCCAACATTTTTGTCCAATCCGTAAGCAAGAGCAGCTGCTGTTGGCTCGTTGATGATTCTCAAAACATTGAGACCAGCAATGGCACCAGCATCCTTGGTAGCTTGACGTTGAGAGTCGTTGAAGTAAGCTGGGACTGTAATAACCGCATCAGTAACCTTGTGACCAAGATAAGCCTCTGCTACTTCACGCATCTTGACCAACACCATTGAGCTAACTTCCTCTGGGTTGAATCGCTTGGTTTCTCCCTTGAAATCTACTTCCAGTTTGGGCTTCCCATTGTCGTTAATAACTGTGAAGGGCCAGTGGGTCTTGATGTCTTGTTGGATTTTAGGGTCATCAAACTTCCGCCCGATGAGACGTTTCGCATCAAAGATGGTATTCTTAGGGTTCATTGCCACCTGGTTCTTGGCTGCGTCACCAACAAGGCGCTCGGTATCATTGAAGGCCACATAGCTGGGAGTTGTTCTGTTACCCTGGTCATTGGCAATGATTTCCACCTTCCCGTTTTGGAACACGCCCACACAAGAATAGGTCGTCCCCAAGTCGATTCCGATAGCTGCTTTCTTTGGCTGCATTTTGCTTCTGATTTCTATAATAATCCAAAAACAAAAACCTGATAAGAATACCGCTCCACTTAAGGCAATAGCAACTTCCCAATTAATTAATCAGCTTTTCTTCAAGACTCACCTTTTTTTAGCTCAAAACTTTATTGGAAAACAGGAACTTGTAAATACTTATGGCTTCACCAGGAAATTCAGTAAATCAATATAATACAACTTATTGTGTAGTTTAGTAAAACTTGTAGAGTTTAACAAACTGTAGTTTCAAAACACTTTTGCACTTTGTATGAAATGTAAGGATTCAATTTGTAAAATCACTTTAGCTTGCAAAAACTTTTGCTTTAGCTCTTGTAACTCTTAGTTTCGCTTTTTAACAAAGACTGACTCGTCGTGTAACGAGGGACGGCTTTTATATACATGAAAATGAGAAAAAGGAGATTTCATGCATGCGCTAGGAAAATTGAGAACCTTCTCGATCATACTGTAAAGTTCTAAGCGTTCTGGATGGTGATGCAATGCTATGTTCACTGTGTGAACACCACGTTGCGGCTTTGCGTACACGCTTATGAGACGTGGGGTAGAGTAGGACTCAAGAAGTACGTCATTGCAAAGCAAATGTGAGTGCCATGCATTATGTGAACTTGACTGTAGCTTGTGAGATCTGTTACAGCATGATTCACAGAAAATTAAAATGTACGTAGTAGAGTAGATGGAAAGCAACGCGTGTAATAGTTAGCAATGGGGAAATGCAAACTGTTGAATATTGCATGCATTAGTTTTTCGTTCCTGGTGGTCATTCGAGAAGTTCTTTGCAACATTTTGTATGGGAAATGAGAGTGGATAGTTTCACAGTATTGTAATAAACTGGAAATAAAGAAATTCCATGTATATTCCAGTAGGATGTATGTTACGTTATGCTTATGGCTATGTTGAAAGGACGGCATGGACTTTTCTCCGAAAACGTGAGAACTTCCTTTGCGAGAATCTTCCGTAAAGGGTTACGCAAGCAAGGCAATAAAATGGGTCGGTCGGTCTACTGATTAGTCTTTTTAGATGATGACGTAGTAGAAGGTTTTAGGATTTTTTGTCGTTTTACAGACATATAGAGGGAAGCCGTATTGAAGAGTAGATGTATTATAATGGCCTTGACTGTCTTGATTAAATAATGAATCTGCATGTCCGTGGTTTATATCAAAAAATATACATGTGCAAAAACGATCGACTGCACTATAGGTATCAATACCTCAATCAAAAATAGTGTCATTCGCATGTATTCCATTAATATACTGATGCCATATATGGAGTGAAACGTTATACCAGTTGTAAAATATAATGATTTTTTGTAAATACTGTCCATTTCGTTGACGGTAATAGTCCGCATTCATTCTGGTCAGGCCAACGTATTGCTGTTTGTAAGTCGATTCCTAACGGTGAGCATGTTTCTGTTACAATAATTTCAACTCAAGATCAAACGGGAACAGTAGTGACTAACAGTTTCATTGAAAAAAAGTCACAGCAAAAGTAACTGTCCAGATAGTTCAGAGTCTTTCAATGCAATAAGCACAAGCAACCTATCTAGCACTACTTCCTACATCCGTCCATCCTGTTACGTTGATCATAATACGTTTGAACGTAGTTTTTCAGACCTGATCTGAGAATGCATAGTTTTCAACAGTTCAAATTGAACTGTTTAATCAGCAACAGAATGGTTTAACCTCTGGAAGCTCTGCCACTGACGCTATTTAAATAAATTCACTGGTTTTTACTCATACTCATTAGGACTACTACTGATTGATTAATTAGTGATAAGCAGAATTTCGAAGTTTCAACCTGCACCCTCTACTATGAATTATGTGCAGTATAAATCCTATAAGGATGCATCATGCATGCCATGTCACCATTGACTATGTTTCTATTCTTATCATGTACTGATACGGACTGCGACTGGACACGGACAATAATAATTGAACTGGTTACAAAGAATAAGCGTTAGAGCTTCGCTGCCGAAAATTGTAAAATTGCATTTAAAGTTTATTCAGACCACTAGTAAGTTATAATATAGTTATCAGTCAATTTGTTAATGAAAATTGTTTCATTCATACTGCACATTTAATACAGAACACAAAAGTAGATGTACATTATCAATTACATTCAGCATGTCTGTAGGAAACATAAAATGAAAATTTCCGTAATTTGAATTGCTAGCAGCTAAATTGATAAACCATTTAATTTATTCATAAGTGAGTTGGTTGGTAGACAGTTCCAAAATTCGTTTTCTTTGTTTCAACGCTCCGTCATCAATAACACTGTCCAGAACGGACGCTGAGACTGAAACCTCCACTGATACAAGATTGACTGCAGCATTCACTGTGTCTGGAGCATGATGTTTGGGCTGGTTTGCACTAAAAAGTTTCAAATAGTAAATAGTTATGTAAGCATGACTCTTTTCTTTACATATGCAGTAAGAAAACGTACAAAATATTTATGCTTCTACCTGTCGACCATTTGCCTGTTGCGGATTGTAGTACTCATTGTTTCCTGTCACATCTGCCAACGAGCCTCCAATTCCAATCATGATGATGAGGAAGAAAGATAAAAACTTAAGGAACTTCATTTTTTCTTTTCAAAATTGAGATGGATGATGCTTATAAACGAAATATAAGGTGTTTGTGGGAATTGGCTTTCAAAATTACGAAAAAATAGCTTAGATCTTGGCTTCAGCTTCAAATGTTTTCAATTCCAATTGCACTGGAAAGCTAGAACTTTATATGTGAGTAATGTGAGTTTAGGTTAGGTTGAAATTTTGGAGAGGAATGTCTTGCCTTGAAAGCTGGATGCGCAAGTAAACACGATTACATTAGAATGATAAGAAAAATGACCTTTTGTCTCTTTAGGATTTCTTTATATATGCAAGGTGCATATTATAATCTTCTTTCTTCAAGACTGAAAGACCCCAGTGAAGATGAAATAGGTTGCATGCAATGCAGTAAATCCAAAAACATATACATACATATATAGTAAGTAGGGGTACTTGTTCTTCGATAATTTTGTTTTATACCATCAAAATTCATGTTTTATGACAGGTCTGATTGATTTTCCTTACGGATTAGTTATTAAAATGCTGTCAGTCAGTACGCAGTAGAGTAAACGTCCTCACAAGTGGTAAGAAACCAGTCCTTTCTCAGAATCAATCAATGCTACGTAAAAGCGAGACTGTATTAGACCTATACACTGGACTTAAAATGCCTAGCAGTTGCTGTCTTTCGTAAAATGTTTGGTAAAAGTATACCATATATAAAGTCAGAGATGCGACAAGATGTATATACGAACATCAGTCAATCATATCTACTAGTACATAAAATGTTGAAACTTCAAAACATGCAAACGAAACAACACCAAAGACAAAGAAGCCCGATTGTCACTTCATGTGATTTCAGTCGTTTTTTTATTGTATATAATCGATTTATAAAACATCATTCACATTCATGTCCCAACCTCAAAGTAACATTTACATAGACTACTTGACATCTACGTTGTGTACACAATCTCCGATATTTTGTCTTTGTCTTCCACACATGGGAAGGTTAACATTAAGTACATTAACTTTAATGGTAAGAGGCTGTATTAGATATTGAATAAACACAAAAGCAAGCAAAATCAATTTCAAAATGAACTACAATCTTCTTAGTATTCACTGGCGATGACTAACTGCAATCCGAGATAGAGGAGATCATCTAAAAACACGTACCATATTTGTTTCATAATATTATTCTATCGTGATCGTATCAAGATTATAGAGAGAGGTATTACGTTGTTGTTCGAAAATTGCATTGTAAATAATTCAATTAAGTACCAGAACACGACTACTATTGACAATACTGACTACTACAAACAAAATGTCATAAAAGATAATGAATGAAACATTTAAATTATGAGCACAATACAGGTCTATCCCTCCAACACAAAAAGTATTATCATAAAAATGTCTTACATAATAATTAACTGGTTGTCAATACATATACATGCACTAAATTATTTTTCGTTACAAACAGTCTAGTAGTATAAATGATTAGAACACATATTTTAACTTTCGATTGAATATCATATACTAAAACTTACTACTAAAACACGATAATCATCTCCTTCCTAGACTACAATCGAACGAACAGCCAATGAGTTCCCCGAAGGTTTCATGAACTCTACAGCTTCCGGTACCCCAAAATCTGAAGCCATCTTCATTAAAGCTAAGCCATCGGTGAGGCGGCCGTCGTTCAATGCAAATACAGCACAATTATAAGTCGCCAAGGGGTGGCCAAGGTCAGCAGCCTTCTTGAAATACTCCTTGGCAAGCTCTGTGTCTTTCAGACGATCATACGCAACTCCCATATTGTATAAAGCTCGAGCACTTCCAAGTTCAGCACCTCTCTTCATTAACTCCAACGCGTGAATAGGTGGATCATCTTGTTCCACATCCAGGATGGAGTTGGCTCTCTGTTTTGTTTTCCGATTATTCATAGGCACCACCTCATCCTTCTTCAGGGTAGCGCCGACTCCAACTCCCGCTTGTATTTCATTTTCAGTCTTTAAGAATTCGAAAGCCCCCAAAACACTCAAGAGATCAGCTCCATACTTTCTTCCGTAACCCTCAGGATCCTTCAGCATGGCAGCCTCAGGAGATATTTCAGCAACAAAATACTTTTTATTATCACTATCTGAGGGTGCTGTTGGCACGAAGGAAGATGATGATGATTCAGCTTCAAAGACTATGTCCTCATCGTCAATTAATGATGGGGGAGTCAATCTCTCCGGAAGTATAGTTTCTTGAAGATCATCATAGATAAATGGAGTACGATCAGTGGACGGAATCACAGCACATTTGCGACTAACGTGTAATGCTGTTGTTCCAGAGAACATGGGCTGAGAGAGGACTCTTGAAGCGACTGAAAATGGGCATGAGGATTCCAGAGGTAGTGACAGTTGCGTGTGTCCAATGACACTGGCAGCAACGGGCTGGCATTCCTCAATCAGAGTTCGGCGTCTCCTCTGAGTAAATTGATAAGCAAGGACTAGGCCGGTGGTCCAGACTGCGGCTTCTTCCAAACTGTGTTTAGGAGGAACAAACTCCTGTTCGTTTTGCTCGGATTTCTTTCGAACATCTTCTCCAACAGCTACTGGGCAGTCGTCACGCCGTAAACGGCATGTGCCACGGAAAACACGGGATATAGCCCTGTGCATCATTTTGAATGTGACTCTTATGCTCTCAATATGGGCTCATCAGTGGGTTGACTTGTTGGTGCCCTACGAGCACTTTCTTGCGGTTGCAATGAATCTAAAAAGGTAACAAATCAATCAAATGTCACCTATGAAAAAAAATTAATACCCTTGTATAACATGACGTACATACCTTCAAACGGTCAAGTTGATAGTTTACAGGTCTTTTTTTCCTTTTTCAGTGCTCAGACTGATTCTTCTGGATAAGATGTGGACTTCAACATCCGGCTGGGTGGGATGTTGAAAGAAAGGAAAGAAATGACTAGCGTTTCACAGGAGGTAGTCTTCAACTCTCGATCCAGTTGTTTGAGCAAATGATGATTTAGTATGTGGGTGTCATGTGTTGACCATTCTCCTCCAATGGATCCGGTTCAGGAATCCACGACCTCCCGATGCAATAGTAGTTGACCCTATCCACAGTGAAATTGCAAAGATGAGTTTGAGCAAACCCTGCAACATAAACCAAAGACAACAACGTTAAATAGAAACTGGAATTGAAAACTCATTCCTTTTCAAGTACATTGTAGTATATAAAACTTTAATTTACTTTTAAACTAAAAGTTGATGCAATGCAAATGAAAGCAGTAGTGGTGCGGTGTGTTGATGTGTTGTATGTATGCAGAAGAAATTGTATGATGTGATTGATATGATAACACCAGTGTTAAGATTCGCCAAAGTACTACTTGTTGTCCAAGTCGTACCACTTTGGTTTACATTTTGACCACCGTTAAATGTTCATATGAGAATGTCTTTGGAACGCTCTTATCCTTTACCACTACCAACCAAAATTACAAAAAAAAGCAAAAAATGCATTTTTAAAGATGTGGTAGTGCATTTGTCTTCAAATGTGGTTACCTTGGGCCTTCTCTAGTTAGTAAACTCTACCACGTTGCCCTATTAGAAGCTGTTACTTAACTAACAATACATCCACCTAACCAACAACCAAACTGGTTCCACCTCCAACAAAATTAGAAGCCTCGTCCAAAGCACAGCCCACCCCACAATCAAAACACCCCCAGGTAAGTAACTCGAGCAGATAAGCGATACGACGGATGAAATGCAACATATTAATATGATAACCTTATAAGATGAGCTATATATACTTACAGTCCTCAGTTGTCGTTGTCAGCTTGCAATTAAATAGTAAATCATCCGTGTCGAGCCGGCCGGTTGTTGCTTATCAATCGGTCGCGACCCCAGATTTCCAGTTTCAGTTATCCAGTGTACAATCAAATTATCCACCTCCACACTTAAACTTTTCAAGCCTTTTTAACTTCTTACTCTTATCAAAAACCGATAAGCACCTCAGAATTTAACTTTTAAAGCTGACAAAAGGCAAACACCTCCAACCTTCTAATGACTCAATAACTCTATAACCAAATACTCCTTCAACCAGGCCAGTGTCCAGTAGCACAAATAAGTTAACTGCGCAACACAAATCTTTCTTATCAGTATTCAGCAGCCCACAAAACGAAAACGGTTCAAGCTGAAGCGTGCTTTTTGTTGATATTATTGATGACGATAAGCACCACGACACACACAGACTACTTCCTAATTCCTACCAAATCAATCCAAGATAACAAAAACTAATCGTGGATCGGTCTCAAATATCCATTTCAGTTCACAAACAATCCAGCCAGATCAACTCAACACGTTGAGCTTGAGCTGCAGCATGGAATACTCTTCTGTGTTGAAAGGATATCAGAAGATCGAATGGACGAAAACATCACATGCTCAACTTTTTGTCCTTAGGCATAGCATCATACCTTTATAGCGCATTGTATTTGCTATATCCTATTGCGATATCCGATCTCTTTTGCATGGTCTATATAGGAATGTATGCAATATAGAAGATGCGATGCGATATACCTATATGAAGTTTAGTGGATATGAATGAATAGAGGTGTTTACTACGTCGCAATTTTTTGTAAAGTTACTTTTGCACGTTATCCTTGTTTCTGGTCCAAAAGTCTTTTTGCTTGATCCAGTTATCCAGACCAAGTAATGCAAAGTTTTAGCTGAGGTAAAGGTACAAGGTAGGAAGCAATAAATGATGATGGTACTGCTATGAAAGGAACCTTTGTTCATCTTCTGGTTTTATGTCTTTTTGCTCTGATTTGGGTATTCCGTAGGAGTATTACCATGTACTGCTATGAATGTGCGTAAGTAGAAAAGTGGGAATACTCACACATTTTAAGGTTTTTAGTAAGTAGTTTGGGCTTTTTTGGAATTGGATGGCAAATACGTTTTCAGGTTATGGTGCATAGAATAACGATACGGTAGATATTTTCAGTTTACATTTTTGCAAGGAAAATTGCCTTAAAATTCGAGTGAGACGACCGAGAACAAAGGATGTGAAATGACAGAAGTATCTGTAGAAGATAATACATGATGAAATACTTGCAAAAATACAGAAGCTGTAAAAGAAATGTGCTCTATATTTCGCAGACCATGCGGTTTTGAGAGTGACTGGAAGTCGATCTTCAAAGCATGCTCCCTGAATTATTCTGATGCATAACCTTCTTTCATTATTTGGGGGGACTGAAGAAATAAACGCGATCAGAAATGGTATCTGATATTTTGTGTATAGTATAAATGCATGTGATCCATTTCCACCTGCTTTGTATGATTTTTGTTTGATTAGCTTGGAAGATTTTTTTATTATTTCATAAATAGTTTGCACTTTTTTCATTAGCCAAGTTAATTAGTAGGAACCTCCACGATATACTTAATCATTCATATGTATGCAAACATGTGTACCATTCATTACATCTAATCTCCTTTTAAATTACATTTTGAATAATATTGCTTTCATTAGAATTTGCTATGATCCAACTCGACAACTTTGGACCTTGGAGGTTTGAATGTTCTCGTCTTGGCTGCAGCTTCAGCCGCGCTTTCTTCTGCCTCAAAACTTTCTCCTTCTTTTGTTGTTTTGTACAACAGGCTATAGCTAAAATGACTAAAGGGGTAAAAATGCCAAGTAAAATTATCAACAGTCTAACTTCAGAGCTTATCAACTCTTCGACACAAACCGTGTCCTTAACTAGTTCGTAGAATGACAACGGTTTGCCCCCGTTTCCTGGAACACACGTAACGCTTCGGATATCATTAATGCGCTGGTAATGCCTCCACCAAATTTGTTGAAACTTGCAACCATCACATCGGAAGGGGTTATTTGCTAAGGCAAATTTAGTAACGTTATTTATTTCAGCTACGGAATCCAGGAACTCTAGGGAAGTCAGCTTGTTGCCCGTCAAATTCACGTATCTCACTTGCTGCGAAATATCTGTAAGAGAAAAACAGCAAAATATGTTTTTACTGAAACTTGATATTTCTTCTTGCATGCAGATCAGTAAATAAGATTGAAATATAGCATACCTCTGATGAGAGACTCATTCAACACCTGCAGCCTTTTCCCAGACAAGTTCACCTCAAACTCATATGGATCATGTTCCTCGTTAAGTTTTCTTAGGCTGACACCAAACTCCCGAATATGCGCAGTGGTACTGTGAATGAACGAAATACAAACAATCAGATCTTCAGAATCTTTTGATTCTTTTAGTATAGCACAGTCCTCTTCCTCTCTCTATGCAATGCTATGAATTTCATAGACACTCAGAAATTAAATATCCGATTGCTTTAATTTGTACTATAGCTTACTAGCAACTAATTTTGATAAGATTTTCTGAAGGAAGCTCAATGCAATTGCAGCCTTTTGGGCAGTTATCCTTGATGGTGCAGGTGAGGTCGTTTTCAGTCACTAAAAAATTACAACACATCTCAAACCCATGTCATAAACCTGCTTACATTTTTTCTTTCATGTATTCATTTCCTTACCATCCCGAAACTTTTGGCCATGTAGATATGGAGGCGTATGACATCTCAAATCATTATGTTGCAAAAGGTATGCCGGCATGGAAAACTTTTTGAAAGCCAAAGCGTGACAGTCACAATGTATTGGATTGCCATCCAGCATCACAGCCACATGCTTATTTTCCGCAGTTTCAAGCAACACGTCTGCAAAATCCATATCCACCTCTGTAATCTCATTGTAGCGAACGTCCACCCGAATATTACTAGATAGATCAATATACACAGTTGATATTTGATTAGATTATTGACCCAAAGCTTTATAAAGCATAACTCATTCGGCCAGATTGGCATCGGGGTAATGTGCACGCATTCTTTGAGAGAAAAATCGTGATCTTCTACTGAACTCTCTTTTTTTATAAGTTTCGTGATCATTTCATTTTTATTATAATCATGATAGCTTCCTGCATTTTCTTGTGTTTCTGAATTCCTACCTCGCAGTAAAGTACAAATCTCGGGGATGAATGCTCTTGATCTTGTTATGCTGTAGATCCAATATCGAAAGCCGGGGTAGATAGGTCCAATCGGTAAATATTTTTGTAATCAAATTACCCCCTACAATCCACATGGAGAAAATGTTGTTTTCTTATGTGAATTTGTTCTTATTTTTACTGTTAAACAATCTATGAAATATGATAAATAAATAGCAAATTACGTAAATTGACCCTCTCAAGGCTTTCACAATATACCAGCGGCGACTCTTGCATGATACTTTCATCAGAGTTGAGACTGGGATTAGAATTATGGTCATTTCCGGGGGAGGAAAACATC
Organism: Orchesella cincta; assembly: GCA_001718145.1. Taxonomy (NCBI): domain Eukaryota; kingdom Metazoa; phylum Arthropoda; class Collembola; order Entomobryomorpha; family Orchesellidae; genus Orchesella; species Orchesella cincta. The sequence continues at coordinate 278,629 of LJIJ01000066.1, read as the reverse complement.
ACGCTTCTTGAAACAATTGGTGGTCCTTGGTTGAAGGAAATGTGATTATTGGATAGATCTAGAATGACTAGGGATTTCAGATTTTCAAACGCTTTCGGATGAATATACTCAATCTATGAAGAAAAAAAACCAAAAAACAAGAGTGATTTTCCTTTTCTTGTGAAAAAAAAAACTGGTTTGGGTTGATGCCGAGTTTTTCCAGGTAGATGATAATTTACATGGAGTCTTATTCTTTTGGCAAGACAATTTTCATATGAAAACCCAACATTTCAGCTCATTAGCAGCAAATTACATGAATTTTTCACTCACGCGGTTAGAACTCAAGCTAAGTATTTTAAGTTGTTTCACATTTTTCAAATGTACTCGGTCAATGTAGCGGATGAAATTATTGCTCAAGTCCAAATAAGCCAAGTTGTTTGCATTCAAATCGCTCAGGTCGGAAATGGCGTTTTTGCTCAGGTCTATAGACATAAAATATGTATTACCTACGGACGAAGCATCTCATTTGACTTCTTTTTCTTCAATTTACATGTTCATGGAAAGCTTATTACTCGCCTTCTCCTGTAATGCATTTCTATCAGTTTTACCTATGTGTTTCACAGACGGCATGTTTGAGAAGAATCCTTGAGGAATCAGCTTGATTTCATTGCGACTCATAATCAAATCCGTCAAGTTGGGAAGGTATCCCAACCAATTTAGCGTTTTCAAATCGTCATTAATCAGTACCAGCTTTTTTAGTGCCATCAGGTCCCCAATGAGTTCCTCCTGGCTGGAGTCTTGAGCATTGTATTTCTTCCCTGGATCATCATCCTCGTCCAGCGAATGCCTAGCCCTTTGAAAGTATCTCACAGTAGTATCAATACCTGGCGAGGATTCTTCATCAAACGCAAGATGATCTTCTTTGGGAGTCGTTCCCGAATAAAAGTTTGTATTTTCCGTTTCCATTTCTGTCTTTCCCCCATATGACGAGTCGGTGGTAGTCACAAGCTTTGTGCTCGTGAAAAGTGAGTATGAAATGGAGAGATTGGTTAACTTTGGAAGGTTTTTGAGTACGGGAAGAGTAAACAGTTTGGAAGAATCCATGTGCAGCTCTGTTAATTAAAATATATTTAGAGTTGCAAAATACATGCATTTTTTGCAGTCAAAAACGTTGTTTTATAGAGAAAAGCTAAATGGTACCTGTTAAGTTCTTAAGCGCGTTAAACGCGCCAGGCTCCACACGTTGAAGGGGGTTGTTATTCAGATAAAGTTTTTCTAGTTGCGCCAGGTTAGCAAATGAGCCATTTGAAATGCTTGTGATCTGGTTGTTCACAAGATCTAATAGAAGAAGTGATGACGGGAATGCATGCTCTATTATTGTGGAAATGCGATTTCCTGCTAAACGGATTTCTGTCGAGTTTTGTAAAGAAAATTAGCTTTAATAAGAACAGTTTGAAAAAGATAATATTTACAGTCGATATTTTACCTTGTAAGTTTGTATTGGATTTTAATGCATCCTTGCTAATTGAGCCAATGCGGTTGCCCAATAGGGTTAGCTATTTGAAAGGTTGAAATCATTAAGTATATATGAATAAAGTACATGACGAAAGTATTTAAAAAGCATCCTAGAATTTTGCCTACCCTGGTGAGGTATTCAAGACCGTGAAAGATGGGGAGGGAATCGAGCTGGTTGTTCCGTAAATCAATCACTTCCAAATTGGGCATGAAAGTGAGAAAGTCGGACGGAAGTTTTGTATTTGGACGCCAGGATTGATAGCTGAAGCTCATCAGATCTTCCGGATCCAGTTTCATTTGGTCAAAGAAGGATTTCAACTCCTATATAAATTTATGCAATATACAATCAATTATGTAATTCAGGAGGTAACCCTTCCGCTTCAATATGACTATTACTTCGGTTGGTATAAGAGGACAATAGCTAATTTCTAAGCTGGTCACATCAAACGTAATGTTTTCATGCCCAAAATCCAGTCCTTGGACCATCCTCCACTTAAACTCGTTTACGTTCGGATCGCATAAAATTCGAAGTGTTGCTTCTTCCTGGTCATACGGCGAGATCATGACTGTGTCATAAAAATTGCATCATTTTTTTCTTTTGAAAAATTCCCATTGTCAAAATGTCACCCAAAAAGAATGCATGCCCAAACTTACGTTTCATTGTTACAGGATAAACCTCTAGTAGTTTCGCTGGACACGCGATATCCCAAACATTTGCACCATCCCCTTTTGTACACAAGCAGAACTTGGCTTGATTCACGGGATCGCAGTCCCATTGCCACGCTGCTTCCACTGATGTTAAAACTAGCACTAAAACGAACACTATCCCCGCTTGAAACTCCTTTACCAAATGTTCCCATCTCCAAAACCCGGATTTTACTATTGCACCCATTTTCTAAAACTATCTAAATGTTTCCTTAAAATAATATGTTACAGAAACTAAAACTCCAATAATTCTTTCATAATGGTTGACATTTTATCGTCAGCCTCTTCTCCCAACAGACTAGGTTGAAACCAGTTTAAAAAAGTTAAAATGGGAATGCCTACGTCGTCATCAGCATGTTCATCACATCATCCTCATCATCATCAAGATGTTTGTCAAAGGAGATGATGGAGAGACTCAACAAATTAAACTTTTTTCTCATTTTCACCTACCTAAATTCACTTCTAGCACAAAGCAGTCTCAGGTTGCCCCACAGACTATTAAATAAAAATATTGTATAACTGCTTCCAACACACACTGAATAACTTCGTAACTTCAACTTGTAAGCAATTTTATTGTTATCTTTTTTGTTCTCAAGAAATTACATTAATATTCCATTTGTCACACCATTTCACCATTACCTCCATTTATTTTTGTGCTAATGAGCTTACAAAGTCCTGCACCTTCCTGGTAAAACTGCGGCTTTATCTCTGAAAACCAAGTCACAATCACAATTCTGAAAGTTTTGTGAATGAAGTGAGTGCAGCTCCACATTAAATATGACACGTTATTGTCATTTCTCTCCTTTTTGGGCTCAACTCACGTTTGACGGTTTAAAAAATTAGTTCTTGCTCTCTAGTCATGACTCTGCCGTGCACAAACAATCACAATCATCATCATCCTCAGTTTTAGGCTTGACTTGACTTTAACTTAGCACAAAGGTGCGTGATGGTGATAAAAGTGGAGGATGACGATGATCATCACCATCATCATGATTAACAGGATGATAACAAGGACTTCATGAAAAAGTTATTAAAACCATCATGCATGGTTTTCCGTGTTTTAGATGCGCTTTTCCTTTTCTGCCAGCTCAAGCTCTTGTCTCAAACTGATTTCACTTGATGTCCTGTTACGAATTTGAAATGCAAAACGGCAGATAATTTTAAACACTTGCTGAGAGGCGCATGCAGCTAAGCAAACAAATTCAGAATGGTAAAAAACATCACACAACAAAGAGATTCACTATATAGTTCAACTCAACATGGACTCCAACTCGCTTGTTCAAAGCTGAGTTATATAATGCACTTTTGTCTGTTGTCAGTTCTTCGATCCTCTTCTTCTGCTCTAAATTAGAATTACACAGAATGTCATCTATCCCATTACACTGTTGCACTGGTTGACGTTGACATATTAAGTCGATATAAATGATATAGACTTCAGGTACTCCTTTATTCCATCGATTGCTCGTGTCGTGTCATTCCCATTTCCCATATAGTTCATATGTTCGTGTGATGGAGGTATTGAACGAGGAAGTCATAAGGTTTTATAAGATTTCATTTTTTATGATTATTATATTAATTTTGTCTTGCCATAAACTTCGGGTGAGTTATCTAAAATCGCAGTCACAGCAGGTAGAACAAGTCTATAACATAATGGACTGTAACAAAACAATCTTTCAGAGAAATGAATTCCTTCCTCTTCTTATTTGTATCGTATATCATTCGTATCCACTATAGTTTGAGGCTATTATTGGGTAACTTCAAATGTAATCCTCTTGTTCAACAGCAACAACAATGCGTTCATATAATGTGGTAACTTAAATCGAGCTTGTAAAAAGATTACCTATATAACATAATCCATTTGTATTTTGGTTTAGATTTTGATTTCCTGTCAAAAAAACCATGTCTTCCCGTATTTTTCGCACGATTGTCTCTTAATAGCTTTTATTTTTTGAAGCCAAAAGAAAATCAAACCAGACCAGCTTAGAATTTTTTACACCTTCCTGCGGTTTGAATTGATGTCTAGCAGAAAATTATCTATTTCACTCCTGCCTGCCGCAAAATGTGTGCCAAAAACCAGCTCAACTTTTAGGGGAAATTATGATAACCCCAAAAAGCAATTTGTGTCTGCTACTCTGACACTTTTCAAGAGAGAAATTCCTTCTTGAGTGCGTACACACCGACTACTGACTGACACAACAACCATCACCGCACCGACATTGAAAAGTTAAGTTCACAACGCACAGCTCCAAATAGGATAGAAGAATCTGATATTGATGAAACTTGTCTTGCTCTTGAGGATGTCCGTCCGTTTATCTATATTCTGTGCTGCTGGGACAACTTTACCAGTGCATAACTGAGCTTTGGCTTTGACTCTACCCTTGCTGAACTCAAGATTATGATTATTACAGTAAATTGCGAGGATGTGAATTTGGGGATGATGATATGATTATAGAGATATACCCACACACACTGCCATTTCCTTATATTCTTATCGTCGCTGTCAATCTCTAAAGCAAATATAAACAAACACAACACGCTACTACATTTTGTAAAAAACAACGCTAATATACGCACATCCCATCTTCTTTGACTTCTCCCCTTCTTCTTGGTCGGTATTGCACGTACGTATTTACGTAGCAGACCAGAAGACCCTCACCTTTCGCGTGATTGTTTGCGAGTGAAAAATTGTTTTGCTCCTTTGTTTAACCAGCTATTAGCATTCTTTTCCTTTCTTTCTTGAAGAAAAAGTGTACCAAACATTTACAACTGCTATACCAAAAGGGTTATCTCCATTTAGCGGTGCACTCGTGTTTTGACTTAAGCTCATGCATAAAATGAGCTGCTTACACGGGTTGACACAAGATAAGTATTCCGAGCCAGAGTCAAGTGTTGTGTATGCTGCTCTACCCACTTATTTGAGTCCTGAAAAACCCTAATTTAAAATCAGGGTGTAGAAAATCGCACAAAAAGAATAAGATCAACATGCCACGCACACAAACTTCAAGTAGTTGAAGAGATTCAAGACTGATCTCTTCTTCGAAAAGAATCTCTTTACATTTTTCACTGCCACCCTTTTCGTCTCGAGGAACAAAAAGTGAAGATGATATTTGCAGTAAGAAATTATTAATAATAATATGACATGTGTTTTTTACACAGGTAAGGCACTGTTTTTGCTCATGTGTGTGCAAAACATATCAACTCACTAAACTCACGTTCACTGGCTCCGTTTGGTTCGTCTTCTTTTGTGGTCGCATTTTTCACGACTGACTTACTCGCTTACCTCTCTCTCCTCTACCTTGAGGAGTGTAATGGAATGCAAGAATATTTTTCTGTGACTTAGTCAAGTCTTCTCATGAATGCATTTTGCATTGATCAGAAAACCCCGGCGAGATTCCCATGTAGGTTGACTTTACATTGCAGTGCTGACTGCATATACCTACATATATGCATTATTATCATATCATAATGTGCAGTTAATAAATGTCAGTGGATTGAGCTGATTTGCATTTTCTGCTTTAAAGGGAAAGGTTTTTTTCTTCTAGAGGTGATTTATTAGTATGCACATTGAAGCTAATATACACCCTCTACTATCATCATAATCATCATCAGCTTAATCCAAGTTGTTTATTAGGTTTTGGTGTCTCCCTTCAATAACACATCCGTTGTTCATGGTGGCAAAAGTTGTAATGTAATAAGCGACTCTAGTATGGGAAACTCCACGTTTTTCCCAAGCATATAAGCCCTTATTAAAAAGAGTGGATCTTCTTGAACAAGCCATGCATGCTACTAGAACTACTAACTATATACAACCAGTTACGTTTAAAGGGAATAAATGAACCCTTATTACACGGGATTTTCATAAGGGATATTATATTATGGGGAATTCCTACACGCATTTTTAGTACTCAATTGCTTAAGTGAGTGAAGAAGACTTCAGTATGGCGCCTGTTCCTATTCATGGTGCTGAAAACCAAGCCAGGTTTGTGAATTTTAGCTCAGCGTCATCAAATCATCATCATCAAGTCGTTTCCTTGCTTAAGGTTGTTCTCCCTCATTGTGTTTGTCATTCTTTACGACATTACACTTTATATATGCGTGCTATAATGCAGAGAATTTCAATAGAGCTCTTTAAAATTTGGTACAAACATAACATGTTTACTCACTTTGACTTCACCTAAATTGCATTACCCTCATGTAGCTTTGTTGCAATTAACATGCATAACTTTCGTGGGAATTTTGTCGAGTTGAAGACAATAGGCAAAATGTTATTATGACACGCTTACCCTTAAACTTACAAAAGAAGGTGCAGTCGCAGCAGCACATTGCAGAAGAAGTTGCATTGTATATTTCTGAATGCAGCTCAATGATCCAATTTTCTTTTTTTTTGAAAAGGGATATTTTCAAAAGGAATTAACGAACTTGATCTAGATCTGCGTTTCCGCTGCTGGCTTCTTGAGCTGACAAACAACTTTGGATCTTGATAACGTTGAGTTGATAAGAATCATACGAAAGTACAAAATGTTTATTTCCGTTTCTTTATTATCTTAAAATCCACTTTGGAGAAAGGGTTTTAAAAATACAAAAACCAAGTCAAGCTTAAAATCATCAAAGTGTAGAGCCAAAGCATTTTTACACTGTCATCGTGGGAAGCTGACAATACTTGTCATAAATAAAATATTCTTAGAAGCTACACCATTTAATAATAGTGGAATAAATGATGAAATTCATTGATTATCTACATAAAGTAATTGAATAGGAGTCATGCGAAAATAATAATTATCACCTGTCTAAGATCGAGACGAAATAATAATATCTTTATGAGCATGTTGATGATGATAGTTTAAAGAAAAAGTATTAATCTACCAAAATATTTGTTGGGGTACATATTGACAGAAAGCTGTATAACTAGTTATCATTATTGTTTACGTGTGAAGTATGATGTGCGTAATTAATTTACAGTTTGCACAACAAGATTATATTATTATGCAATAATTTTTCATTCAATCCAAATCCATTTCAACACCGTAAAACTCCAATGAGCAACATAAAGACAGCCCCAAAGACGAATGCGAGGAGGTGGGGAAGCCCAATGTTACGAGGAATATTGAAATAGTGGAGATTTCTCAGAAACAGGTACAAAAACTGGAGCTTCACATCGGCAGAGTTGTATGGGGGATAGCGAATCGCTGCAAAGTTCTCCGTGATAAAAGAGTAGTCTCGCGCGAGAACCCCCTTTTTGTGGGTAAATGTGTCGTAGGAGAATTTCCCGTGATATTTACCCATTCCACTCTCGCCTACTCCACCAAATGGCATATCTTGCCCTGAAAAGTTGGAAATAACCAAGTTAAAAACATATTTATTTTTGTGAAATGGAAGAATTTTGGAAGATTCCACGTACATCCACATTGAAGCATGACTTCATTAAATGTCAGGGTTCCACTTGTGGTCTGCTCGTTGAACATTTTGTTCACGTCTTTATCCTGGGAAAACACGTAGAGAGAGAGCGGCTTGTCCTTTCTGGCGTTTAGGTACTCAATTGCGAGCTCCGCGGAATCCATTCTGATGATGGGTAAAATGGGTCCGAAAATCTCGTCATCCATGAGAACGTCAGAGTCCTTCACGTCCACAACGATTGTGGGGGAAATCCAGAGGTCGGCAGCGTCTGTATTTCCTCCAACGACGATTTTCCCTTTGGTATTTTCCAACAGCTTTTTGAGCCGGTTGAAGTGGTGGCTATTGATGATTCGGGTAATATCTTGGCTGCTCTTTTCGTCCTTGCCGTACCAGCTCAGGAGGACCTTTTTGGCGCAATCAATAAATTCCTCTTCGACTTTACGGGAGCAAAGGATATAGTCCGGAGCAATGCCTACAGATATTTTAATTGATATTTTAAATATTGTGGGACGGATTCACTATATTTAAAATTTAAATAAACTATTTTTAACGTACAACTTTGTCCATTGTTTATCATCTTGCCCCAAATAATTCTCTTGGCTGCAATCTCAATATCAGCAGAGTCGTGCATATACAAGGGACTGAAAATCCAAATTCGAATTCATTTTTGATGATTTTGAAAATCTTGAATTTGTTGAATTTGATTTTAAAAGGAACTTTCATTCATACCATTTGCCTCCAAGTTCCAAAGTGACTGGAGTAAGATGATCAACCGCAGCAGCCATGACTTTCCTCCCAATTCGGGAAGAGCAGGTTGCAAATAGATAGTCAAACTTGACCTTGAGCAAGGCTGTTGCTTCTGGTGCGCCACCCATAACTACCTTGATGCAGCTCTAGTAGATTGGAAACACCCAGCAATCATTAATTACTACTGCTTCCTTTACGTAGTGTATAGCAAGTAACAAATCAATCTACCGTATCAAGATATTGTGGCAATAATTCAGCAAGCTTGGCGCTCGTGGATGGAGAACCATCTGAAAGTTTTAAGACAGCACAATTTCCTGCAGCAATCGCTCCAACAAGGGGGTTGAGCGTGAGCAGAACGGGATAGTTCCATGTGCCGATGATAAGGACAACTCCATAGGGATCATGTTGGAGGTACGCCCTGTCATTGGGGAGGAGCAAGCATGTTGGGAGTTTGTCAGGTTGCATCCAACTTGAGAGTAGGCGGATGGCATCTGAAACTTCTACTTTCAATGGAAGAAGCTCTCCAGCAGCTATTAATCATCAAATCGTGTCGAATGATACGTTAATCTGATCTAAAACGGATTTACTATTTATTATCCAAATAATTATAGAAGCATACAACTTGTCAAATTTTCATACATTCCATTTTGTGTCTCCTCAAATCCTTGTGCAATGACCTTTCAATGTCATCAGAATTCTCTTCCAAAAGTTTCTGTAAATTGATGAGTTGGTTCAATCTGTACTCATATGGTCGGGTTTGCCCCTTCTTAAACGTTTCTCTGAGCTCATCCACCATCTAGATTGAAGTATAGATTATAAATCGTATTACATAATACCTAATTATATAGATCACATTTTCGACAAGGAAAATAAATAATTCCTTTTGACTATACAAATACGCAACAAAAGAATTTATCCAGTATCTGAGATGTAGTTTATTTTCTGTAGGGCGCTTGGAACATATAATAATTCCAGGGTTGCCGATTTTTATGCATGGCTGCCTTTATGCAAACAAGTTATTAGGAAGTTTTGTAACTATTTTTCCTCCCAAACTGACACAATTATACAGATGGAGTATTATGTAAGTATTGCAGGAAAAGCTAAAAAGCTAACATGTTATTAAGTCCAAGTGTAATGCAATATGCAATTAAGCACGCTTGCCAAAAATGTTTCAACACGGATAAATGTTGAAACGCAAAAACCCAAATAAACATTAAAAGTTTGGAAATATTTGGGTTGTTTCCAGCTTATAAACCAAAACATTATCGCATTCAGGCTTACCTTTTCGAAATTCGGTGATCCGCCGGCGACCACCATTTTATTAGCCTCCATTTTGGCTTTATTCTGAAAAATCCCCTTTTCTCACAATATTTCACAGCACGAATGGCGACAGTTTCCAAAATAATCTCACGACATTCACAAGCACCAAGAGAGTTACTTCACAGAAGCAATTTAGCTCTCAAAATGAGGTACACAGCTATCCTTCCTTCAGTTTTGATCTCCTCACCCCTCACCTCAGACAACTGGCACTGGCTTATTGACAAGTTGAGCTATTGTTTATTATTATTTCACGAATGGTCAGTTTTCCCATATTCTTGTTACTTATAATGATCACGCACGCACACACGCAGGAGTTGGCAAATAAGTGTGAACGAACTCTCAACTTAATTAAAATTATGGAGTGTTTAACACCAAAAAATTGTGTTGAGCTTATTTAGTCGTCAACCATCATCACCTCCAATCCAAGTCTGACTGAAATTGACACACAAGAAGAAACACAACCACGGTGCAAACGGCATCAATCCTTCATCCATCCATATCCAATATCCATCATAAAAAGGCAAATACCAAACTGTAGTTTAGAGCTAGAAGAACCCTTTCTAAATTTTAACATACAACAATGCAACAACCCAAACCAATACAGAACTCTCTTATAAGCCTTATCCTTTTTAGCCTTTCTCTCACTCACACTATGTTAAATATTTGGTGGAGGAGGTGGAGTATTCTTTGTAATAATGTTTAAGTTTAAACTGAAAAAAGTGCAACCATCATGATAATATGATTGATGTTAGATGCGGCGATGAGGAATGCTCACATATCCCCATCAATATTGATACTCTCTCAACGGATTCTATCCCTTTAAGGCAAGTGACCATAAAATTATGTACACCAACTTTACATATGTACGGATACACCGTATCATGTCAGTCAGTCAGAATATAATGCTCACTACTATTGCATTATTATTACCGTTCCCGTTCCTAGCACCAAAAATCCCCAAAATAAGCACCTGAGCGAGAGCCATGGCTAGAGCTCATTAACGTTAATTTTAATCGTTAGAAGAAGGTTCAGAAGAACTTGAGCTGTAGAGTTTTATTTCGATTTCGACATGTATATACCTAAAAGTGAAACAGTAACAGCATGTAACAGTATTCTCATACGAGTATATTTAGATCGCATTCCTATTGTTAGGTATCGCTCGCTCATGTACAAAGTTGGTTAATACCAGACCATATCTTAAATATACTTCTAGACTTCTTGATACAGACAAAGAGCCGTATCAGTAGCAGGTAAACAATAAAATCATATAAAAATAGCTTTCATAATAATTTGTATGAAACTGTGCAAAGCAATGCAATGGTCCTAAAATTCTAAGGCGAAAAATTTCTTGCTACATATATTTTTGAGCTTTGCTAAATTGCATGCATACATATCCTCTTCTAGCTCGTAGAAAGATGAATATAGCAAAAATGTTTGGTTTTGGTTATAGAAAGAATGAACTACTTTTGGCTTGGCTTATCTGATCGACAAGCTACAACTCTGCTTTTGCTCTTGACTCTTGACGAAACATGAAAATTAGGGATACATTAAAGATCTTCGCTTCATATAGCAAAACTAGCTGGTGAAACAAAACATGAAACGACTGAATGAAATTGTTGCATCATCATCATTTTTACAAACAAGATGCAAAAGATGAGTTTCTATGCTGTGTAACGTAAAGCATGAATGAAAAACGTGATTACTTGCGAATTAGCAAGTTGACCATTGATATTGATAATAATCACTTTATCAAATAGTATTTAATAGTAGACACTAGGTAATGCAGGTAGAGTTGGTTGAGACGAGAACTGAATTAGTGATTAGGATAGCACGAGGCGAGGCACGAGCGTGATTTTGCAGCCCTCCCATTTGCACAATCAATCATCATAATCATGCATCATAATATGCTAAATGATTTAATAATGATGACATTTACTTGTACTTAAAATGATGAACGTAAAATAAAATGCAAGATTTATGTGGATATGTGATAAGTTCATTTATTGAATGGGATTTGGTCATTGTTACTGGAAATGGTGAATGGAATTGTTTGAATTGTATTTCTAATATATTTTTCAGTTTTACGTATCATCAACGAAATCTTGTTTGGGAATAGTTGGTGATGGTCTGGTCCACCCTTTGCTGCAACGCTTTTTCCTGCTCCTTTCCACTCGCCCCAGCGGCCCGATACTGATTCACCATCCTTTCTAAAGTGCTGTAGAGCACCATTATGTCTTCGAAACAGTCATTATCTGCGACCTGAGCTGCTCTGCCCATCTGCGCCACCAAAAATGATTCACTTTTTTCAAGCATGCCAGAGAAGAAACCAACCAGTTGGGCACGTCTCGGGTTTGCTACTGGGATCCCACGTTTCTCTCCATTGAATAGTTCAGTCCAGATATTGCCTTCAAGTTTTTCTAGGGGCTCAGATGAAGTAGCCAGAAGGATGATATTGGGTCCCCTGATTTTTGCAAGTGCACCAACAATCTGGTTTTCCACCCTGCTTTCCTTAGCAGTAGCCATAACCTCGTTTAGATTTGGAATCACTAGAACAGCCGGCTGGGTACAGTCAAGAACTTGGTTGATAATGTTATGGAAGACGGAAACAGTTGTTGGCTTTCCTTTAGCAATCTGGTTGAACACCGTTTCCTCACTGATCTCAAAGATTGTCATCTTGTTAAAGATCCTGTTGCAGAGGATGCCTTGGACGATTTGGTTTCTCAAAAAGTTTTTAGATTGACTTCCGGCAACGCTGCATAAAATCAAAGATTTACGAATAGACTCTGCATTTCCCCGTTGTGGTAGGATAAATGGGGTTATCTTCTCGATCGCTGAGGTGACAATCGGCTCGATCAACCTGAATACTGTGTCATTGGGCTTTGAAGGATTTATTTGGGCAGAGCCAAAGTTGCTTGCAGAGGTGCGCTGCATGTTCCCCATAGCTCGGAGCCAATGGTCTTCTCTGATTCGCATGGAATCAGTGATGACTCCTCCATTCTCATCGATGGCGACGTAGACAACGTCCTTACACAGTTTTTCAATGTCAGCCCCAGAGTATCCAATGGCTTGAACGGCTAAATTTTGAATCCAATCTTCAGTGGGTCGGTCATCTCTCTCCCACTTGTCTGTTTGGATCCTGAAGATTCGGGCTCGTGCCTCTTGGTCTGGGAATCCAAAACCTACAAAAAATTAATATTGCCATTTTATTTTAATCAGAGTTGAAATAAAAGCAGAACTGCGATGCAAGGTATAAACATTTTGTTCCTTACTGAGGTGCTTATCAAATCGTCCGGGTCTGCGCACTGCAGGGTCAACAGCATCCAACCTGTTGGTGGCACCGATGACGAAAACTCTCTCAGTTTTGAGGGCATCCATTTGCCCAAGAAAACAGGTAGTGACAGCGTTATACGCTTCTGTTCCATGGTTTTGTCCGGTCCGGTTGGGACACAGGCCGTCAATCTCGTCAAAGAAGATGATAGATGGTGCCATGGACTTTGCAGTGTTGAACACTTCTGTTAATTTTCTTGCAGATTCTCCAAACCACATACTGAAGACGTCGCCTGTCAATCAAATTGTTTCATGATATCATGATCAACATTTTTAGCAATAGTAACTAAACAAAAATCATCTTGGTCATAAGATTCTCACCTCCCTTCCGGTAGAAAAAGTTGACGTGTTGGCCATTGTCCTTCAGCTCGTTCACGAGCGCTTTAGCCAAGAAAGTCTTTCCAGTTCCTGGAGTCAAAAGAAACTCTTACGTTACCCCAATAACATTATCTTGATTATCATCTATTTTTGAAGTTTATTTCTAGTCTACCTGGAGGCCCATAAAACATAATCCCTTTGGGAGCCTTTATCCCATTTTCCCTCAGCACTTCCGGTCGGAGCATAGGCAACAACACGGAGCGCTTCAAATAACCAATTTGATCATCCAACCCACCCAACGCTGATATTTTGAATGAAGCTGCAATATGTTCTGGTCGAGGACCACCGCCACCATCTCCGCCACCTCCTGGAAAAAAGTTTGGCCGTGGAAATCTACCTGGACCTCCATTAGGACCACTGAAACCACAAGTAAGAGGGCTGTCGACATTTATCCTCTGGTAGAATTCTTCTGTACCACCTCCCACCCCATCAGCATGACAAACCAATTCAGGTGATAACCCTGACAGCAAAACCACTGTCAAATTTTGAGCCGGGGCGTTCGAGTTGCTGGACATTCCACTTTCGGAACCTGATCCGTCTTGAGGTGGAACACTGCTGTTATCACCTTCACCCCCAGTTACACTTTCTGTGTTACCCATTTCTCTGACTCTGACCAAATCTGACAGTTTTGAAGATTTCATCGACAAGACGCAATTATCATGTACACGCTGGATACTGATCTCTAATCTCTAGATAAGCTATTCAAATAAACTTCGGTTCACAAAACAAATCCTTTTGAATCTTGCTCGAATCAGCCTAAATGCACTAATTACATGTTTACAGGTATCCATATGAACAATAAAAATGCACCTTGACCATTGCTCATTGCTCTTGATTGACCCAACCATCGAATGGTCTGGTCAATGACCATCATGACTATTCACAGGTGGACTGTCGAGGTGGAACCTCAATCTTCATGAACAAAGACAAATCAGGACGCTGTTATCTAAAAGCACGCATGCTGCTGTCTACCTCCACCCCACCAAAGCAGCGCCACGTTAATCAGCTATTTGCTGCTGACTGCTGCTGCTATGCTGGTTCACTTCACACTTTTCTGGGTCAAACTATTGGTTGCTGGCTTGGATTTGACTAGTTTTTCAGTTAATTTTTTTAGTGATTAGGAATTAGTGAAAAACTGGTGGAATTAAAATTCAAATGGCGTCAGCATCCACCCCTCCAGGCAGATATGAGTATGCTGGCTACAGTGAGCAAATGTTGGAAGGAGCCTACATTCCATGGAAGCCCACAGAGCATCCAGTTTGTGACGGTCAATTTGATGATGACGAGGATGATGAGGGTGTCGAAACGACAATCACTGTTGGAAAAGAAGTTGCAGGGTATGATAAGCGACATGATTATCATCTTGGAATAGTTGGGGCTTGTGCTAATAATTGAATTTTGTCATTTGTTGGCGCAGATCTGCATCACAATCAGGTTCAGTTCCTTCAGGAGGAGGTGTCACCAATGCTTATACTAGGGTAGAGGGAGCCGAGGATATAAATAGTGAGGAGGAAGATGATGAAGACACAGATTATTCAGAGGGCTATGATGAAGATGATTATCAATTTTGGGATGAGCGAAATGGACCCAATTGTCAATCAAATCATAAAAACTTACAGACATCAGATGAGCTCTTTCGCAAATTTTCCAGTAAGATAAGCGTGGAGAAATATGAGGGAGTGGAGAACCTGCCTTCTGGTGCTGGAAATAAGATTTTGTCGACGAATAAACGTGCTTTGGGTCAAAGGTGATGAGGATGATAACTTAAAGTTAAAAAGTCATTATAAAGTCAAGTATTTCATTGATTTGAGTGCTTAATTTGTGAATTTATTTATTCATCCAGAGTAAAGGTGAAAGATAAGCAAGACAGGGCCACAGTGGAACAAGTGTTGGATCCCCGAACGCGCATGATCCTCTACAAACTCTTGAGTTCCGGAAAGATTGTGAGTATCGACGGGTGCATCTCAACAGGCAAGGAAGCTAACGTGTACCATGCCACAGGGCCAGATAACAGTGCATTGGCCATCAAAATATTCAAGACATCCATTCTCACCTTCAAAGCGAGAGACAAGTATGTCTCTGGAGAGTTCCGGTTCCGTCAAGGCTACTGCAAAAAGAATCCTCGAAAGATGGTTCGGCTGTGGGCAGAAAAAGAGTTTAGAAACTTGCAGAGAATTCACACAACAGGAATGATTAAGTCGCATGTTCTTGTCATGGACTTTATTGGGGAGGATGGGTGGCCCTGTCCCCTTTTGAAAGATGTCAAGTTCAACGAAATAGAGTTCAACGACAACGAACAGAACAGTGACCAGGTGGCAGCTGAAACTTCTGAAAATGATCCAGTTTTGAACTTAGTAGCCAATTTGTATAAGCAGTGCCTTGTGATTTTGTATCGTCTTTTCAATCACTGCAAACTCGTCCATGCGGATTTTTCAGAGTTCAATTTGATATTGAAGGATAACAAAGAGTTGTACGTGATTGACGTCTCTCAGTCGGTGGAACATGACCATCCTAGGAGTTTGGATTTTTTGCGACATGATATTAAGAATGTTCAAGGTTAGAATGATAAGATGATAGTACAACTTTTTTTTGACGAGTTTGGGTCTTTTTTAAGCTTACACTTTTCACTTTTTTGTTCAATAGAATTCTTTGGAAAACACATACTTGTTGGGGATTACAAGGACATTTTTGAGTTCATTACTAGCCCCACTGTTGATGACTCCAATTGTGACGCAGTTTTAGATGGAATATTGAAAAATGCCAAGAAATTGGAAAGTTTTAACGTGTCGGATGAAGTCTTTCGACAAACTCATATTCCTCGGAAAATGCAGGAGGTAAATACAAGTTTTTATTGGTTTTTTGAAGTCGTATATCTGGCTGGACTATTATTTACTAATAAAATATTATTATGGTTTTTCGTTCCAGGTGGTGGATTACGAGCGAGACTATCAGAAAATGAAGATGGGAGAAACAGAGCTGGTCTACACAAAAATCATGGGGATGAAATCAGACATGTCCGGTCCTGAAGTAGTTAATCGTATTTGTAGTCGACCCCAAGAGTCCAGCAGTAAGGTCGACGACTCTCCTCAAACACCAGCATCTGCTGAAAATAAAGAGAACGCGGACAGGGACGGAGATGACGAATCAGAAAGTGATACTGAAACTGTATCCACGTCCGAAAGTGAGGATGAGGAAGGTGGGAAAGAGGTGGCTAGTAGACCAAAGAATGAAACGGCGGAGGAGAAAAAGGTTAGTAATATAATATACTTCATTGCATACCCGTTGACTGATATTATAATTCCGTATAATTTTTGCATTTCAGCTGAGAAAGAAGCAAGTAAAAGAGGAAAAGGCAGAGAAAAGGAAATCGAAAGTGAAAAAGCATGTCAAGAAAAGGAAAGAAAAATTGGCACACGCAAATTCCAAGCGATAAGAATAGGAAGGACTGGATATGATATAAGATAACTATTAACTATTTAAGTCAGTTCAGAATATCATTTTATATTATGCATGCTAAGTATCAGTGCGCTGCTGTTAATTCCTATTTCATCGTGCCTACTTTAATAAACATATACACACAATATACGTAAAAGTAAGGGAATATATAACACAATATCAAAATAGTTAGATTTTCCATTCAAATGTTTCCAATATGAAAGCCTATATGTAGCATGATTCAGAAGGTTCGGGTGTAATAATAGTAGAGATTATTATGATTAGTATCATGAAATCAAGTCAGTTTTGTTCAGTACTTTCTTTCAAGTTAATAAAAAATTATAGTTTATCGGCTTAAAACGCTGTCGTGCTCTAAGATTGACTCAACTTTAAATATGGAATTAGAAATGGCATGTATAATCATTTATACTTTTTCATACTGTACATCTTAATGGTTTCCTTCACTATATTTTTAATATAAGCATCCCGTTGATCAGGAGGCAGTTTGGAAATACCCTGTTTGTCTAGAAATTCAATGATTTTGTTCACAGCGTCCTTTAAACTCAGTAGCTGCTCAAGGACGTAACCGTCTCGACGTGTGAGAATCCCAAAAACCTCTTCTAAATCATGTACTCTGGCGTCAATAACCTTGGGATCGTCTTGGTCCTGGTCCTTTACCTTTGCATCATGTCGTCTAAAGCGCTCAATATGTGCTTTTCCCAGCTTGATTTCTACATCAGCAGAGGAGAAATCGTGGAGGAGACTTTCATCTGCTGGGAGAACCTTCATTGTGGATCTGTATTTGTGACGCTTCCGGCCTGGCTGTCGTCGTTTTCTCGGACTCAAACGATGTTTTGCCTCATTAACAGACTGTTGTGCTGTGTTACTTATACTTCGGATAGGCTCAGTCTTTCTGGAACCGTGTTTTAAAAAGTTATTTTACCATGTTATAAAGTGATTAGACATTTGATTAGGTATAAGGTTATAATCTCACAAAACCGTTTCTATCATCGCATTTGCGTCACATTCAGAGGAGGGGATTTGTCCCATGATTAGAATGACCACAAAAACCAAAATTTGTAGCGCTGTGATAACTCGAAGAATCATTCTGATTGCTAGCGTTGAAAATAATCCGCTCAAACGGGGAAGGCCTGTAAAAACGATTCGAATAAATGATCTGAATAACCCTTATGAATGATTATGATAGTTTGTTGGTTTAGTATAGCATGTTAAAAATATATGTAATGAAAAATTCAAAGCATCTTTGAATTTGATTTATAGTTACCAGTAGCTTCCTATGCAAAATGCTTATCTCCATCAGGTTCCCTACATTTGCATTCGACTGATATGATATCAGTTCATCAAACAAGATTTTTTATTAGGTCGCACATAGCCCCACAATTATGTTACTCATTCAGGTACTCATTCAATATTATTCCAGTTGGACAAATCCTATTTGATAGTTTATTTGGCTTTAACTAACGATACAAAATATATAACAGTATATTTCATTGCATTGCGACGCATCGCTCTCTTACACACACGCGTAAAAGGATCCTTAACCTAGCCGTACAAAACTAAGAATTAACAACTTTAATTTTTACAATAATAATACAATCAATCGGGAATATGTTCATTTTGCGTATACACCTGAATAATCCTTAACGTAACTTAAATACTAAACATAAATAACAGCTAATAAAACTTTAACACACTTAGTTGTCTATCTTTCAGCGGACTCAGGAATGGCCCAATAGCGTATCAACTCCAGCAAAGTGTCATTAACGTCTTTGCATGTACTCGTCAAATTCACTTCTCCATCTCGAAGCTCCAAGAGGTTACTCGCTTCAACGCCAGTTTCATACAGAAACCGTTGCATTTCTTCCTTGTTTTCAAGTTCCAGTTTAGAACTGCTATTCTCGCCATTTGAGTATTTATCAAGGTCATAGTTAACTTTCCAAAGGGCACCCACAACCCGTCCAAGTTTACTGGCTTGGTCTTGAACCGATTGCGAGTGACCTGCGAGGAGCATTGCGGAGCGGAATCCGGCAGCGAGAAGGAATGACTCGGCAAGGTCTGTGGAGATGGGTGGCGTGAATCTGAGCTTCCCATTTGGCAACTTTTTGAAAGGTCGGGTTGACTGGATTTCGGAAATGGAGAAGTCTGCGACGGTGTTCATTATCAGTCCAAACACCTGGAATTAAAACACATTTTTTAGTGATGAACAAAGAAGTCAAGATGATAGGGGCATTATGAATTAGGTCCACTTGACTTACGCGATTGTTCTCGATTGCTGATATACTTCTCACAGTGTTCACCACGAGCATGTCACCCGTGAGAATTGCCATTTTGTTCCCTTGATGAAGAGCAGGTACCCTTGATAAGTCTAGTGTCCTATCCGCAAACGATTCAACAGTCTCAATAACAGTTCGATGGAGCTCGTATGCAGCTGCGTTCAAGACAATCCCTCGGGCCAGCAGAATTTGCCTAGATGTTATATAAAATTCTTAATTATTTTATGTTCAAAAACAGAACAGTAGAATCCTCTGCTTCATATAACTTCATTCATCTTTACCTGTCTGATGCTGCACCAGAATAGTAAATATCGCCTCTAGGTGCATAAGATGAAGATGCACTAATTGCGTGTCCAGCCAACTTTGAGATGAGAAGGACAAGCACTCCAGGGGTCAGGATTGGGGGACTGTCACCAAAAAATAGGTCGCTGCAAAGCATAAAAAGTGTTTCATTTATAAGCAAGTTATTTAAAAAATGCATGACACATTTTAAACCGTATCAACATCAACTCATCAGCATTATGGTTTGATTTATCGAAAAAGAAAGAAATCCCGAAAGATTGCATTGTTGTGAGGAATGCAGAAAATCAAATCCTTTTCGCTGTCATTCACTCCACCAAACTAAATGCTGGTTTGGAGGGGCGAAGTCCACTCAGATTTGAACCCAAACAGCACATGGGATCATGAATCAAGAACATGCATGGTCATTACGTGTGAAACGCACAATTTCATACGCGCATTTATCCTACATTACATACTCAAAAACTTATTTGTCTCATTCGTTTTATCACACTTGGCAAATTATATGCAAAAGAATTCAAATCCATCCAACATTCATATTCATACCCTATGCTCCCTAAGAAATATAACGTGCAGGATCTAGTCAATAAGTATGCATTCGTAGTACTAATGATCTTTATATGATGCGGAAACCGGTTTTGCTTGAGTGGGTATACAGGTTGAATATTTTGGTTTTGGTTTCATGATTATTTTTTTTGCAGACAGAAAAATAAAAGATTTGGATATACTGCAGTTTTCTATAATTTCCTATTATCCTCATGTATATCACGTTAGTTGCCTGCACACATTTAAGTAATGATAATTGACTGCTATATATGTTATGCTTACCGCTTGTGTGCTTAAAAACTTCAACAAGTATATGGAAATGGTATGCCTAAATGCATCTTGATTCTCGATCCAAATTATTTTGTTAAGAAAATTTGTAGCATGCTACCACGTACTGGTAGTTTTTAGGCACATTTACGTGGTGAAAGCCGCTTTCGAGTATTTTTTCGTTCGAGAGCTTGCCCCTTTAAAAGAAGGATGTGGATAATGGTTTTGTTACGAGGAAAAATGCATATTAGAGATCGCTGACGTTTTGACACGTATCCGTGTGGCCGTGGCGTGGCTGATGACGATGATGTTAAGGTTGATGGGTTTGTGAAATAAAAGGATATTTTGAAAGAGTCATAAAAATATACTTATAATATATTTATGCCAATTACCCCGCTGTACTAACGAAAGGATGTCGGACCTCCCCAATTTGTTGCAACGATTCGGCGAGTTTCACAACAAGCTTTTTCATTTCCGGGTTTGAACTGAGCAACTTTTTTAAACTGATCAAGTCAACCACTTGACTCCGTGACTCCTCATAGTTCACACTTCCAGGATCAACACAGCGCTCTGCATTGGACATGAGAGTAGAGTAGGATTGCCCTTGTGAGGGCTTTGGCAAATTTCTCATGATGGGATTACTCTCATATATTATTGACTTTGAGGATGAGGAAGTGGGCGCTGTTGAAACGGTTTCTACGGATGGCGTCGTGTAGTAATACGTCACCGGCTGAAACTGCTGTGACAGCTTCTTCTGCACCGAAAGCAACAGTCTTCGCAACATCTTGCCGATTGAAATGAAATCACAGCACTCTACAAAACCACACACTCACTAATTTTTCACAAGTTTTCTATTGAAATCTGAAGAATCTGAGGTGGAAAGGCTGCAGCATCTGCAGCCACAGTAAGTTCAAATGAACTTGAGTTTCAATCTTCATGATAGAAACTTTTATGATGAGATGAGGTAAAAGCTACTGATTTTTGGGCTAGATATTTGCTAAAATGAATATATCTCTAATATTTGATTTTTTCTTCAAAAATCCACTCCTCTTCTCTCCCTATAATCTCGTTTTATGAGAATAATGAAGACGTGGTTGGTTTTGAAGTTTGAACTCGAAGCACACGTACAAGTTTTAAAACTTTGAAAATCAAATAGCAATTTTCGTTGTTAGTTAACTTATTTTTTAAGACAGGTTTTTGGTTCACCTTGAGATGATACTCTCGTCACAGGCTGGCGAATCCTCTAGCTCACTTGGAGTCACTTTGTACTGCAGCAAAGCAGGCGCAGTACTGCGAGAGTGAGGTGTAATCCACATCTTCAAAAATGAAAGATTAATAGGACCTGCTCTCGTACGTTAAGCGTAGCATCATATGTACAGACAACTTTTGACAGATTCAACAAGAAGCTTTTTTTGCCAACAATGCAATTGAATAGGGAGTAGGTATTGCAATATATATGTATGTTGATAGGAAAGAACGTTATATTAAACAACAATGGGGTTTACAACGAAGAGATACAGCTATTTAATGGGTAAGAGGAGCCCCAGCCAAAAAATAGCTTTATATACATGTGCCTTTGAAAACAAAACTCTGATTTCGCCTGCGGAGGATGATGAGATGAGGATGCAAACGGCAAACATCACCATTCGAATCTTCTTATAGAATTTTATTTTATAGAGATAGACAGTGGCCGTGGCCACTGGCCAGTTTGGCTGTAAGCTGATATACCTATTACTATTGTGTGAGCAGAAGAAGAAATGTTCCTTAATAGTTTTCAAAAGTAAAGAGCATTGGCTTAAGATCATCTTTTTATAGTGTATGGGTATGTTAGCGTTCGGCAGAGGTACATGGTTGAGGCGAAAAGGTTTGAAGAACAGTTATAATGTTTTGGTGAGTAGTATCGCCTTCACATGAACATACCGGTGAGGTGTTTTTCATTGTCAAAGACTAAATGCGGTGGTGGTAGCAGGTTGGGGGAAGTGTCTTTTGTTTTTATGAGCCGATTGAAAATGCGTCGCCATTGCTAATAATTCATTTCGATGACTATTCTTCTCTCATTGTAAATCCAAAAGACAAAGAGCTCATTCAGTCATAGTCATCATGGTCAACAAACACCTGCATTGAAATTGAACTCTTGAGAAATTCACTTGCCTGCTGCCAATACAACAGCGCACATGTTCCTTTCTGTCAAACACTTCTGAAATCTGAGTATACGCATTCCATTAGTTATTTTTGCGCATAATCATTATGTTCACATTCGCACCTGTATTTACGGTAATTACCTACATAATACAAACGCAAATACAGTGTTTTGGTTGGTATTCAAATATGGGCATATGTGAAATGTACAATGCTACACAGTTAGGCCGTTTCTATTTATCACCTTCCACGCATCTTACCTAGATCTGTTTACCGCAAAGCAAACAATCAAGAGTTATCATCTCAAAGGTGTTTTGTGTGTTGCACCTTTTTGCTTCTGTGGTTGTTGTTAAATTACTTAAATTACACACAACTCTTTTCGCTCTGGTTGTCTCAAGCTTAGCTCTTTTATCGGAAGGTGCATCGTTTCTAAAATAAAACAAAGGATTTATGTAGCTCTAAAAGTTTAAGTAATACTACTATGACCAAAATAAGTTAATTTTGGTGATGAAAACGTGAAAAAATATGATACTAGTGGTCAACTACTTATCCAAATTTAATCTTCTAGAAATATATATGTTTGTCTGCTACCTGTCTCCCATTCATCATGTAAATATATATAATGAACTATGAACGTTACGTCATCATTATGATTATAATCTTCATGCAAAAATGTATTTGCTTAATTTTCGATTGTAGGAATACTACAATATACAGTTTCGTTTGTTATACCATCCAAATTAAGTTTTATAAAGATTACTCATTTCCTTCCAAACCTTAGAAACTCCCATCAGCTAAAACTGAAACCACATTAATTGCTTAAAGTTTTTTAAATGACATGCGTGCCTAGAGGAAATTCAGTGTAGACTATTTTGCAACCACTTTAATGGGATTCTTAATTAGTATAAAACTTATACCGAAAAAATCAGCAATTATCACATTACCCCACAATGCAATGTAAGCCACTAATATATAATATTAATTGTAATATAATAATTATAACTCCAACCGGCTTTAAAGTCGATAGCCCTCCATTTCTGTAAAATACTTAATTGTTCTGTATATTAATTTTTTACCTTAAGAATAATTGGTTTACAAACAATATTTGCAAAATTAGTTTTAGTTGAGTTGGATGACATCAGAACTTCATACAGTAGACAATTCATTTCTCCTTTCCAATAGATGGGTGATCACAATATGAGTATAAGTAAAGATTTTAATGAAACGAGTAAGATAAATCGGATGTTTTGCAATTTTCCAATTCCATTAGAATCATTAGGAATTTCGCTATCGATAAGCATCAATCAGCTACTTTACAAATACAAAACAACAAGAATCAAGTGATTCATATGGCTCTATTGTTGAGTGTTTAAACGGGCCGTTTTACATTTTAAGCTCTTGACTATCTACATTATACTTCGAAATGAAACTTATGTCGTGATTTTAATATTGTACTACTTTAAATTATGCATTCTATGTATTTAAGCCATGTCATGAGACCAGAAAGCAAAGTCAAGTCAAAACCGTATCTCAGTCATGAGGAGATCCTTTATAGAGAACCACAACCAAAAGTTGTGAGCGGTACGGATAGAATGGAAGGAACATCAACATCGGGTTCTCCTGTTGTCTGTATCTGTTTTGTTTGTCAACAAAACTGACATTTCCAAACAAAAAAGTTTTCCAGTGTTGTGGGTGCTTTTATTTTTACAGTTTGTACGTTTTTACCTGATATCCTCATATTACTGACAATGTAATATACATTTGCTGCAACTAGATTTAGGCTTCAATAAGTTGAATATTAAATATTTATTTATTTCAGATCCGTCTCCCATTCTTCACTTGATAGGTGGCTAGAGGTGAAAACTGAGGAGAAGTTAAGACATATTCCCTCTTGGTTATCAACAACTTGTCTTCACGATGCATTCCAGTACTCGCCACCTTGTTGACAGTAGTCAGACAACTGATAACAAATCTATACGAGGTGGAATGTCTTCCATTTCAGTCTCCTCTTCCTTGCCAACTGATGAGATTGATAACCACCTGTCACAAATAAGGTACAAAAAGACGGTCCAAGATGAAACAGCGGAAAATGGAAACTCAGCTTCAGCAGTGCTGTCCAGTCCCCAAGTCTCCAAAGTCATGGCTTCGTTGTTTGGCAGTGAAAAGATGGAACTGTCGACTGACACTCGGCAGACGCTTAAAACTATGGAGGAATTTTTCAAAGAGCTTATCAAAGCCACAAGTGTCAACAATGGATCGAAAGTTAAGGAAGCGTTGAATGAGGTGTTTCACAACCCGGAGGAAATCGTCTTTCAGCAGATTTTGTGTAATCCACCGGAAGATTGGGCTGTGTCAGCTTTGCAACTTGTTCAAGATGTGGCGAAGAAGGAGGCGTTGTGCGAAGAAATTGATGGAGACATTAAGGATATCAAACAAAAGAGACGAGAGCTTGCTAAAGATGCTGGAATTTTAAAGAAAGAGCTGGAAGAAATGAAACAGAGTCACAAGAAGAAACTGGAGAAACTCAATCCAGATAATATTCGGAGGCTGAAGATTGCCCTGGAGTCGTACAAGTCAGAAGCTGATAAGCTGGAGGTACATTAATCCACAAATTCAAACAAAGCTGGCATGATTTAAATTCGTGACTGCCTAATGATTTTTCTCATTCCATTTCCAGGAAATACGTTCTCAAAACCCAGGGGCGAGTGACGAAGACGTAGAAAAGATTTTAACAGATTTTGAAGCACTCAAAGTTCGACATGAAAAGGCAAAGAATGACCTACATCAGGTTTCAGGGGGAGGAGTTCTTCCACCCAATATTGAGCAAGCTAGGGCTATCCTCGCCCAAAGAAAAGCGTATTTGGCCTCCCTCCAGGACCAGATTGCTAATCCAGATTTATCAAGCACTTTAGATGATTCTGTATTTACTAAATAATTTAGAAATGTCCATAAAGAATCCATTTAGTACAACAAGTGCCTTGTAATCATCATGTTCCACTGAAATGTACGCTTATCAAAATACATACGCTTAAAAATATTTAATACAAATTCATCTCATTATTATCCTATTTGTAATCTCTTTGATAAATACAGTCAGTTAAGTTTATCCACTTTTTTCTTAGGGATCAACATGTCCTTATCGTTAAATTTGACATTTCTTTTGTCTCATCTCATTCTGTAAGATGCATAAAAAGACCTCCATGAAATCTTATACCTTTTAGGGGCAATGGTTATGCACCGGGAACAGCTCAGGACGGAGTTATGCATAAAATGCATCATATCCATATCACATCACATCATGCTCGGTACAAATGACAAATACGTTTAGTTGAATTGTGGATTTTGTAAACAATTGTGAAAAAGGTTTTTGGGTTCCTTTCTATAGATTTTAAACAGTTAGTTAGCTAAGTTAATTGTCATTCATCAGTGACATTATTAGAAGAAAGTAGAATCTATAAAGGAAAATTTACAAAAATGACCAATCCACAAGCTTTAAAAAGAACAGTTTATGTCGGTAAGTATCTGGTCACCGGTTTAATTTCCAAGTGTTTTTACTTAATTTTCGTCACCTTATCTTTGCCATGTATATGTGTCATTAATGTTAAGTGTCAAAGGTCACGTAATTCTGATTGGTTTGAACTTTTTGTTTATTAAAAAGGTGGGTTGGCAGAAGAGGTGGATCTCGAGGTTGTAAAAGCAGCATTTATCCCTTTTGGAGACATTATGGATGTTCAGATGCCACTGGATTATGAGTCACAGAAGCATCGGGGGTTTGCCTTTGTCGAATTTGAATCGAATGAAGATGCTGCTGCGGCGATAGATAACATGGTATGGGTAGAATAATTTAATGATAAGTATTGGTGCTGTCACCAGTTGGTTGGGAGGAAATTTGAGCTTAATTTCGTTGTTTAGAATGATTCCGAGCTATTTGGAAGAACAATACGAGTCAATCTAGCAAGACCGATGAAAGTCAAAGATTTTACTACGAGACCTGTTTGGGCGGAGGACACATGGCTGAGGGAACATGCTGGAGAGACCTTGGGAGTAGAAAAGGATAAAGATGGGGAGGAACCGACTGAGAATGGAGAGGAAAAGGGAGAGAACGAAGTGGAGAAACCCAAACCTGCTGCTAAAGTAAATTTAGAATTTGCAGTCATGTTTCATCTACGTTTAGTTTATGTACATGGTTAAAATTTCATTTGGGAACTTTCTCTCACTCAGGAACTTGTTCCAGGTCCGGACGTTCGGAAGCCCAAGAACCCTCAAGTTTATTTGGATATCAAGATTGGAAAAACTACTGTGGGCAGAATGTCCTTTGTGCTCAGGACAGATATTGTGCCGATGACTGCTGAAAATTTTCGTTGTTTATGCACCCATGAGAAAGGGTTTGGGTTTCAGAACTCTATATTTCATCGTGTGATACCTGGATTTGTAATGACTAAATAATTCTTTCGTTTTTCCATTTATGTATATTACGTACTTACTATAAAGGTATTAATCGGGGATGTCTTTTGTTTTACTTAATTTTCAGATGGCACAAGCTGGGGATTTCACAAATAATGATGGAACTGGTGGTAAGAGCATATATGGTGGCAAATTTCCTGACGAAAACTTCACCCTAAGACATTCTGCACCTGGAACTTTGGCGATGGCAAATTCGGGTGTGTTTTTTTAGCTCAACTAACTTTATTTCAGCATCAGCTAAGCTAGATTTGTAAGCTAATTGAGATGTTTTTGGGGCGATTTTAGGTCCAAATTCTAACGGAAGCCAGTTTTTTATAACTTTCCAGCCTACGAATTGGTAGGGTAAAATTTGAAATATTGTTTGGTAAAGGTATGCCTACATCCAAATAGTTTTAAAAACACATTTATCATTATGCCGTACAGGTTGGACGGGAAGCATGTGGTATTTGGATTGATTGTTTCCGGGCTAGATATTCTGAAGAAAATTGAGGTAATTTAATTTATTTAAGGAGTTAACAATGATGCAAGTTGTTGAAACTGAAAGAATAAACTCATATGAAGCAGGTCTTAATTCTCATTGGGGTTTTATTACTAGAAATTCGGATCCAAATCTGGGAAAACATCAGAAAGGATCAGCGTAACAGCGTGTGGAGAATTGATATAAACCGATGTATTCCCATTCGTTTGGTCAGATGGAGAAAGAAAGTGAAATTGATCACATGAATCATCGTTCGTATTTTTATACTTGCAATGTCATTAGTTTTATAAATGAAGATATTGTTGTGTTGTATAATATGGAAAATGTTATATATTATATATTTATTTTACTGTTACAGTTTCAAGTTTGAGTGTCACGTTTTGCGAATAAACTAATGTATTGTTTATATTATGTTAATTGGCCACAGTGAATCCCTCCAACGGTACAACCCGGATGTCCTTGCATATTTTAGGATAATGTGGTCGTGGAGATTTATTAATAATTACCCTCTCCAATTAGTCATCTATTCATTTACGCCAGAAATAAGTAAATCTTGGATAAGGATGGTATATTAGGTTAAAAGTTCTGGACGCTGTAAGTATGCCTGTTTCTTGCATTCAGCATAAAACCTTGAAAGAAAATGGTTCCAGCACCCCCCCGTGGACTTTTGAGTGTCGTTCTGTTCCTGAGCTACCAACTTTCTCCACACCAATACTGTTCAACACATCATAAAGAATCGGTGGTGGACACAGTTTGCGTTGGAAGTGGGAACTCTGATCATTACTATTACAGTTTAGGCCAAGACGTTATAAAATCCTTCACATATGGCAAAAGTTTCGTTAGACATGTAATCCACCACAAGTCTATCATCATTTGTTGGTATAATTCCTTTTGCATGTTAATTTTCCTGTTTATTCAAAGCATGACGGTGTTGAGGATGGGAACAACCACGAGATTGACCCAACAGCAAAAATATATTTGTACACTATTCAGACAACCAGAAAACGCTTCCTTTCGGGATATATTGTTGCTTCAATTCGGTCAAATAGAGACCACCATCCCAAAGGAAATTTTAATTTGTTATACGTCCAAATGGAGGATGAAAACGGGAATGCTGTTGGAGAATTCCTCCAAACTCCACCCTGCAGTAGTAAAATTGGGGGTGATGATAAGCCAGAGATAAAGTTTTCCTCATTCTTCTTCACACCATGCGCACAAGCAGGACCGTCGGACACCAAGGTTCCAGTTACATTTACCTTTGTGTGGCATGACAGAATAAACAATCCGGAAGTTAAATCTGAACTAGCTCAGCTTTATGGAAATGCTGGAATTCGTGAAAATATCTATCTTTACTGGCGACTTTCCCAAACTCCATGCCACAAATCGAAGAAAGTTCGAATGAGGTAATAATGAATTTCTAATCAAAATATATATATTCGTGTTACATTCATGTTCGTCTGCTCTTTGTTAGAGCTTATATTCAGACCGATGCAACTGTGAACGGACACTTCGGAGCGTTCCGAAGTAGCTGGTTTCACCTAAACTGGTTTGGAGCAGCCGATATTATACACCCAGATGAAGAAACTTGTACCTTGTCACAAATAGATAACTCCAAACCACAAGGACCTGCTGGTCCCTCAGAGGCTCCGTGGATCAAGGAGGTGGAAATTAATGTACCAAATGCTGCCAATACGCCCAACGATGTAACTAGAAAAAAAAGATTCTGCAAGCCCATTTATATGGGTGCCGGGACAGATCGCAAGCGACGCGCTGTTCTGAATCTCGATGAAGTTCCCTTCTTTGCTGGTCGCTGTAATAAGGAAAATGAAGGCGGAGCAAGTGAAAGTGTTTCAAACACGTATGCGCATGATTGTGCAGCTGGAGCCAATTTCTCAGAAATATTCAGTAGTTACACGGACTACCTAGAGAAGCGAAAGAGTTGTCTGCAAATCAACGGCTGTCCTTGTCAATGTCGTCCGTTTGTGAATAGTACCAAAACCATGGGGGTATCAACTTGCCTTGGAACAAATCATGTAGTGTTAGGAGTGACAACGGATAGCCCGGCTGGAAAAAGTGTTTTGGTACGCGAATTAAATACGGCATTAATCATTTCAAACTGCAACAAAAAGTTGATAAAATTCATTAATATTGCAGAGAGCAAGAAAGGTCCATGGAATAGCCATGCTTTTTGTGTCAATGGTTTTTGTCCCGTTTAACATCCTCATTTCGAGGTACTTCAAGGAAACTTGGTTGGATCGTGCACAATTAAAAAATGTTCAGATTTGGTATTTGGTGAGTGATATACTATTATCTTTAAGAACTATTCTAGGTTTTAAATATGTCACATTTGCGTATTAATGCTATTGATTTTGTAGGTTCACATTCTGATTACATCTCTAACAATCTGCATCTACATTTTCGGGTTAGTTTCGCTTCGCCGCAGCAAAAACCTGCTGGGTGACAGTTTAGTTGGGGAAGCACATAGGGAACTAGGGTGGACAACGATTGCTTTCTTTATTTTGGCTACTTTCACCGGGCCCTTTCGTCCGATTTCCAGTGGCGCAAACCAGAAGACAAGAAAGTGTGTGATGATTATCCACGCTTTGTTGGGCATTGTCTACTACTATTTAGGAAGTATGTACCGCTGTGTTAAACTACATTTTATGTAAAAAAATGTTTTAAAAATCGGCCAAAAATAGCTTTTGTTATCTTTAAGAACAGTGGCAGCAATAATTACAAGCTCGTCGATACCAGGTTCCCCATCATCCAGCGAGGTGGCTTGCATAACATCCCCATTATACAAGAAGCTCAGTGAGGTCACAATTATGCCGTTGGTTGTGACATGGATGGTGATGGACTTTGGATTTCATGTTATTTTCATGGTAAAAATATTTTGCTTCAAGTTGCAGACGACCTGCTCGCTGCTGAGTTAATTAGTTCCACCTTTTTTGTTTTAATTTGAAGTTATTGTTGCGCTGGGCGGATAACAGATTGGATATTCGGCGTCCCATGTACCTTCCACTCGTTTCTATATTGAAAGATGGTGGAGGTCATCATGATATGAAGGTATGCAAAGGACCATCCTAATTAGAACATTGTTTCGGTTATGAAAAGATTTATCTCTTTTTACTTTCCAACAAGGGATTTCGCTACCGGAAGTTGATACTCATTATCTACAGTATATGCAACGGAGGAATTGTCCTTGAATTGATGTTAAGATTAGGTAATTCAACAAAGGCTGGTTGCGGCTTTGGTTCAATGACTTGTACACATTCATCTGTTGAAGAGCTTCTGGACGGAAATTCATGTGGCTCCCTTTGACAAAATAATCGTTGGAATAATCTCGTTTGGCAGTTAGTTCCGAAGTTAAGACTAGTTAAGAGTGATTGGTTAACTTGTTTGGAATGTTAAAAGTTTCAGTTGTATGTTTGCTAATAAATTTTACACTAGTGAAACCACTGCCTTTTGTTATAAATTGCAACTTCCGTACTTTTAACACTTGTAAGCGTATTTTTTGCATATCTTCATAAAGTTCATACACCATTTTTGTGCTTGCATGCTAGGTGCTACCTTCAGCAAAATTTCGAAACCAGTGTAAAGCATAAAATCTTTTCCCTTGGAAATATCTCACATTAACACTTGCTGTACAATATGCAAAATTAATCTGACTTGTTCTCGTTGAATCAAATCGACATTGAACAAATTCTTCCATCGTATTTCCATCGAATTTCACGAACTATGACATGACATAAGTTATATACTCGGAAGATAATCAACCCTTACCATGCATGATAAACTGGTAGATTTTTCCGTGCCTAAACATGGAGGGCCAGCTCGACGAAACTCCTCCATCCAAGTCTCTCCAAAGCAATCCTCCCACACCTTCTCGTTAGCAGATGAGCAGACCAAAGACATCTTGGCTATGCTTCGCCATTCCATCGACAAAGGTGAACTAAAGTTGAAGCAAAATAATAAAATTGACAATGAAACGCAGGCACCTCATATGGAAAGATTGGGAGCAGATGTTGGAGGGAAAAAAGACGACTCTGTAATTTTTGGCATTTCCATAAACTTCAATAATGAGTAACAGAAATAGCTTTAGTAAGCATCTAAAACTACTATTATGCTATTTAAAATACAGGATGATGACGAAGCCATAAATAAGGCAGACGAAGAAAGGAACGAGATGAGGCTACAACGACTCGCAGAAAGTCGTCCAAGATGGATTGTATATTTTTTAGAAATCTCTTTCCATGTGATGGTCTTTGCTAATTTCTTCCTGTCCTGGTACGACAGCTCTATGCTTCTGGTAGAGGATGCTAAGATGGGCTTGTGGCTGCTCGAAGATGACTTTAATTGTTTAGAAATCGTGAGTAATGTTGACTGGGTTGACCACATGGTGAACATCTTCCACGCATTGCTCTCCTGCTCGGTTCTATATGTGCACAATAAAAACAGCGCGCCGCTCTGCCTGGCTTGGGTTTTCTCGCAAGCAGCTCACATGATATTCAAGATTTTCCAGGCTTTTTATAACGAAAAATTTGAAAAGGAAGCTTATGCAGACCTTTCTCGATTTTATGGATTGATTCGGATCATACTATTTGACATTATTGGAGCAGTTCTTTTGCTTCATAAGTATTATGATCTTACCGATCTTTTTAAGGTGAAAGTTGTAAAAAAATTTCAATGAGTTTGTGCGTATGGATAATGAAGTGAATTACAACTGTTAGAATGTGATCATTTTAGACCCGTGCTAGATATTTTGGAACTACGGACACGTCCGAGCGGTCGATAAATGATCGAATTATATACAGAAACGATTCCGCTTACCTTCAGCGCAAGACTATACTTCGGGAAGCGACAACGGCTCAAACCTATGCAATTATCAAGAAAATTGGAAAACATGCAAGACAAGGGATCCCAGTTGAACCTATAAGTTTAAAGCGAGAAATCAATGCTGCTAGACTGGCACTAGAAGGTTTATACTGTTTCATAGTATCATTGACATTCGTAATGCACTGTAAATATTGTTTGATGATTGATGTCCAACATCTTCATCTTCAGATTGTGAGACTGCTGAAAACCACAATATGATGCACATTCTGAAAAAGGCATATGCTCGACGGTTGAAAGAGTTGGAAGACCAAGTCTTGAAGGCTCAGCAACAGAAAGCAGCAGCTAAGAAAAAGGACTCGTTCGAAAGAAATCCGCCCATTATTCAATCAGAGATGTACTAACACGCACGATGTAATAATCTGAATTTTTAGCGCAAAGCATTTCAATAATGGTTAACGAGCTATGATGAATATCTAATGCTGAGTGTTGAGTATTACATTCGACGCATAGAATAAAACAAGATATTAACCAGTATATTTCTATTGAAAAATGCATAATACCCCAATATCAAGTGTGTAAGCCCAACGGCAGGTCTTGGTCTCAATCATCATAGGAAAGCAAGGTCGTTTGGAAATGTACCTAATCATATTCATAATAGATGCTTTTGAATACACGTGTTACACAAATCGACAATTACACAGACCATAATCTACCTCAACTCTGATGACATCACCATCATGTTATTTCCTATTTATATTCATAAATTTTCCTTAAATCCCCTGCGTAAGCAACTCAACTTCATCAGCGACAAAGTTAGACTGTAAACAATGGTAATTGCGAAAATATAAAATAGTCATGAATATTGAAATCTTTTTTATAGATGAGAAGCATGTGGCATGTAGTGAATCCAGATTATATTATTCTAACAGTCTTCTTCTATTATTACAAGTTCTCGCTCTTCTCCTAAAATGTTAAAACGGGGTTCTTTCTGGGAAACTTTTCTGTGCATATTTATAACGCTGATAAATCAGGTATTTTAAAATGTTTTTGAAATATACGCATAGATAAGAACAATAATGTGTTCACACCCACTCTTTTAGACAGAATGCCAAGTAGTAATCATGTACAATCCATGGGTTCGTGATAAGGATGACCCATATTACCTTGAGCCATTCACTGTTAAAGATATGAAAGTGCAATTGGAATTGGTTGTAAGTGAAGGATTTCAATATATCGCGACATACTCTATGGGAGCACCACTACTTGGTACGATCTATATTTTTTATACTTGTGTGATACAGTTAGTAAATTGACATAACATTAAACAAGTTTTAAATAATAATAATTGTTAGGAGAGTATAAAATTAATACGACATGGGAAAATGGTCTGAGCATTATCCATACTTCGCAAGCTGCAGCGGAAATCAACAAAGAGAAAGGCTTTCGTGCACTCACGCTCCTCAATGGTATTTGGACGCAAGACTACAGTGCATCACGAGTGCATTCTGAAATTGAACTTGGGTTTGAAGTATCAGCCGCTGCAAACCGCATTTATGAAGGAACTGTGACTGGCTTTATTTTTCCAAGCTATGAATCCTTTGATAAGTTCTTTCCCATGATTGACTTAATCAAAAACGTTTCCACAAGGGCTCAAAGTATTGGGCTAAAGTTTGGGATGAGAATATTTGACTGTCTAGAAAAAATAGCTAAAAGTGACAGGGACAAGGAAACACTGAAAGCTTTGATAGGACTTTTTGATTTTATTGTGTGCCGGATGTATGTTAACATCAATAATTTTTCCAAAGGACCTGACACCTTCAAAAATATAGTCCTAACAGAATTTCATCAAGTTGAAAACGCAACCAAATACGAAATGGGTTTGACTACAGAAGTGATTTTGGAGACTGGATGGCCAGGTGGAACGAATTTGAATGGCGAAAATACTATAAAAGACATGCTCCATTTTTGGGAGTTGATGCGAACCTGGGCCAACAAGGAGAAAAGAATGCTGTTTCTAAATGAAGCTTTTAATAGTCCGTGGCAAGACACTAATGACAAAGGTATTCTGTATGCTGGCAGCTACGGTTTATGGATGCATCAAGAAGGGATCTTAGATAACTCGAGATCTTCATATGTGTGGAAGGCTACGTTAGGTAATTAAGTGGTCGACTCTTATCTTGTTAATATTTGCATGTCAAATTGTAAAAGAAAATGTCATTGTAAATGTTTGGAATAGCACAAAAAGTTAGCAGACGTGCAGGAAAAAACGAATGGATGGGAATCATATTGATTGCAGTCATAGTTGGCTTATGCCTTTTATTATTGGTATCACTAGTTATTACAACGGTTTTAGTGCGCCAACGATTTAGAAATCAAAGAGGAAATAAGTTGTTGAGCGAAGAAGAAATAAGGGAATTTCTTGAAGGCTCGACATGGTTAGATACCTCAGAAAGTTTGGATACAGAGTCTGACAACTATGCATGGGCTAAACTTGCTTACAACAGGATGTTTGAACTTGACAAGGATAATTTCTCCATTGGTAAGCTGCACGAAACAGTTACGATTGTTAAATGTGGCTAGGAGAATCTGACTAATTTTTATATTCCACTCACAGGAAATGAAATGCTTGGAAAAGGAGAATTCGGTATGTAAATCAGATATCGTACCCGATTCCAAACATACAAGCTATAATAGTATATTTGATGAAATTTCTATTAGGTTATGTCTTCAAGGGACATATTGAAATTGACGGAGCAGAGAACTGTGTCGCATTTAAAACAACGACACTCGATAGCACCATTTTTGCTCTAAGAAGTTTGCTATCAGAAATCAAAGTCTTAAGTTATTTGGGGCAACATGAGAATGTTGTTAGCCTTTGTGGAGCATACACTGCCGAACTTGGACAAGGTTTCTAATATTTTCTTTTACATAATTACTTAGAATTTATGTGTAATAATAATTTATAACATAATATTACGTTACACTCAGGAATTGTTTATGTGGCCACAGAGCTGTGTGCAAACGGTTCATTAGAAAAATACTTGCAAGAAAATGGAGTTGGAATATCAGATTTCCAGCTTGCCCGGTGGTCATTTGAAATAGCATCTGGAATGGCATACATCAGTTCTAAAAAGGTTATTCTAATCCGAATTAATTACAACCTTTGGTAAAACTTGCTTGTATTGGGTAATTTTTCAGTATCGTGATTAGATTATTCACAGGGACCTTGCCACTCGAAATGTGCTGGTAACTGCCAGTCTAACAGCAAAGGTGACGGATTTTGGCTTGTCTCGTCGTTTGTATGAAAACATGGAAAATGTAAGACAAATTTCACCAGAAAGACTCCCCTGGAAATGGATGGCAATAGAATCGCTAACAAAGTTAGAATTTTCTGTGAAATCTGACGTATGGAGCTTTGGAGTGACCTTATATGAGATCTTTTCTTTAGGTACGCACACAGTACGAATTTACAATTAATTTACTTCTATTACAAAGCTTAAAGTCACTATCATGTCTGGCAACTGTCTATTTTTAAGGCAAAGAACCATACTCTGGCCAATTTTTTGATGAAAATTTTATCACCCGGTTGGAAATGGGATTGAGAATGAATAGTCCGTTCAGAATGCCTCCTAAAGGGTGTGTTCTAATTTAAAGGCTCTTTATTGTAATTGTGGGTTGGTATTTTAGTATGCAATTTTAACATTTATTGCGGTTTATAGGAAGGAGATCATTGTTTGTTGTTGGCACCGAGAGCCTACTGTACGTCCTTCTTTTGATGAAATTAGCACCACGTTTTCCATTATAATGGAAGGTATTCTATCCAAAAATTCTGAGGTGAAATCACTGACAGACAACAATGGAAGTTTTCACAGCTCGCCAAAAGCCGATAAACTTCCTATTGGATACGTTGAAGTGGAGATAATGCTTTGAAATATAAGATTTTAACGTAACGAATCGTCACTTTTCTAATCAATCCCACATACGATTTAATACCAACGGAAATATTCCCAATTTATATACAAAAGTAAATATGAATGTATTAATCTGAATCATTTGTATCATAACTCACTTCAACTACTTATAAATTATGTAGCTACAGATCATTTTTACTATCCAGCCCAACGATTAATTGAAATGGGAACCATCTGCACGTTTCTTATATCGTAACACAATATCCCAATCTAGGTTTAAGTTTGCTTTCGTGTTTGACATAATACACACACATAAATTCATATACAACTGTCCTGACCTGTGTCCTATTAAGCCGTAAATCCACATAAGAAACTCAAAAATTTGCATGTAGGAAAACAAAGGTTACTACTTCAAACTAACTTGCTTAAAACTTAGAACCGTTTTTATTTACAACCCATTCCAACAGTCATCTGAAATCTTACAAAAAGTGAAGCGAATTAGCCAACCTCTCACTACTCGGAGCTCCAAGGGACAATCCAGTTAAATATGCCAGTTTGTGAGCATACTGACAAGGTGCTGGAACGGTGATAGTGGAGCTCCAATTGAAATACATGTGGCACAGCTTATAAGTAAAACGCTGCAATTTATTCGGATCCAGACCTTGAGTATCATACAAGACATTGTAGGAAACTGGAGCTGCGCAGCCTAACGGGGAGCTCTGAGAAACCAAATAAAAGTCGTACCTGAAATACAAAGCCAAATCATGATGTTTTAGATGCATAACTGAAAACATGTTCTCATTAGGAGGCCTGTGATAGTTTTTTGCAATAAACAAACCGTTCAGGGAGCGTAATGACATCATCGACAACCGTTCCAGGTCTTGGATTAATCGGCCTTCCATTATTTTGCGAGGCAAAGAGTCTGGTATTAATCTTTTTTGTGACCACTATGAATGTAAACTTTGGCTCAGGTTGCGCTGAACTTTTGTAGATGCTTTTGATGGTCTCCTGGAAGGTACATTATTAAAACTTTAACCAAACGGTTCACGGCATAAAATATAAAATAGATAAAACATTTTTACCCTTATAGCCCTCAGTTCCGTTTCGAAAACATATTTCAGTTGACCATCTCCCACTCCGTCGCGGTACATTATTATTCTGCTCGGAAGTACCTTGTTGATTATTTGGTATGCATGAAGGCACTCTTTAAAATATAAAGAGAAAGTAAAGGTACAAATTACGAGGCAATAATTCCATTATAAAAATGCAATGGACTTACTGGCAAAATCAACTCCAACTTTATCCGACAACGCGTCCTTGTTTGGGAGGTAGCTAGCAGTGCTATAATATTTAGCTAGACTGTCGCAAGTAGATGCAGCCATGGCCCCTACGCTCGCTCCTTTCCTCTTTCCACAATGATACAAGTCAAATCCCACAACCATCAGCTTCTGCATAGGGTTATGCACAGTCCATGGCACACCTCCAATTTTAGCATTCATTTGAACCACCAGTTTTGTACAAACACTGCTGAGATTCTTCTCAATTTGTGGTTTTCCAGTCACGAAACATTGGGATGGTACTGAAAGGAGGTTTGATTCATTAAAAACTTGTTATGTAAGGGTAAAACTATTTGAATTCGTGTTACAACCCACTTCCAAACTCCAAAGTCGCTCGTTTCTTGATTGCAGCATAAGTGTCGGTTGCTATTTTAGGAAGGATGACAAAAAGGAGCTGTATGCTATCCTTGTACTTGTTCATAACGTCGTCCACAGCCCTCGCGTATTCATTTGGATGACTGCTACCAATTCGATGACTAAAATGTGATAAGACAAGCCAATTTAAGTCATTTCTTCTAAATAAGTAGGACTTTACTAAACTAAACCCGTACTAACTTACAAAGCGACTGGAGTCGAAATCACAAACTTAAGTGGAGCAGCAACATGCTGCATAGTTTTAATCAGTTTGTCAACACCCGCGGCAGCTATTCCAGGCATGATCACCACCCAAGTTTTCAACGGAATTGAGGAGTACATTGGCTTATCTTAAGAGGAGAAAAGATTTTATTTAACATTTCATTGAATTCTCAATAATGGCTCTTCAAAGTGTTCCTTACCTCTGAAAGCGTTTGTCCACTCATATTTGGTATTGGGGCACTCAACTTTGCCATCTCCAAGTTTAATGGATTCACTAGGAACAACTCTTCCCGGAAGATCAACAAGACGATTCCTGAACTTCAATCCCCATCGAAGAAGTTCCTCAACAATCTGCGCCATGAAAACGAATCTTAATGCAATTTAATGGAGATTTATTATAAGATTGCAATAATAATGTAACCTTACCTTTGGATCTGTCTGTAGTCGGTTCATAAAATCATTCAGTTTTGCCACCCTGGCTGCTGGCTCCACCTGAGTATGGACAGCAAGTGACTTCATGAGCTGATAATTAGACCGCATTTCTTCCGACAACCCTGTCATTTGACAGAGCTCTGGAATGAGAAGAATTGGTTGCCTTGTTCCACGATGAAAATCCTTCTTCTTCGGCCTGGAGACAAGTAATGGCTGACGAGGGTCCGAAATATTAATGTTGTACTTTGTCTTGAAGTAGTCCATGAATGTTATTTGCTTTCCTTGGAAGTCGAACGACTGGGTGGGCGATGAGTCCCACTTAATGTCATCCACCTGATAAGTTTGGCGGTTGTAGACGGTCATGACAATGCTCCCAACGAGCTCATTTCGGACACGACTCTGGTGTTGCAAAAATGTAATACTTTAAATAACTTTTACTGTGTTCACGCACTTCAAAACAGGGTTGGAAATAATTTTCCGCCTTACCCTATCATAGCACCGTCGTTGGATATCATTGATTACTTGGAGACAACTGTCCAAGCGCAGAACCTTGTGAGTTAGTTCAACCCCCAAAAGAATGGAATTTTCGTGATTCCTGATGCTTGTTTTATAACCAGGCCAGAGTTGCAAGTGATGAGCTTCAAGTTTAATTGCTTGGTTGCTGTCGTAGAAATTACGATTTATTTCATCAAGGCCCATTGCCTCCAGACATTTCCGAACCAAAATGTTGAGAAGCTGCAGATACATGCAGTCAGTTGCAGCAACTTCCGCAACAAGTCTGATACTCAATTCGACCATGTCATCTGTATTTTCTTGCTTGGAATACAGCATCATTTTCTATTATGGAAATAAGTTTATTTCATTAAATTCTCAAAATCATTAGAGATACATTGAATCAATTAAGAAATTATATGAAAGATTGTGACATGCATCAGGGGCAACACGCGTAGTACTGTAGAGTGAGCTGCCATCAAATATATTTGCAGGCAGGGTTTCGATGTGCTGTCTCAGAAGCATTTTCTTAATCTTTGTGTCTGTTTCATCGGGTTTGAAGTCCACCCGATAATGAAATACGCCCCATTTTGGCCGACGAGCTACTTGGAAATAGTTAGCTTGGAGGTTAACAGGAAGGGCGTTTCCTAAGACGGCCTGTTTTGACATGGCCTGACCCTCTTCTGTCTGAGGTCGAGAAACGACCAAATCAAATTCCTCCCTATCATTTTTCTTTTGAGCAGCTCTGCCACCACCTCTGCAGGTTCCACTTCCTCTACCCCTGCCACCCCTTCCAATACCTCGTCCACCTTGATGAATGGAAGGACGGATGTCGTTGTGAGATCTCTCACGATGCCCACCAGAAGCATCTCTATCACATCTCTCATCTCGTCCGCGTGAGTTATCGCGTTTGCTCCGTCTATAAAATGAGCCACCTTCATCCCCTCTTCCATTATCCCTCTGTCGACGATCGTTTTCCCGACCGCGATCTGATGTTAAAGCAGGCTCCCTGTGTCCATTGCCCTCCACATCTTTCCTACCACGTTGGGATGAACCTGACCTCCTTTCATGCAGCCCACCTCCGCTATCTTCTTCTTGACGAGGTCGCTTTACAGCGCCGTCTCCTACACAAAAATTAGATACGCATGTACGTTATATATATTGCAGACCATATAAGGTGGTTAATTAGCTGGTTCTTGTACCTGAAGAAGTTGAAGGCTCGTTCCGTTTCATTATAGACTGTATACCATCCGCTATAGTTCACTGGAGAATTTATGTGTTGATTATGAAGCAAAGGAAAGCCGTATGCACCAGCTCACCTATGATGGAGCAGAGTGTTAATTTGAGAAGCAGTTTTAGCTTTAGAGACAGAAATGTGTGCTTTTTTCACTTGATACTATGATGACTCAATCCCGATTGCTCAATCCTTTTAGTTAATGACTCTATTTCATACCGTTGTAAAACGTTAAAGTATACTCATTGCTTTGTAATGGGAAATCGAGGTCAAACCAAGTTTCTTTTGTTCCACTGTTTGTTCAAGATTTATCGGCTAGAGTTAGTAATAAAATCAATCGTTATGAAAGTAGTAAATAGTCAAAGAGTAGATTTCATTTTACGAAGATTCTAAATACTAAAATCCTCCAACAAAAATTAATTCTATATCTTCACGCCACGAATTTTACATTAACGACGTGGTGCATTTAGCGTAATGTGATGACAGTTTAAACATGCTAAACTCAAAAATCATTAAGTTTGTCTGCATTTAAAATTTAATGCAAAAATATGCCATCCAAAGACAATGGGTTAGACTAATGCCGTCTTCTATAAGTCATAAGTCAAATACACCTCCAGTTTCCTATACTAAACCTAACCAAAGATAACAAGCGAACGCATACAATCTAAATGAAATCCAAAAATTACAATTACCCTTATCTTATCAGACGGTTGGTCTCTGTCTGTTGGACCTGGCCAGAGTTTTTTATAAATCGTTATATGCGATTTTCGGCTTGTATATTCCTCTAATGAACAATTTAGTATTCAGTTTTATAATGTCAATTAAGAAGACTTTTTGTATCATTCTGAGGATTTTGGACGACGCAAGTACCGCAAGTAAGAAAACGATTACAGTGGACGAAGGACTTGTCTAGCCTTCAGTTTGTTGATGCTACGTTAGACTAATTTTAATATGTAGAAGATATATTAATTTATTTTGCATGATATGATAGTAACGAACCTTATGCAAACATAAACACTTGTACATG
This sequence comes from Orchesella cincta, assembly GCA_001718145.1. NCBI lineage: Eukaryota > Metazoa > Arthropoda > Collembola > Entomobryomorpha > Orchesellidae > Orchesella > Orchesella cincta. Next base: position 237,496 of record LJIJ01000066.1, on the reverse strand, counting down.
TGGTATTAAAGACTACAAATGTAATTTCCAATTATGTTGCCACTGCTTCAACATAATTTAATTATTAAGTCAACGAATTGTCCAATGTTGCTTATTTACATAAAGTTCTCAGGAAAGAAGTTGACTGCACAGGTATTTATTATTGCTGAATAGAAAAATGGAAGGAGGGTCATGACATCTGCGTTTTGCATAATATTCAAATATCAACCTTGACCTTTACACATTACTTTTCTTTTGAACTTGTGACAGATTTGAATTGTATGTTAGGTTCATTATCCTTTTTACCTTCAGGTACTTCCGGTGACAAGAGTATAAAAGGCGAGGTGGCCCGTGTTTAACATTCATTCGTTGTTTGTCAGCCAGTCTGGACACTTTACCTGAAGAGTTTAGCCCTTAAACTTTCACCTTGATTGTTTCCGTTTTAAAATTTCCGAAGGAAACTTTAAATTTTCTCTTAAGCCATTCCCGTTTGGTAAGAAACTTTTTTCGTTCCCGAAACATTTAAATTTATTATACTTTATTGAAAATAAAATTTCGTGTGTTCCCGAAATATTTATAAGAACAAGAAAACCTTCTTTCCGTTCCCAAAATATTTCTGAGAACAAATAAACCTTCTTTGCGTACCCTTTTAATACAGTTATAGTCTATTGAAAAGAATTTTCTAAGTTTCCAAAAAATTTCTTATTTAAAAGAATATTTTGTTCCCCTTCTATTGACAAGAAAATTTCTTGTGTTCATGAAATACTTATAACTACAAAAACATTTTATTTTCTTTCTCTACAGGTTCCCAATTTGAGAGAAACTTTGTCTTCGTTCCTGAAGCATTCCTGGAAAAATGCCGAATCCAAAACCATCATCATCATCTTCCTCTGGAAAGGTGGAACAGGACCAAGAAGGTGCTGCCGGACCTGCTGTCCCTGGAACAAGCTCAACTCTAGGAGGATCTCATGGATCTTACCAGGCAGAGGGAGCGGCGAGTCCAGCAAAACCAGAACCATTAGTATTTGGCTACTATGAAAATGGACAATACATGCATATATGTCCATACGATAAATCTCATCGTGTGAGGTAAGACTCTTTCCAGTATTTTTCAATCAGAAAAGTATAATAAGCTGATTTGATTTTAATGCAATTTGTTTTGTTTCCTCTCAATTTTTTCAGAAGTTCTCGCTGGAGTCAACACATCTTAAAGTGTCGCCACAACCATGAACTCGCCCAACGCCAGATTGGAGAGGAGGTCATCAAATTGTCCTGCAAGTACAATTACCAACACCGCGTCCCAGCCAACGAGCTTCTGCTACACGAATCATCCTGTGTGGACAAGGAAAAGGAACTCATGGGTCTCCATTTCCTATCACTGTTCCATCGACTTCAAACTGCGAGTCGGGCAACTGGTGAGGAATCAACCCAGGAAGAACCTGGACGTTCCAAGCCTAACCACGATGACCAAGGCGCAGCTGGTCCTTCTATTTCTAAGCTGTCGGAACAACTTCTCGCCCTGTACAACGAACGCCCAAACGCTAATTTCCACACTGAAGTTGCGAAATTATATGAGGCGGCGGAAAAAGCGAAGGAGAAATATGACTTGGAACGGAAGCTTGGAATGCAGAACCCGGAACCGGTGGAAGAAAGTTACGGCATGAGACGACGTCCACGCCGAGTTCATATCCGGAAGGTTCTTGACCAGGTCTACCCATACAAGCCGAAGTTTCCCGAGAATCCAGAAGAAGACGAGACTCATGACGAGAAGTGGTGGACCGAGGGCAGTACCAGCAAGAAGCCTTTTTACTTGCGAGATTTCGTAAATAACTTACCGGCTCCAACTTACAGGTACTTGCATAGCTTTTAGAAAATGTAATTTATCTGCACATGCGAATCGTTTCATTCTCCTCTTGTGTTTTTCCGCAGCTATCCACCAGGATTGTCCAAGGCGGAGAGGAAGAAGTTTGTTCAAGAAAATACTACCCGCATGGCACTGGAAAGGGGAATCGGCCATGTTTATGTGCCACCGGAGTTGAGACCAAAGCCAAGACCTGAGGACATTATCGATTTGACAAGGTTTATGAAGAAGAAGGATGACGATGAACTCAAGAAGACGGATAAAGATGAGCTCAACTAATGCAATGCATTTCTGTATATTACATATTTAGAACCTTTTTTCTTATGAATTTTTTGCTTCCATTACTGTTTAGATCTTATGTTCGAAGTTTTATATTTTAATTCATGTTAAGTACCGAGGTTAGTAATGAAATGGTTGATAGTTTCACTTGTGTGTGTGGACGACATTTGTTCCTTTCAAAGTGTCTCTGATTTATGAGCTAGAATACAATAGATAAGCTGGTTGAAATTCTCGTTGATAAAATTTGTCCGAGTGCTTATAATAGATTAATTTTTTCCTTATTACTCACGTTTTCCATTCCAGTAAATTTTTATGAATTTGTTTTATCCAACTAAAGTACATATTTGTTAGTGAAATTTATTATATCATTCAAATCGAGGTCTAATCTGCACATTTACCTTCTTCATAAACTCTCTTACAGATGCATTCTTTTCATCCATAAAAATACTTTACACAGCTCAACATTTTCATTATAAAATATGTTTATATGTCACTTATACCGTTGCCTGTCGTAAGTTTCGCATAATTACCAAGCATGAGCACAAGTTGGAATATGTGTATTCGTCATGTATTCGAGCACCGACACGACAGCATATAATCAATGAATGTCTACTTGATATTATGTTGTCTTGTTTGATAAGCTCTTAGCAAGTAGTAACGAAAATATTATTTCATGAAACTGCATGGAATGGGTTCGTTATTTCCAATGAATTTTTAAATACAACGATGTTGTGAACAAACCTTTGTAAAGCTGATGACGTGATGACAATATGTTCTAATAAATAAAATAATGTACTGTGAGAAAATTTATTAATATGTAGAAAAAATTAAAAAACTATAGCACAAGCACAGTGAAACAACTTAACTAATGATTTATAAGAATATTAGATACTTTAAAATGTGAAATATTATTTGCCAAACATCCAAAAACCAACTTCGGCTTGTTATGAACCTAGGTTTATGACAAAAGTCCAGGCCCATTTTGACTTGATTTCATCAGGTCTTGGAACTTCAATTTTTAGTCCACCTCCGGCTGCCTTTATAAATTGGAGCTCTCCAGTAGCACCGAGCATCTGAATTGACATGTTTGGAACCGGGTTAACTGACGCAAGAACAATCGACTTGCCTGGCCAGCTCGTTGCAATTGCGTAAACTTTGCTTCTATCTTTGTTCGAGGTGTACCAAACTCCTTTTGTCAAAGTATCATTTTGAGAAGTCCATGGTACGCTGCCATAAATAGCTTCCCCGTTGATTCCCAACCACTCTCCCATTTGGAGCAGGCGCTCTTCCATTATTACAGCAATGGTTCCTTCCTTGGTTGGACCAACGTTGACTAAAATGTTTCCTCCGCAGGCAACAGTTTTAACTATAGTAGAAATGAGTTGTTCAGGCGTCAGAAAATCTTGGAGTCTAGCATTTCTTCGGTATGTCCAAGCATTTCTATCTACGGTCATTGCATTTTCCCACTTGTGAGGGACGAGTACTCCAGGGTCGTATTTGTCTGCAAAATTGTAAAAACCTCCGTGCTTTCCTTGAGTTCCTGAACCCCACCTGTCGTTTGTGACAATTGACTCTCTAACAGGGCTGTCGTTGTAAAGCCATGCCAAAAATTCTTCTGAGCCCCAGTAAGTCTACTCAATATCAACAATGATTAATTTGAGAATATTAATTAAGGGATAATAATATGGGTGTCCATTCTGTCTGAAGAAGTCAGGTTTGTATTTGTAATCTAATTTCAGAAAGAAAGGAATTTTCATTTATATTGTCTTAAAAACAAATCAGAAAATTGCTACTGGGACATACCAATTCTTTCAAAGTTGGCATACACTTCTTCACGGCGAAATCCCTTGTGGTCCATTTATTTGCTTTATCATTCTCGTATGAATATTGATACCATTCCAAGAGGCTGTTGTAGAGGCCAAATCGTAAATTGGTTTTGTTACGGACTGCCTGCGCCAGTTCACCTTTAATAGAAACGCAAAAAATTGGATTAATTTTAATGTGTGGTTGTGGTGAAGAATGCCAGATTGGTTTTTAGCACGTACCAACTAGATCCCTTCCAGATCCAACTTCCATGGAGTTCCAACTAAGCCCGTAGGGATTTGGCCACAATGCGTACCCTTCGTGATGTTTGCTAGTTAGCACGACATATCTAAAATGTGCATACAAAGTATTAATTTTATACAAACGAAGGTTCATGATGTTACACTGACGTTGTAATTGTGTTATCTTAACATGGTGCTCAGATCTTTAAATTATTTACCGAGCTCCTGCTTTTTGAAAAATCTCGGCCCATTGATTAGGATCGAAAAACTCTGCAGTAAACATGGGTGCAAATTCCTGTGAACACAAAACTCATGAGTAACATTTAATTTGGAAAATAGTTATGAAGAAAGAATAATGTGTTTGTTACCGCATATGAAAATCCAGGTTTATAGTTTTTGCTCATAAACGCCTTTACATCATCGTATTTAAAGGTTTTCCAGTAATACCAAAACCACGCACTTTTAAAGGAAGGAACGCTGAATAGCCCCCAGTGCAAGAAAATTCCAATTTTAGCTTCGTCATACCAGGCTGGTAACGGTCTCGCGTCGAGGCTTGCCCAGTTGGGAGAATAACGTTCAGGCGATTCTTGAAATGATATCTCGTTAGTTTCCCATTCTGTTGCACAGGAACTTGCTAAAATTCCACCGAAAATGAGCAACAAGAGCTTCATTGTTGCTAAAATATTTTTGTCCTTCGTTTCTGAGATTTGATAGAAAACTTTCAGTTGTAAAGTTTAACGTCTGTTTTTTGTGATGTTTTGGTCAGTCACTGAGGCTTTTATTAGAAGCTCTGGTGTTCTGGATGTTGAGTACACCTTGGTTTTAACCTCAAATCGAATTTATCCAGGAAATCAAGCAAAACATTCATGAGTTGGAATATAGAACTTTGTCATAAACTGAGCAGCTTGGGTTTACTAACAAACATAGGTTGTCTTCCTGGCTGCCCTACAAAATGTTTATTGCATCCTTTTCCAGCAAACATTGCTCGTACCTTTGTATGGTTTGCTTTAATATCAACAACCGATAGCTCTTATCTGTTATTTACTCACACTGTGACTAAATTTCACCTTTATGGCAATCTAGGTGGAACAAGTCATTTGGGTGAAGATGCGGAGGGTAGAATAAGCGAAACATAGTTTATAAAAAATGCAAACATTTTATGAACACAGACTAAATATTTGTAGAGAGCATTTCGGTCATGTCTATATTAATTACAAGCATAGCTAATTACCGATTACATTTTTTCAAGTGATAGAATATAAAACCCAATTAAAAAGGTATTGTAATAAAGCCAAATTACTACACAATGTATTCATGTACTAGCTTTCGATTTTCAATCATCCACCTGATCCACTTACCTATTGATTAATCACACATTGATCCGATTGTTTACAAATACTTTAATACTTTAATAGTCCATTTTGATTTGGATAAGTTCTTTGTTTTATGTTAGCAGCTTCATTTAATCATGACCCATATATTTTGACCATTCCAGTTAGCAAACGCATTCGATGATCAAAGAGACTGATGTTTTAAGTTTAAAAATTCAAAACACGCAATGGGTGGGACGATCTCACTTTATTCTTCGATCTTTTGTTACAGTTAGTTGCGTGTTAATTTGAGTACCTTCGGGTTTAAATAGATTTTATTTTAATAATACATCTCAAACTTAATTTGTTGATAATTTGTAATGCTTAAATGATAGTCGAAAAGCAAATTGATGAAGAGAATATGTCTACTCATTTGCAGTTGTCGAAAAGGGCTCCGGTTATAATTAAATTAATGACTATGATCAAGTTGCATTTTAGAATATTTTGTGAAGCAACTAATCGTAAGCAATAACAATAGTTATTTGAATGAGCTCATATTTCGAAAGATCAAGGAGTATAATTTTTGCAATAGAAGACATTATTTAGAAATTCTTAAAAAGTACGATAAACGAAATGATAAATGATAATCATATTCCGTTACAGTTAAATGTAGCTGTATTCGATTTCCATTGCATAATTTATTTCGATTATGCAGAGAGTACTGAGGGTTATCCCTTCACTATTTTTAGTTTACCGTCCCCACCGAAATCGACCTACTCAAGGGGTTTTCCTATAATTTTCCAGACAAAACTCATTAAATGTGCAACAGTAAAACCCGACTATGTAGTCCAAACAAATTTTTTCATGTCTACCGTCTGGTTAAGTCAATCTATTATTGACAGCGAGAATCTGTTCCGACGTTTTGCTATACCGTTATTCATATGTTTTTTAAAGCAACAAAATGTTTTTATTGTTTTTATTTCACGTGAATTGTATACTCCTGTTATTTTTAAGAAAATTTAAAATGTAGCTATAAAATAATACGTCAGATTTGTGTTATGGTGAAGCTTCGTACTCTCTTTACAACTTACATTTGTAGTTATTGCGTTAAGCGACCTACATGTATATCATATCCATAAACCAAGACAATTGATAGACTACAAGAAACAGAAAGAGTGACAGGTTGTTTACTAGCTTTTTATAGCAATTTATTGGAAAAAGTACCTTTGCAAATTGAATAAGAAAAACTTGTACGATCATTTAAAATTAATATAATTTGTAAATCAATATAGGTCGTACAATTATTCCAGCCATAATTTCAGTAGAGAATTTATCTCAGCTTTATTAACTTCATTCCTTACATTCAAAGCTCCATCTTGAAAGTAATTTTAATTCGTTACCTATTTCAATTAAATTTGTTTAATATATAAAAATTAAGAATATTTTCAGCAAACATGCTTACCCAGTCACAGCTCTTTAATGTAAAACTTCAACAATTCATGTTTGGTTACATGTACCCGCTCCCATTGAAATGGGACCAAAGTTATACAAAACTCCTCGTACTGAAACCATCCTACAAGTGGATCCCTTGGGCGTTTTCACAATTGTGGAATGTAATTATCTTTGTATTTAGTTTGTTCAATGTAATTGTGTCTCTATATTTCCATCTACCGGGCAGATATCCACGAGTTGACATGGTCTTTCATTTAGCAACAGCTTCTTGATAGCTACACTTTCAATCTTTAAAAATCTCTTGTTGAAGAGCCTTCTTTTATTCATGCCTATAATGGAATTATCAGACTGCATATGTTCTTAAAAAGGGTAACATATTCTATTATATGTGATTATGACAATCTATTGTAAATTAGTTTCCTGATAAAAAAAATTTTTGGATTTCGTTTTCAGATTATCCACCTAAAAAATCAACGGATAGTAGTGCTTTTTCACTATTTGTTACCATTTCAATAGTTTCATCATCATATTTTGCATTTGTTTCCATCTTTCTACTTCCAATTTTAGAATTCGACCCCTTTTACTTCGTCCTAGAATTCATGCTGCCTGACCCCATGTACAGAAGCCAAGGTATCATATTAGGCTCAATATTTCTACGTATGATTCTCATTGCCCCATTCACTTTGGAATGCGCCAGGTCACTCATGGTGTTCCTTTCGGGTTCAATGATTCTCGTTGAAAGTGGAATGACCATTACTACAACAATGTTAGAAAAGCTGGAGAGTATTAGCTTATTTCATAAGGTTCACATTCAACTCATCCTCATTAACAAATTAGCCCAACGTTACGTATACACTTCGACTTGGGTGTTTATCTCATCTGGTTTCTGGTGGCTGGTGACAATATCCTGGGTTCTCATTAAAGGACATGGAAAATTGCCCATTTTTATAACGGACCTTCTGACAGCAATATATATTGGACTCATATTAGCCCATACCATATTACTACCGAAAATAGTGAATACCTGCCTGGGTTTTCAAGGGCTTGCGAATGTAGAGCGGACGAGGGCAAGAGAATTGTATGTTAATACCAAACGGATAAGTGCTAAAATAACGATGAAACGTTCTAAAGCAGTGCTTCCTATGCGGTTACACTATGGACCATTTTGTATAATTGGAGAAACATTTTTGATGGACCACTACAACCTTTTAACGAACCGAATATTCGATGCCCTCTTCCTTTTTGACTTCTAGATTATTGTTATTTATGTATTTATTTATAACATGTACACATAATTAATTTTGTGATTGGTATTTATTTGTTCTTTATGTATACGATACGAATCGTTGGTATTTTATGTGATTTTTAAAGCAAATAATAAAGACCGCAAATGTGCAAACTGAGACTTTTTTGTATGCTACGTATTTCGCCTTAAAAAGCTTGCTAAAAATTAAAAATGGTTTACATTGTAACTCAAATTTACTTAATGTCGGAAACCAGAATAAAAAAATCATAAAACGACAGAAACAAAATTATACGCAGCATGTGACATGATTGAATTTAAACATAATTCCAAAAAATTTTTTGTGTCGAACTGATAATGAAATGAGAGTCCAGCATACCGCGATGGTAAAGATATTTGTAAAACCTTTAAATTAAATTCTTAACATCAAAGAAACACTGGCAAAGCACTGGCTCGTAAGCTGTATTACGCCCTTAAATAATTGTCCCCTTCCGACATTCTCCCTGTATGAATTTATTCATACCTATCCCAAATGTCAATTTTTAATCGTTCGGCATAAAAGACATCGACGTTTTCAGCTTCCAAAATCTGCTTCTATTTAAATTTTCAAAAAAGGAAATATTAGGATGCTGTATAGAGTGGAAATTGAATTGAACAGGTTTGTCATTGCAAAGCAGTATTACTTCTTTGAGACAACAGTAATTTATCGCTTAGAATGAAAGCATTCATTAACAAAAAACAGTTATTCATACCGCAAATGGAAATATGCTACATTATATCCCTCCTTGATTTGTCCATCCACATTGAAATTTACATACATCTGATATCTAATGCACGCTGGAAACGATAGTTGATAAGATTTTTAATCCAACCAACTTTCCGTTGTTCAAATCGTTTGGGAAGTACGAGCATGTTACAAAAGCGTGGTTTAACCATCCTACCAAACCTGCTTAATGAGTGGAGGAATAAAAAAGAATGACATAGAGGTGAATTTTAGCGTAGCAGATCCTAAAAATATGGGATTCTCAACTAGCCTATATATATTACGTGAAGGCTCTAGTGTTTCATTCATCACGGCTTCTTTGTATTTGTTCTGGGATTTGAAATCACATAATCAAACATCCCACAAGTGCATGTTCAGTAGACGGTTACAGTCGCATGAAAACAAAGCATGTACGCAAAAACATTAAATGTGTTTGCAATCCATCATTTCTCGCCAATCAGTTGATGGACATTGATTGACTTACCTGCCTCTTCTTCGGTGCTGGAATCTTTTGCATAAGCAAGCGGTTGATTCGATGGTGCCCATATTATCTGATGCCGTGATGTGATGTCCGACCCCAATCCACAACAAATTGTACGCTCACACCCCAAGGTTTGAAGTATGTTATGTCAGTTTTTGAACATCACATGCATGGCCATTGCATGACTAATGGTGGATGGCATTTTATGAACGATTATCTTCAATCTTGTCACGTGTTGTTTTTCATAAGCTTTTTTTAAGACTGATAAGTCACAAGCTACTCATCAATTATTGTTTTCCACGCACGCCTATTTTGTTGGAGTTGATATAAGTTTGGTATCAGGTATAAATTGGATCAGTACAGGTAGACGCACGTCACCAGCCTACCGCAATATTTAGCTATTTGCCAGCATTCTTTCAAGATCTCTATTTTTATCAGAATTCCCAATCAATTGTTTTGTTTTAGCTGCATGAGTATTTACTTTTAAATAGCATGGGGTCTAAGATTTGTATTTTTCTCACATTATGTGGGATAATCCTGGTGAGTTACAACTTAATTGAATAATTGTATTTTCTCAGGAATATAGCAAATAATCAAGTGTAATTTATTGCAGAGTGTCGTCCACTCAAACACCGGGAAACTGATCAAGGCAGATGAGGATCTGCCAACAGTGTATGAATATTTTAGAAACGCCTCCAGCAATGTAGCTCTTGTTGCTGAAGCCGACGGTTTTAAACTGAATGGAAAGAAGATTAAAATCATTAGTGGAGCCATACACTACTTCCGAGTTCACCCAGATTTATGGAGAGATAGACTGAAGAAACTGAGGGCAATGGGAGCCAACACTGTTGAGACTTATGTGGTATGAATTGCTATCAAATCAAAATGATTGAAAAATATTTGTTCAAATGAAAAATTCTACAATTTAAAAAATTATTGAATATTAAAGTCATGGAATTTGCACGAACCGAAAATGGGAGAATTCGATTTTGGAAATGGTACAGGGGACTATTCCATGTTTACGGATATCAGAAGATATATACAAATTGCTCAGGAAGAGGATCTCTTAGTATTGTTCCGTCCTGGACCATACATTTGTACAGAATTCGAATTTGGAGGATTTCCAAGGTGTGCTAGTGAACCTTTGCTTTTGTTTTTTAAATTTAATTTCCAACAGAATTTGTAACGAATTTTTAAATTTATAGTTGGCTCCAACGAGATCCTGACATGAAAGTCCGTACGAATTACCAACCTTATCTGGACAGGGTCAAAATATTTTTTGATGCACTTATGGCACAAGTTGACGACTTGCTCTGGACACGTGGAGGACCAATTATTGCAATTCAGGTACAGTAAATGAGGCCAGTTCACGTTAAAAATTATCATTCTAGCATAGCTAATTAATTCAATCGTTTATATTTTAAAGATTGAAAACGAATACGGATTTTTCAACAATAAATCCCAAGAATATCTCCAATTTATTTTGGATTTCTTCCTCAACTTGGGATATGCCAATGAAACGCTTTTCTTCACCTCTGACGGTGTCGGCAGTGGACAGTGGAACCTTACCTGGACTTTCAAAACAGCAAACTTTGGAGGCGATGTTGATCATAATTTCGGAACATTGAGGGAGCAACAACCTGACAAGCCTTTGATGGCTATGGAGTATTATCCAGGATGGTAAACCTTTAGCCATTCTTTCATTGGCTTTTTGAGAATGAAACCATTACTATAAAATGGGATTTTTTGTTACTTGTAGGTTTGATCATTGGTTCGAAAAACACCAGGTTCGGGCACCAGGTGGTATGTGCAGTATATAAATAATTTTTTTATCATGTGGGGAATTTTGAAAATTTATGGAATACAGACAATTTGCACGTTTTATTGCAGCATTTGTTGATACCTTGGACGGAATTCTCGGAAAGTATGACGGGAATGTTAATTTATACAGTAAATAACCACTTTTTAATTTAAAATGTTGTTAAACCCTCGTGAGTAACTACGTTGGCTTGATACACAATTTGTATATTTCAGTGTTCCACGGAGGAACTAATTTTGGTTTTCTGGCTGGTGCCAATGCTTGGCATGAAGTTAAACACTATGACCCAGATGTGACTTCATATGGTAAATAATTCTGTTGTGCAAAATTTGAGTGATAACATGGCATCAGTTTCAAGTTTTATTTTCTGTGTAGATTACGATGCAACCTTATCTGAAGCTGGTGACTATACTACAAAGTACTACCTTGGCAAGGCTCTCTTTGAACTGTATCAAGAACCACAAATCAAAAGAACGGAATTGATTCCAGAAAGCGTTAAGAAGGCTTACCCCTACAGTTAATCTGCAACAGTATTTAACGTATGATGACATCATTTCTCAAGTGCCAGCAACATCCAAGTTCCAAGTGGAACGACCTCTTTCAATGGAAATGCTTCCGATGAATGATGGAAATGGTCAGAGCTTTGGCTACATAATTTATCGTAAAAATGCTGATGTTTCAAATGGAACTAATTTTGAGGCAAGTCAAAATTAATTTAATTATCCAATAATGGTATAGTTAATTATTATACAATATAACACAATACATTTTTGAATACGGCAGGCCGGTCCAGTTAAGGACTTTGGAACGATTTTGATTGATAGCGAGCTTCAGCCCACTGGCTTCCAAGAAGATAATTACTGGATTAACTCGTACGCTATTTAACCATTTTTCCAAATTAATATTATATAGTTGTAGCAGATATGTACTGGTGTCCTTATGATTATGATATATTTTTGAATTCAATCAGAGAGCAAAGCTTCTCCCTGAGTGTTGGATCCTCAGGCAATCACATTATTGATCTCATGATTGAAAACCATGGTCGAGTCAATTTCGGCAACGACTGGACTTTTCAACAAAATTGTGGGTGGATGGTGTATATTAAAACTGAATGGAAATGATATTACCGACATTGAGATTATTGCTTTGGAATTCAAATCTGCATGGGTGAAAGGGTAAGCAAAAATTTCAGCGTTTTTTATTTGCGTAAAAAATTGCTTTAAAAATCTGTGAATATTTAGCAAATATGCATATTATTTACAACATCAATCTCCTCAATAATAGATTGACAAGCTGGAAGTCCATCACAAACCAGACTGCATTGCAAGCTCCAGTTCTGATTCAAAGTACATTTGAAATCACCGAGCTTGGAGACACCTTTTTGGACATGAGCGGCTGGCACAAAGGAATCGTGTTCATTAATGGGTTTCAACATTGGACGTTATTTCCGAGTTGGACCTCAACAAACTTTGTATGTACCAGCACCACTTCTGAAGCTAGGAACTAATACGGTATGACACGTAAAAAATTAACTATTTTTAATTGATAATGAGTTTTCTTGCTTACTAATGGTATTTTTTAAATAGATTACCGTTTTTGAACAATATGCGCCTTCAAATCAACTGACCTTCACTGATACGCCTAACCTCGGGCCCTTGTAGAACAAAATATTAGGTGTCATTAGTTAGTACATAAAAACTACATCAAGGTTGGCAATAAACAACCCAGCCGATTTTCTGTGATGAAAAGTTAATTTAACGCTTCCTGGTTTGAATAAAACGAAAATATAGTAAACAGTCACGTAAATGAAATTTAGTATAGTCGCCCATTTTTAAATTTGAGCATTGTCATCATTGCATCACTACTTACTTAGAAGGTGACTGCAAATCTGTCATACTGACGAACATTACGAGTTCCTTAGAAATATAAGCTGTATTTTAATATAAACTTATTTAACGGACGCAGAAGTGGAAACTCAGTCATCCGTTGTGATCACATTTTCTAATATGAAGGAATCTCAACATTTAATGCTGCATGTTAAACCTTTGCTTGTTAAGTGGAAAAAGTTGGAAAGAATGCAATATGCTTCAATAATGGAGCATGGAATGGAGATGAAACTTTGGGAGTCACATTCTGATCGTCAGAAAGCTTATTTGGGGTGGACTTTACGTCAAACTCATATAAAAGAGTATAATGTAAATTAAATGACACGGTAGGTGGTTGTTGACTGGTAAATATTTATCGGTTTATAAAAGTAATTGAGTGGTTGTTGAATATCAATTAAGTTGGCATCAGAAGGCATTTGTAACTTTCAATTTGATTGAATTGAAGAATTTGAGTTTTAAAATCAACGAGTACTTAAAGACAAGCCGGGTCTTGTAGTTTGATTTACGAAAATTAAGAAGCAACAGCATGCAATAATACAGAATAGTGACGTGAGTATGAAACTGCACATTTCAAACACGAATGTTAGGAATAAGTAGTATCGATATTTAATAATTTAAATAATCAAATATTATGTTAAAAATATTTTGCATTCATCCAAAAAATGGGAATGCTATTTTGGTTTGAAATATCTAGATAAATGGAATGTGTATTCACCAAGTTAGCTTCTTTTCACAGTGGAGAATACAAAAATCATAAATACAATACTGGCATGGGAGTATTCTTTTAGAGTCTCTTTGGTTCAAATTAACAATGCATTAGGCGGAATATTAGGAATTTTAGAACCAAAGCATATATTCAATTGAAGTATAGTATGACGGATTCAGCTATATGTCAATGAGTGTCTATCATTACAAGGATAAGGATTGGTTTGCGTCGGAGAACATCAATTTAATTTAGATTCAGTGACAGTGCTATAACTTCATAGTGGTACATATTTTGTTATGTAACTTATAAATGCACATCAGCACTTGACTGATTTAAGCTTTATTTATTAATTTGACCTCGCACATCAAAACTGCAGCTTATTTATATACAAACCTTTGACATGCCTGTACATCACTCATACATACAATCTTGGCAATTCCAATAAAACCGAGATTTCCTTCGTCGTTTCTTCGACAAACGAGCTTAAACGAATCTCAATCAGAATGAATCATTCTGATTATTTCAATTGACCACGAATTTCTGTATAGCAAAAATTCAGTTGCACATTTACTAAGCATGAAACACGTAAACTTGCTACAACACTATCATTAGGAAACACTTATGTGTTTTGTGACTACGCATAACCTACCTAAATCAGCGTCGAGTTTTCACGTTCTTGTGGCTCTTGCATTACGGTGTTCATCCAAAGCCTGTTCTTTTTCTTTAAGAACAGACAAGCTACTTATGACTGCATGTTCTTTTGTGTAGTTCTTTTCATATTTCACATTCATCCACTCTGAGTCATAAAAGTTTGTTGTAAGAAGTTCAACTTTGCAACGGTAATACACTTGCAAAAAAACCAAAGGTCAAGCCCAAACCTCCAGGGTTCTAGTTTTTAGTATTTTTGCAACAAATTTCAACTTATTAAAATCTTCCAGCAAGAAATTTGCTAACTTTTCAATTTAAAAATGCTAAAATTACTGCAATTAACATTTGTAATAGCGGTATTCACTTTGCTCAGAATTTCCGTTGCAGCCTCGGACACGATTTTATCAGATCTCCCAGATTCCTCTGGTGGCGCAAATGACAGTTCTCTTTACGTTGGGATGATCCTCCCATACACCATTTATCAAAGGAGAGGCTACATCCGACAGGTTAATTATGCTCTGAACAATTTCAAACGGCAACACAGTTCTGAGCAAGTATTTTCGAGTTTCTTTAATATTTCCGAATTGCAAAAACACGTTGTGATCAGGATGATCAGTTTTAGTCCATCTCCTCAGGATATAGAGACTGCTGTTTGTGAAATTACTTCAAGTAAGACGGTGTCAGCTATCATCTACCTTAACAATAACGAAATGTACACCAATGCTACTGCAACTAGCCAGTACCTATTCCAGCTTGCTGGACGTCTTGGACTACCAGTTATTGCTTGGAATGCTGACAACTCCGGATTTCAGAGGGTAAATAGCACGAAATTTGCAAGCACTTCGGGTATTATTTTTTGTTTCATGGGGTTTTTCTTACAATGTTCAGATCAACTCAGGAATGGTGCTTCAGATGGCTCCTTCCATCGACCACCAAGTTGGAGCAATGCTCTCTATTCTCAAACAGTACCAATCGCATCAGTTTGCTATTGTCACCAGTCAAATTGCAGGGCACGAGGACTTTGTCCAAGTAATTCAAGACATTGTGTTTGATTCCAGCTTCAAATTCGAGATTCTGACGAGCATCCTAGTTCATAGTGAGACTGATCTGCTCCCGTTGGTCGACTCTGGTGCTAGAATTGTTCTTCTTTACTGTACCAAGGAGGAGGCAATTTGGATAATGAAGGCTGCCACCACGTATGGACTCACCGGTGCTGAGTATAATTGGATTGTTACTCAATCAGTCGTTGGAGACAATCTCAAGGTGCCTTATTACCCAAATATGTATCAGCAACTTCCAGTTGGGATGATTGCAATTCGTTTCAACACCACTTTGGACAGCCTGAAAGAAGAGATTGGGAATGCGCTAGGTGTTTTTGTGAACGGGGCACTGGATTTTAGAAGACATGCGAACAATAACGGAATTAGTCTCACTCCAAATCAAAATGCTAGTTGTGAAGGTATAGGGGATCAGGTTAGATGGAGTGAGGGAGAGAGATTTTATAGGACGCTGAGGAACGTCAGCGTTAGGTATCCGGGTGGAAGTAGACCTCCATTACGCTTCAATTCGGATGGAACTATAATGAACGTCGAGCTACAGATTATGATTCTGAGATCGACCAATGAAAAGTACCTAAAGTGGGAGCAGGTATTTATTTCTGTGACATGACTTTCTTGTTAAATGATTGTTACTTGTGCGCCTGAATTTTGCAAAATTCTATCCCTTCTCTCTAGGTCGGCATCTGGCATAGCTGGAACACAGTGGACAATGAGAGTCAATTGGAATTGGACATCGATGAGGATATAGTTTGGCTAGGAACGACTCACAAACCCATAGAAGAAATTCCAGTGAGTAAAAGCTCATACGCTGTGGCTGAATCATACATAATTACAGTGTTAGTTATCATCTTGCTGGGGTTAATATTATAATTTGCGCTCAATTTTCTTTGAATTCTTTTTTATTATGCAGTTGATACTAAACTGAATCATGGGAGTTTGTAATCTGTGCCAAATAAATATAAATTTGTATACTTCGTTTTAAAATGAAATGGCATTTATAACATGCGTCGAATTTATAACCAAAGTTCATATTGATGGCTCAATCTGCTATTAAGGTTTAATTTTAGTTTAACAAGGATACATATATATATATAATGCAGCTGATAAGCAATTACAAGATAATTAGGGTTAGTTAAACTAGAGTATTACATGTGACAATAATAAAGAAGCCAATAATGAAAACGTACAAGTCCTTCCTAGAAGTTTTTTTGAGTGATGATTACAAGTGTTGTTTTGTAGCTAACAAATAAAGAAAATTCCTGTTCATGTGTAACAGTTTAACTCATTGTCAGAATCAACAGATTTGATGAATAAAAATTTCCCTACTGTTTTTTAACACTACGACACGACACAAAAATTAATGCAATATAGTTTGTAGCATTTAAACGGAGTTAAAATGATTTTACAAACCATTAAAATTTGCAACCCTGTAGATTGAACTGCTGCTACTAACAAGAAGTTCATTTTTAACTGGGTACCTCAAGTACGGTCAGTTGTCTAGATATAAAACATACAATAAAGTTGAGTGAAATGGCTGTGCCAGTTTCTACACTTGCAATATAGTTATATTAAATTGCATATTATTATTTATGCAACTTTTGGAAAGTTAAGGACCTAACGCTAAAACTAACGATAATCGTATTGCAACAACCAATCTTAGCTTAAATAAATTCAAATGTAACGTTTTGAGAGGACATTTTAATAAGTTTATTCTTGTCTAGCTTTCTGCGCAAAACTCTACGTTTTCTCAGGAAATCTTACCTGCTTGTGAGATTTGTTAGTACCAGCAAACGTAAAATATTATCTGGTGTCCTTGAATTACAAGATGTCTTGATGTAAGAAAGCACAATTTGCTATTAGACCATCCGGTCTTACTCCTATAAAGTTTGTATTATACCAATATATTGACGTATAAATGATTTTATAAAATGGGGTGTAAAATTATTCGGCGAAAAAAACATATAGAGAAAGCATTTCGTATTCATTTTCACATCTCAATTTCAACGGCCTTGATTGATTATGCCATCCAATTTCGTCCTAGATAAAACGAGTAGGACATCACATTAGAAAAACGTGGTACATTCCATGATGACCTGAAGCTAAAGCACATGCAGCAAAATGAAGTACAGTCATATTATTCACCATTTTATATCACCAAGATCCTTGTGCACATTTTAAAATTCGAATCATTCCGTTATACATTAAAAGACGAAACTGTACTTTCCGAAATTCCAAACTATCATTTTCCTCGAGTTGTTTCGGATAGGACAAGCAATGGTATAACGTGCCCCCATTTTATCTCTTATCACAATCTATTGTTATGCAAATGCGATGATGATGATGAAATTAATCTCTACTAATTTGCATCTTAGGCATCGTCACAGATCTCAGGTTTTGACATGCCCATTCAATACCGTAAATTCACTACATTTTGAAGCCTGCATAATTACAGCTGGATGTTCCGATATGCAATCTAACCTGATGCAAAACTTTGGTTTTCACAAAAATAATTTTTTCACCGACTACCTTTACCAAACATTCTTTCTGACAGTAATTACACTCGTCTAAATTCGACGTCAAAGAAATATATAGAAATCACAAAGTTCTTATAGGGATAAATACGAAGGGAAATGTAGAATATAGCATAGACACATTTGATTTTATTGATAGCCTTTGTGTTATGGGTGGTAGTCTATTTACATCCTTAGAAGAACACGTTGGTTATCGTTTGTTGGCTTACGAAAAACGACAGAAGCACGGAGTGTATCCGAGCACAGTTTGAATTATTCAGTTTTCTATTGAAATACAGCATAAAGTTCTGTTATTTGAATTAATCAAGCAATTCAGTAATTTAAATCCTTAATGTGTTGTCGTTGAACATTGCTACTAGTTTGGTTGATACCGATTAATGGTTGTTGGTGAAGTGCTTTTACTATTAGCTATCATCTTCGGTTACGTACGTGTTTTTGAAGATGTCGGTGGTCTTAATCAACACTGAAAGATTCATGGTGAATCTTAAGCATCGGTATGTGGAAGGTCGGAGAGAGGGTGAAGGCAACTACTTTTGGGGAAAGTTTGAAGCAGGCGTCGGTCTCGAGAGGCTTCTTCAGTTCAACCCCCCACCAGCAACCGGAGAAGAGTCAGAGTTGATGCGGAAGGTGAAGACTTTAATTAGAACCACCCCTGGATTCACCAACAGGTAAAGAAAGAATTCCCACTGACATTCGATCTCCTCATTTGTCGTTATTAATGCTTACTGGATATTTTTTATTGTAGAGTGACAATTGACCTGGTAATCACGCCTATGAGTGAATCTGGATCGGCCATAGACCTAGAGATTTTCGTAGGTGGACCCCTGATTGACCACCTTACGCAACCGACTCCGGAATCTTTCAAAATGATGTGCCAATTCTATATCCAGACGGAAGTAAATGATGCTGCTGTAGGAATTCCAAAGGAAGAATGTATGTATGTTGAAGCGTTTACTAAATGTAAATGAAATTATTAGGTCGTTAATTAGATATCGTTATTTTTAGATTTATACAAGCCTACCAGTGGTCCTTGGAAGTTTGGGAGGAAATGTTCTCCAAGAGCTTGTGAAGAAAGCCCCCAACACTTGCAGCCAAGATTGTTTCCTCGCGAAGGTGTGTTTAATGGGGGAATTAAGATTGTGTTGACATCAGTGCCTCCGCTTCCAACTACGTCGCTCAACCGAAGTATACTTGAGAATCAGACTTTATGCGACTACGCTATCGTGGCCAGGAATCCGCAGGGTGACGCTGTTTTGGTGGGGTGTCACAAATGTCAACTGGAAGGTGAGCTACAGTGACATTTTTATAATACCGTAGATGCATATGACAAGAAATGTTTTAAATTACAGCAAGCTCACCCTTCTTCCAACGAGTTTTCATGGGAGAATTCGGAGACAAAAGTGGAAAGGGTGGGGACGCTTTTGAATTGAGCAAACGTTTGTCTGATGCTGTGGTGAAAGCCGCATTAAGCTTCATCTATTATTCGAATGTGGATCAACTACTCACAGACAAACGCTTTGCTTTGGAAGTGTTGGAATTTGCTTATACGCTGAAGTTTACTCTTCTGTACCAATTCTTAAGGAACGAGGTTCTAGACTACTGGAATTTTTCTTCGGATGAACTCAGCGTTGTATTGGTTCTTTATATATTTTCAATCGGAGTTAGCAATGATATAGAACTGAAGGAAAAGGCTGTGGAAGCCGTCAAGAGGTTGTTAGCTTTTTATTTACTATTACATTGGTTAAAATATTAATTTTAGGACTATTCCAACAACTAATCCTTTTTGTTCCTTATTTTGGTCGTAGAATTTGCCCTACCGAAGTGAAGTTCACCAATACTCCTGAGTATAAGAAAATGCGTGATAATAATCCGTGTTCAGTCGATGGACTAATCCAAGTATATCGATCTCCGATCAATAATAATCGATTGTAATTAAGCATTTTGTCGTAATTAGGAAGAGTTTAATCAAATCTTTGTGTCATTATTATAATGCCCTAGCTTCTGTTAGTTTAAAGGTGTGATGTAATCTATTTTGCGAGTTTGTACTTGATTAGCCCCTTTACGATAATTTAATTTAATTCCATTTGTTGATTTACAATTATTTTAGTTATGTAATTCATTATAACCTTTCACCTATGATTATCCAATTCAGAATTCAGAGTCCCTGTCTAAGTGTTCACATGTATGACAATGTCTGTAATTTCGGTTTTAACGTGGTGTTGATAAATGTGCAACTTATAATTCTGTTCTGTCTACTGCCTATCAATAAATCAGATATCCTGTTGTATCAAGGATGTAATTGTTGTGTCTGTAAAGGTGTCTTATTTCAAGTATCAGCTTAAATAGTATGCAGTCGAAAAAGGTGAATCTTTAAACAAATACATGCAACGCTAATCGCATATAGTTATCAAATTATCGAGTTTGTGTTATTAATCTATTTCATCATATTATTTGTTTGAGCAATGGCTAAATTCATTCTGACTTCAACATACAACAGCTTATACATCACGTTTCTAATTCACTGCATGAAATAACTACTCAAAATTTAGAGGGGAAAGCATTAGTTTTGCGTATGCGGTCTAAGCGTTTTATTGTTTGACAGTTCATGGCTGTAAATTCCCAATTGACCTCTCACTAGCTCGAAAGTATGCAGCGCAACAGGCATTCGAGGAACACGGAGGCTTATGACATGTGCAGGCTTTTGTCAATTTGTCACTCGTTATGATGAAGACACTCATCATCTGAAGTTCTTTTTCCTCATGTTTTGCTCTTTAGGGAAATTTGGTAAAAGAAAAGTTGAAACGAAACTTTCTTTATTTCGGATTCATTTACAGAAGCCATCATATTTTAAAGATTAATTCACAGGGACCCGAAACAACTAGGATGAGAAAAGGTGTTGGAGCATGTAATATTGTCACTTGGCGTTTATACTACGTAATAAATCAAATCAGAAATCACACGAGATATCACAGTAGATATGAAAACTCAGGATTAGTATACCTAAAAGTATGTTTCTACAAGGATTCTAATATTTGGACGAAACTAAATGATATGCAAGCCCAATTTATGACCCCAATAACTTTTGGGTTGAAGAAATATGTTACACCTATGACTGTATAGAATTATTTTAAATGTGCTCATTTTATATTCGGCCGTGGATAAACATCAAAATTGAATTCATTGTAAGATTTAATTAGAAGTTGGTGCATTATAATCAGCACCTTTATGGATAATTGTCTTCCAGCATCTAGGCTGAATACAATGCAGGATTGTTGGACTTTTACATACTATTGCCAGTTATTTCTTTAAAAAATATGAATTTCCACCACCTGTAAAACATGAATAATATTTTGCACAACCAACCAAAATATTCAGTTTGTCGATTCGCGAGTCCATGTATGCCATTAAGTAAAATATAATTGTAGTTAATTGATGTCTCGAATCCTTTTAATATCATCAGTTTTATTAGTCACCATGATTCGTCTGGAACAAAACATTTTTCTCTTGTAAATCATAACATAGTTTAAACAGTTATAAATTGTATTCTATCATTAATAATTTGCAATATATGACCAATATAACATCATACCGTAGTATTATATTGGCATCTTTTATTTTTTTGCGGGATGACTTACTGTGTTGTTATAATTTATACTTGTTCTTGTTGGTTTGTATCTCTATACTGTCTAGAACACCCTGGTAGTTTTTTTTACCGTACATTGCGTTTAGTTTAACAAATACAGTTTAATTACCGGATATAATAATCATCTACCCATTTTCATCTAATTTTTTATATTCGTCTTACATTTATAAATGACATATTTTACACATTTACTTTATATATATATATTTATCTCCTAAAACTGAACACTTCTCTGTCTGAGCGTGTTCGCATATTTTTTCTTAATCCGTTACATAATTGATTTAATTAATTGTAAAAAAGGTGATACATAATATTCACAATATAACGTTTTTTAAAACAAATTTTCATTCATCGTAACTAAATTACTCTACTTTTACTGCACTTGCACCAAATATAAACTACAACACACCTTTCCAACAATACTTTCTTTTCATACTATATTCGTTCCATGTTGCATCACACTTTGTATTTAAAAAGCTATAATATTATCATCGTAAGTTAGGTACATTAAATAATCAAATAGTATATAATGCCTTGCCACTCTATTTTCAGCATCTTTTATTTCTTTAAATCAAATCAATCAGCGCTTGAGGTACTAACTCTGCAATATGAGGTACTGTACTATAATATATGGTATTTTTTACCTGTAAAAATTACCTAAACAGCAATAATTAGCATAATTTTACATTATTTTTAGTTGAAAGAAAGAAAGTTGTGAGTATGTAATGTTACGGTAATGATGTAAATAAGCCTTAAGAATACAAGGTGGTCTGCATAATATATGATAATTTTACTGTATAATATTGTTGTAGATTGAGACATCGAACGTGTTTCAGTATTGATTTGATAGTATTACAAATTCTCAAATAAATTGGTTTAATGTTAGTTTATGTAATGTAGAAAGGACAAGGTTTTCTCAGGTTTTGTCTTTTGGTTAAGTATTGTGGGTCTACTGCGAATCGCTTATATCTTTACTATCATATCCTAATTTTTTGGTTTTGTGAGTTGTGACTTTTATGATAATTTTTTTTACGAAATTCATTTTTATCTAGTTATTATGATCTAACATAATTTCGTGGTAATGTAGTATGTTCGTAGTACGTAACCGGATTAAAAATCTCTCAAAATATAGAATAAATTTGTAAATTGCAAACAAATAAGTAAAAACTAACAGTTTGTTTTATTGCGTTTTTACACCTTTTTGTTACCAATACCATAACTTACTTTGACATTGTAATATTATACAGAAACCACAAAGATTAGAAAGTAATCCAAAGGAAATACATTGAGAATTACAATCACTAAACTCTACAATATAAGACAGTCGATAATTAACCATCTTTGGCATCACAACCGTTTTTGATGTAGCCATAAATAACGATATCATATAGCTTATGATTAGATATATAATATGCATTTATGGCAAACAGTTGCGTTTGCCTCCCTGCATCTATCCTGATTGGAATATGTACACCGTAAGACCAACCCTTTGTTGGCTTACTTTTCCTTAAAACTATGATAATAGTAATCCCTGTACTTCCTAATGGTTTTGTACAAAATACGCCTTACAGTCTAAGCCTTGCATTATGCTATGCACAGGATATATAATGGGTCTCAGTCCTGCGGATGTATGATGATGTATGATAAGCCCTAAAAAGTTTTCTAGTCTTCAAAATACTTTTTGCAGGGAAGGAACTTCACAGCGTTTTATGCGACGAGTATCTCATATTATGCTTATCCTAAAATTTCTATGCAAAACTGATAAACTTTCTTTAAGTGAATCTAAATCCTGCCTACAAAACTTGAAATCTAACTCTGCAATTTTACCTACATCTCATACTAATTAAAACTTAATAAAGCAAGCATCCGTTTATACTATGGTACTTGTAAATAATAGCACACTTATTTTATTAATACAACATACAAACAATCCGGTCAAAACCTAACAAATATTTCGTAATACTTCCCGTTGACATTGCAGTTAATTTTAAGAAAGAAGGTTACGAACCACAGCAATGTTTCTGTTGAGAAAGAAAATTACTTCACCTCGTCACCATTTAATTTTGAACCATAGTGTTAGATATAAAGTAGCTATTAAAAATGACCTAGATGTGGAAATATCATTTATGCCAGCACGCAATTTCTTTTCTACGCCAAAGTTAGTACAGAAAAGATGTCATTCTCTGAATATAATTACTGATGTGAGTAGAATGCTTGTGTGATGAACAGCTTTTGTCCAAAATTTAACTAAAAAATTCAAACATTAAAGGAAGTAAAAAGTAGCGCAGCTTTCCCTTTCAATGCACATTGTACAGGATACAAAAAATTCTAAAAAACAGGCATGGTAGTTCAGCATTTTGGGCTTCCACTTTAAATATTTCATCCATATGAATATTATTTGCTTTTCGCCTATCTACTCAGCTAAGAGTACCTAAGAATATCAAAAGCTATTAGCTTCTAAACTATTATCAAACAACATGTGCAATGATGCTCTACACGGTTACAGTAACCCGCTTAGGGCTTTTATCAAATAATTTTGGAGATAGAAAGCGAGTGGCAAAGAATGGCGGGTGGCATTTTTGTTACCTTGAGTTTGCATTCATTTTGGGAAATGGCACACGCGTGTCTTTTATCTTCATACAAAGTATTCTTTTAGAGCGGTCCCGTGTGAAAACAGACAGGAAAGTTGCCGTGAAATGAAAAACTTTTAGCATTTTTTCGTAGCATAACATAAACATAATATTTTGTATTCCTATAGCTAGTCCAAACGTAAAGCTTGTGAAAAGTTCTTCAAGTCCATGAAAAATAATTTGCCTAACAAACTTTCACTTCATGCAAAACAAAATGGTGGTGTACCTTGAAACTCAGACATCAGCGCATCTACGAGCTAATGAAATTCGAAACTTAAGAGTAAATTATAGGATCTCTTTAAAATTTAGTTGGAGTATTCTGGTCACTGAATAGTATGTTGTTTTATTGAACCTAGAAACTGAAATGCATAATTTTTAAACCAAATCAAACAGGATTAACATTTAACCACAACATTTAATTTATCGTTAGAGCATGGCTTACGTAGTTCTTCAAACATTTACCAATCGTTCTGTGCAATTTGTTTTTTCGTCATATCCTATCACCCCTTCTTTTATTTGAAAATCATTTGAAACTAAGCTGTTAAATCAACTAATTAAAAATATCCAAAAACGCAAAACAATTACTCTATAATGTGTTTGCTTGTCGTTTACTTTTGTAAAAAAAAAGACTTATTTCCAACATTTCCAGTCCGACTCCCGTGTATTTTTCCATGTTGCTAGCATTTTTCTCATTCAGGTGTGCTCTACATTAACTCACATTTTAGGTCAAACGAAAATATTCTCGCTTCAACGCATACCATAATAGTCTCATTTCGAGTCTTATACGGCAAAAGCATTATCACTTTCAGCTAGAGTATAATAATCTCGATGATACTGAAAGGGCCGACGAAAGTAAAAAAAAGCTTTGTTGATGAGAGTGGTTCTACCGCACTTGTTTTTATAAAAATTAACTCGTCCCGGATGTAAAACTAGGGAGGACTGCAGGATTATTTTTTTGAGAATTACAACGAGTCTATTTCACGTTTTCTCCTTTGAGTAAAATTTCATGGCACTACGTTTAATAATTTGTGCGTTAGCAGTTTAACAGTAATGTTCCAAACTGGCAAACGGCACACCGTACCTTTTCATTTTAATCATGTGAATACTTTCCTGAAATGCTAAAAAGTCTCAGGTGCACATTCCTCTTTGATGAACATAGACAACTCAGCGTCTGGTCTGGTTTTGTCTAATTACTTGAATATACACCGTGGTACATAGTCCGCTATTACGACACTTACGACGGTAGACAAATCTACGGTAAATTCATAATAAGTCTTAAGAAGTTGATTCAAGACAAAAAGAATAGGATGTAATAATTAAGATTGATTTGAAAATCAAAATCCAATCAAAGAACGTCTTTTAAAGAAATATCCGCTCATTCAGGTTGGTTAATAGAAACATTTTCACAAACTCATTCACACAGCTTCTACAAAAGTAAGGAAAAGATTTGAGTGACAATTGGAGAGCATTTTCGTGAAGAAAAATAATTACAGAGTGAAACCATATGGCAACAATCATCACACTACGTCACAAAAGCATGATCGTATCTGTACGTACTCGCTATTTCCACAAAAATATATGCATCTATCCTACACTTACAAGTATCCTAGCTATGTAATTCGCAAAATAATTCCTTATTTGTTAATTTTAGCAAAATATGTAAAGCTATGCAAATATTCGCTGATTTAATTCTCTCACTACTTTCTTTACTTTACATGCATAATTCATTTCATAAAAATAACATCTGAGATGTGCTGAGATGAGTACTCACACTATAACTATATCCTAAAGCTACACACAAAGTTGCTATTTCTAAATAAAAGATTACACAAAGACAAGACAGGACTTTTTAAGAAGACGAGACACGACACAAACAACATGAATACAAACATTAAGAATTTTGAGTTAGTAGTAAAAATTAACTCTACAAATTTATTTTGGAAATGTACAGACTGCTCATGTAATGCTTTGATGTGAACTACATGTCAGGATTTGATTGTCTCGCAATATTTTTGGATTTGTTTTGCAAGTTTTGGTAAGTGGTAAGTTAGTATGTAATAATTAGTTAGTAGTTTTAGTATAGTGCTCGCTAGTTGAGTCGGTAAAGAATAAATTTGATAATATATTTTGTAGTTGCTAACTATAACCTAATTTTTAATTCTGTACCCTTGCTTTCTATCCTATTTACTGATATTTATAAGTTTAGTCATTATATTCTATATAGAAGTATACTTTTATGCTGTATCTACTGATAAAAATGCTTGCTAATATGTACAGTGGAAATATTGATCACAATTACACCTTGATGATGGCTTTGTCTACCTTGTATGTGGTGACTGCCTATCTAACATCTAATTCCAATAGATTGTCAACTATTCTGCACTTATATTATCTTAACTAGACTAATCATAAAAATTTGAAGTATGATAAACAGTCAAAGACAAACTATGAAAAAATAGATAGATCAGGTATCTGAAAATCCTCCAAAATATGAATTATAAAGCATAAACGAAATTAAATATTTAAAATCATGAGTTTCATAATTTTTTCTTAATATTCCGTCAACCTTTTGTCCTGAAGAGATGAACAAAAGTAAAATTAGACTATGATACCCTGATAATCATGCTAGTAAAATACGAATTTCAGTTCGATTACTCTCTCCCACGCAAAAAGAACGAAAATAAACTTTCAGTCGAAATTGATACCAAGAAAAAATTTATATCCATTCTATTCCATTCTTTCCTACTTACTTCTACATATATGTTGATATACTATATAGATAGTTCTCTGTGTGCATTAGTAAGATAAATTAGTCGTATTATTTACAGTTCATTTGAACACTATTGTAGTATACACTGTTGACATCAAAGAGAGCCATCAGACCAAGCCAGACACAAACATTTATAAGCATTGCATTGCATAGCAAAGCTCTCATGCATTCAGACTTCCTGCAGAGATTAAATTAATTCTTATTATAACTCCACATATACAAAAGCCACGAAACCAGATATCATTCATTACCCAAATAAAATAATTTCAAAGAATTTCAAGAATAGGTCTGTGCAAAGTTCCCGAGTTTAACTTCATCTGTTGCGAAACGTTTAAATTGCATGCATACGGTAGCAAACACATATATAATACCCATTGACTCAATTTCTCTTTGTTCCACGGTGAAAGTTAGCGTTCCGTCATTATCATCACGTTTACTTTGTTTGCTATTCATCAACCCGAACTGGCAGAACTGCTCTTTCAACTCAAAAGAGCTTATTCTGTTTCACTGCTAATGAGCTACTAAAGCTGTTTAATTAGTCGAACTATCAACCAAAACCAAATTGTATGCTTGTGGCATCCACCCCAAATGTAGCTCGGTAATGTGTATAATGAGGTGAAAGTGAAAGAAAGGAGAATGAGCTTTCCATGCGTCATACCTGTCCTGGACAACTTTTTCTGACTGTCATGTTATTTCATTGAACGATATAAAATTTCAGGTTTCCAAGAAAATATCATCATGTAAAATATCGCGAGAGAGGTTGAAAATAGCTATTGTACTGGAAAAGAATTAGGGAACTGAGAAAGAAGATCTAAACTCTTCCAGGATGTTGAGGATGAAATACGTGCGTCATACATACGTGGCTTACAATGAGTTACCCCTGTGATTTCCAAATATGCTCCTAAGTAAAACTCTGTGAGGCAGAAGATTAAAATATTGAAATGTGAAGATAGGAAGAGTAGGTAAGAAACCTGAAGAAAAGACATCTGGAGATTAAATGGTACTCATTTACACGGGGAAGGAGTATTAATAACATGGGGTTTACTGAGATTTCAATGGGCTAAGTTTACCTGAAGCAAAATTAGAACAAATATATAAACTTTCTTCAGATACACCCACACAAAATGTCTAAATCTCGGATATTTATGCTACGGTGATGATATTGATTTTCGCTTAGTTTATCATAATCTCGTACAAGCATCTCATGTATCCAAACTTTAACAAAACTTTTCCAAATAAAACATTATATTTTTAAGCCTACCTGATCGGAATGCTTTAAATATTTTGGGGTAACGTGCACGAAAAATAAATTCTTTGCAAGAGAAAATAATTTTGCATGATTCTATGGGTTTGCTTCCGGAAGATTTTAATGAAATGAAAATTTTATTTTGCTGAACATATTCCCTTTACCTTTTGTGGATTGAATCATTAAAATTTTGCTTCACTTTCCCTCATGTTGGAATATTCCATTGGTATATACCCTAAATATTGGGACTCGCTTTGAATCGTCAGGTATTGGGAAATGGAAACACAAAACTATATTTCCGCAAACAAGCTAACGAAAATACTAACTTTTGTAATATCACTCAAAGAAAATGTAATAATTGATATTGCTGTATCATCAAGAACTGAGCACTTCCTGTTCCTGGGGCTCATGGGTAGGAAATGCTCACTTCATTCTCAAGACTTGACCCACTTGTTGGACCATTCGTGTAAGGGTTTGCCAGACTCATGTTATCAATTTTCCTACATGCACGTGAATCTACATCGATTGATTTAATTTTAAACCAAACATTACTGCTGTATCTCTTTGTAAGTATATTTTTATTCATCATAAATAAAGATTATCGCCGTAAACGTGAATCCCCATTTTCGAATTAACTTGAATAGTCCAGAAACTGGTTTAAAACTGAATTAATGTTGTCTATCAGAAAAAGTTTGTACCGAGATAAAAAGTCGGGCATTTGGTAGGAATGGAAGATCAGTTTGGAGGTCTTCCGAAGTATGAAGTAGTATTTACGCGATTAATCACATGAGATAACGTTTCACAATATTAAATTGGATTGTCGGTAGCCACTCAAGCATTCAACTTTTGTGTAAAAACTTTTACCCGCTTGTTGCAATAACATTGCTAGTGTTGATCTATGTGGAATAAAACGTTGAAAAACAAAGGAATGTAATGTGGTTTGTGATAATGATCAAGATCATGATATTTGAAAATCTAGAACGGTACACATCTTAACAAAAGACAATCAAAGGGACAAAGAAAAAAGAAGATATTTTTGTATTTTTAGGTGAGATGAGGACATGGCTTGGTAACCACACTCCCTCACTTCTTCTATTATGTTATAATCTCCAAAAGGGGTTTTTTGGTTGACAGAGTCGAACAACAGATGGGAAATCTAGATTCATGGTCGTTTCATCTTGAGTGATCATACCAAAATAGCTTGTCAATTGAACCAAAACCAAGAAAGGATTGCTTACTCAAAACCGTAAAACTCAAACTGAAAAACAATCTTTTATAAGGGTTTCCATATGTGTATGGTACTATCTTTGAACGTGTTTTATCGGAAATCGACAGAGCATTTCGTATTCTTTGAGCTGAAGATGCTACTTGTGTTAGAGCCACGGGGATTAATGGAATGTAATTCTATTACAGTACATTTACAATATATTTTTTCAAGCACTTAGAGCTGGTGTATTGTATACTTTCACTTCAAAAAAAACGAGAAATGGGACAATATTCTACGTGTGTATTTACGTTGGTCATTGTTCCGTTTATGGTTGAAAGCATTTACAAAGGAGATAATGCATTTCATTTTGGCGTATTGACGAAAACGAACAAGTAATTTAATGAAATCAACAAACGTGTCCATTTCCCTGACAAGGACAATTTGGATGGAAAGAATTTGATTAACACACATTTAAGGTGGTACAATAATATTATTCCCTTTGTTTTCACCATATCATTCATACTCAACTCAAACTTCGTTTGTCAACATGTTCGGACAGGTACCATGTTTTAGTAGTGTTGGAATGTGGAATTCGATTATGGACTATGGATAGAAAAAACAACAGCCTAGAATTGAACTATCAAAATGTAATGGAAACAAGAAATCCATCATACTAGCCACTAACACTGACCACCATGTTTAGCAAGGAAACGTTACTTTCTGCCATTACAGATGGAGCTTGGGTGCAAAAATTGTGTTCAACGGGCCTTTTTTATTTAAGGTAAACCTTCTCAAGTCAACTTGAATCGCTCAATCATGGTCAGAATTGAAGATAGGATGTGACTTAGCCACACTTTGTATATCATAATTACATTTAACATCACAACAACCACACAAAGCTGTTTTATATGAAACCTGCATGTATTATTAAAATGTGAAAATAAACCAATCAGTATCATGATTATACCAAAGTATGAAGTAATTTTTGCAAAGTAATTGAAATATGAAATAATTTAACTTTTTGCATCATCTGTGGTCCGAATAATTCATAAGAATTGAAAGATTTGATGATGACACTTGGTTATATGAGGAGATCTTACTCCAATACATCCAAAATAATAAAAATTAGTAGGAAAATCCGCTATTCTTTTGAAACTGTGCTTGTAGTTCCATTTACATTTAAAAAATTCAGATTTTAGAAATTAAAATGCAATGTCAAACGTGCTAGTGTAAATTTAACTATGCCACTCATATTTCTCATCCTTATAATTATTTATCTGATTTTTTCTGTTTAAAAAAAATTATTAATATGATCTCACACCTTCAAAACAGGATCTACCCTTAATTAATTTAAAATTCATATTTTATAAATCTGATAATCGTTAGCATTATTCAAATTCATAGCCCAAAATCGAAAACGCAAAAAACCTAACGGAATTAGCTCAAAACTTGTAATAAATATTGTAATAAAAATGCAACACAACTAAATTAATAATCCGGTTACGTGTTAGGTTTTTTGAACGGTAATTTCACGGTGCTCACCCTTCCCGACTATAATACTATGTTTTGTAATACCCCACGATAATATTATCTACTCTTTAGCGATCGTCGTAAAAAGGTTATTATTATGTAAGTAAATAAATAGGAAACTACGAGAGAAATATCTTTTTCTTCTTGGTGTAAGTGTACTTAACTACTTACTTACTATAGCATATATTATGTATATCCTGTAGGATTGTTTATATAACATATTGTATGCATATACATAATGTATTTTTACGACTGAGCTCACTTGGTTTTTAGTTACGCACGAACGAACGGGTAGTTTGTTGTATTTAGTATTAAAGTTGATTTCCACTACTATTGGGGAGCCCACTGTTGTTGGTGCCTCCAACTTTCATCCTGATCAGGTCTGTAATGAAAAAGAGAAAGTTTACATTTTGAGGAGAAAGTTATAGTTCATCATAACATAACCAATCCAGTTCTGCCTGACTATTTCTGAATGATTGTGGATCGGAAGAATGACGACGTATTTTTCCTCGCTTGTTAGACCAAATTCACATGAATAGTTCCATAAATCCAACCGTTTACCTTCGTTTTTCTTTGACAAAGAAAACGAACCGTTTTCCATTCACATCGACATGGAAAATTGTCTTCTTTTATGCATCTACCTTCTTACGCTTTTTAAAACTCAAACAATGACAACCGTTCTAGAAAAGGGACGTAACATCGTACAACAGAGAAAAATGAGTTCATGGCTGATTGGCATTTATGCGAAATGCCTCTCATTATTTCGTTCTTGTAGACGGAGCAGCAACTAGGGCGAGAAATTGAAGGTACACAAAAATACCCTGGCTTTCTTTCCTTTTTTGGCTTTTACTACTGTTTAGAAAATTTCAAAGATTCTTTTTATATTCACAAAATACACGAAAAGAAAGTATCCTTGTAGTTTTAGCTTCTCATTTTATGTAAGTTTCACTTCACGTATTTCAGATCGATATTCATTTTCATGTTGTCCCCATGTGAGATGGATTCATGAAACCCATATCTACTTGACGCATTGACACAATGCAATCACAAAATGTGGTATAAAATATGTAGTTCACCTCACGGCAAGAATGGTTAACGAATCGAGACATTCAGAAATGAAGATGTGAGCGAAGAGCCAACCGGGACATATGCAAACTTTTGTAGGTACGTGCAGATTTCCATTTTGTTTTTGTATGGGTACTTTTTTGTCTTTGAAATTCCTTCGAGCATACACGAATTTGAGGACAATTCCATCGACATTATTACCACAGGGCTCTTTTCCTCGAGAAAAATAGTGATGAGCAAGTTTTTTTCTTGCTTACTTATTGTCATCATCCATGATGGTTTGAATGTGTGAAGACCAAAAATATAATGTAGTTTTCGATACAGTAGCAAATGTACATGGTTTAAGGCTTAAAGTGGTTACTGTACGAACGAACATCACATAAAACAACTCATTTTCCTTTGTTTGACTTACAAATGAAGTAAGTGCATAAAAAATCTGAGGAGAGCTCTTGCGATTCGCAAACATTTTTCCAAGGAATGGGCTGACGCTACTAAAAAAGGTTCGACGTACAAATTTTTGAAGGAAATGTATGAATGAGTAAACAACAGCACACGTGTGTTCCTTCATAGTTCAAACGCGTGTGTGTAAGTTTTGCTTTATTTTTAGACCCTTCTCCCATGTTGTGCTAACTTTGAACACACTTTCCAAAAAGTGAATTTCAAGGCTGGCTGCTCTAATGAATTTTACAAAACTAACTGCACAAGGAAGAAAATCATCCCACACATTTTGTTTCAAAGGTGGCAACTGCTTTGCGTACAAACTTTTGCAATTTCTTTTCCAAAATATAATGCAAAATAAATTGGGGTAAAACAAGGCAAGATAAAAAACCAAGTGGATCTAAGCCGTTAGATTTTTCATGTACATACAAGGGAATTCCCATTGCGGCAACCAAGCCCAAAGTATTTTTTAAGCTATTTCTCAGAAACACTTTTTATGAGCATGATATTATTATGAAGCTCTTTTTATATTTATGATATAAAAACACACCAACTTTTTTCTCTCATGCATTTATGTATGCACTCCCTGCATCACTATTACATTAAAAGATTTCACATTCAACAGGACAGGGAGCGAGAGTGAGTGATATTACGTATGGTAAAAGCTAATAAAATAAGCAAACGTTCTGGGAAAGTACTCTCCTTAATTCAATTAAAGTGGAACTGGGACATGAGCACCAGAACATGACTCCGACATATGATACCTTTCTATGAGAGAGGATGCTCAACTTTTCTCTGCCCAGAGTACTTTCATTTCTTTGATATGATGCCATAATTTCACAAATATGAATGTTAAAAGGTGATGTGAAATGTGATATCTGAGCAGAGGCAAATTTGTACAGCTCTTTCTTTCCCTTAATAAAATATGAATGGACTTGTTAAAAGAGTTGGGGAAAAAGAACAATTTGCCAGATGCATAAATTATGTCATAATTTCTCTTACCGTTTGGGTTGCATTGCAAGCCTCGTTCTTGCTTCGAACACAACATCACGGAAGGATTGGGTAGCCTCGGAAGTTCCTAATGGGGAGAATGAGGAAAAAGAATGAAAAATCGTAGAAAACTAATTTATGAAGCAAATGAATTTTTTCAGCACTAGTTTTTTCCAGCGTACTTCTTGGCTGATTGGTCATTGCTCTCAGCGAGTCTGTTCTTTCAAACTGACCCCTCCGATCGAAACCAATTTCACGAGGGTTCCACGCAGAGTTTCGACGATTTCTCATCATTGCTGGATCCATACCACCGTCAGGGATTTCAGGCAGTTGTCGAATGAACATATCAGGCACTCGTTGCTGGAATGCAACCGAACCTTTAAACGAAACGTTTTGAAATTGTGCGTGGTTAATAGCTGGTTAATTTTGGCAATTTTGGCAATGGCAAAGTTGGAAGGCGATAGCAGATTTATGAAAATAATTAAAAACACAAGAGAAAATAAGTTCCTAGTATACAGGTACATACTGCGGCATGGATTGTTTATTAAATAGCAATAGTAATATACTTCTCCGACTTTGGTTGATAACTTGCTCCACAGCAAAAGCAAAGGAGCCTCTCCTCGACGGCGGAAGGGATCTTGGAAGAGCGGGTGTGCTGGGAGCGCTTCCTCGTCCTCCCTCTTCCCCACATCCATCAATCCCCATTGCTCCACGGTCCGACTGAGCACTGCCCTTTCGAGAAGTTGGAGCTGACCTCGACGTAAGGTTCGCACTGGGTGGGCCAAGAGTTCCGAGCATTTCCCATGCCACTTCTGGACGTAACAGTGAGGTCGCACAAGGACTACTCTGGCCGCTACTGTCGTCTTGTTCTTCTATAATCAAATAGGACCGTAGCATTTCATCTCAGCCAAATTACATCAGCCATGATTTCAACGAACGTTATTCTAATAATATCATGCTAATGTGAAATCCCCTTATGGTCATAAATAACGGGGAGTACACATTTCCCTGACAGTTTGTGTGATTTGAGGGGAATAATAACATTTTAAAATTCACATTATTCCGCATTCATATTCAAATTCATGAGGATGGGAAAAAAGTTCAAGGTTTGTCATAAATATTGTCGACGTCAGACTCCCACAATATTGAAGAGCAGATGGAGTAGTAGAGGTTGAACTTTGAAATCATGGCAGGGGAAAGGTAAGATGTTGTCAACTAAATCAGGTCTCAACTCACCGGACTGGGACTGTGAGCCAGCAGCCATTCTCATTCTTAATCTCCTAGCAAGCTCTCTCGCAGAGGGTGGCGTATTGCCACCCGGACTTACAATTTGAGATATTGAGCCTCGGTGACTAGAACTTCCTTTGGCGGAGAAGGGAAACCAAACGGGTCTGTCATCCAAGGAAACTCGACCCATGTCGACATGGCACTCCCCGAGAAAGTCTGGTCCCCTCTGAAGTTCTAGCACTAACCAAGAGTCAAATAAATCTTCGGGGCTTACTTTCGTAAACAGAACACATTGATTCCACCGTGTGTTGGCGAGCTTCTCCCCTCTACAACAAGACAAACAAAAATTTATGATTGAATTGCAACATTCAATGTAGGAAATATTATGAAAATGCCATCAAAAGCCTTTAAGCTTCCTCTGTTACAAATGCCTACGACTATGCGAGCTTCTGCTACAAATGTGGGGAAAACAAGGGACGTCGACATTTTTCCTGTGACAAAAAGTAAATTTTCAAACATCAATAAACTTTCTCCACAAGGCACAAAGCACAATACAAAACGGATGGTATTGAATTTCTCATGAAAAATGGGAAAGGACTCCTTATCCTTTCGATCCAGCAAAGTGAAATATTACCAGCGGCTACAACAAAACCAAATGGGAAAGGTGGCAAGGGAAGATATCAAGGTGAAAATGCATTAGGAGGAGAAAACAGCGTCATTCATAGTAATAGCAAGCAATAACACGATACCACCACCACCCGTGCCGTCTGAGAGCCTCTTCTGCCTCTTACCAGCTTTCACCACTTTCTCCAAAGGAAAGTTGAACAGGAGAAGAAAGTCAAATATTTCAGAGAAAAGTACTCAATTGATCTATCCATCTTGGCTCATGTGGGAACAAATCAATATTTCGCAGAATGAAAAATTGAACAAAGGACAATGCTACAAGAGTATAAAAAAAGTATGTACAAAACATTACAAGGAGAAAATCAAGGACCCACTTCAAAGGTATTAACGTTTTCCCGGAGTGTTTTCTCCTCCCATGCAACACACATCACACTTGTTCACAATCATTGAAAAACACGTTGGATCGATTGGAGAGCTCGTCTGAAATAAAGTAATACATCTTTACTTTCTCCCATGTCCTTAAAACTACCGTGAGTTTGAGTTGCATTGTTTCGTTTTTCACCATAAAAACTCCTTCTTTTTCTTTGGTAATACCACGGCTCAACAGAAACCCTCGTCTCATCATCTTGCTCGGTTTGGACAAAGTCTGATGTTAACTTTGGAAATTGAGACGTTTCCAGTTTTCAATGCTTTTAAAGACCCTGTCTCGTGGTTTTGTTCCATTTTACTTTGTAAAAAATTGTCTGAGCATTTACGTCTGCACAAACTTTCCCCATAATAGACTATATTTCTTCAAAACACGCCATGAAACAAGGGAGTGAGCGAAGCGGCTGCCACCATTTATCATTTCGAATGGGAAAGGAAGAAGAGCTAAACTGGGAAGACGTGCCATTAACCACAACAAACAACGCCACACCACACCAAACGTGTAAAGCTTAAGTTTAAAGCAACAGGATGATAAAAATTGGAACACACATTACACACACACCAAAGCTGCTCTACTTTTGGTAAAACTTTCCTTTTGAAAATAATGCTTTTATGATGTTACTCTATAACTCGTCAAAAATATGGGCTTATTCATTATGCAAGACAAAGGAGAAAGCAAAGCAGTTATGGTAGTAGGGAATAATTTATTGGGAAAACTTTTTCCTTACATTCTCAGCGTGATGATAACGTCACTTAAGTCGATAGTTGTGCAGTCATCATTGCCGAAAGCGATATTTGCCACGGAGATCTCAAGCGTGTTGTGTACTTCATCGTGAAAGAGCCGTAACTGGATCCGTCCTTCAGGCTGTAGACGAAATGAAAAAGAAATAAATATAGTGAGCTTGTTGGTTGGGTTTTTCAACCATGGAAAATGGAATCAGACGATTAAATGGATGCCTGTCACCATCATCATCAACGTCAGAATTCTTTTAAATAGACGAGAGGAAACGACTTTCACCAGTTTACATACATTAATTTGCATATAAATATACATCGTAGCAAAAGAGAAGTAAGGCGTACGTACGTATGTAGACCAGCGCAACATATTGAATTGCAAATTAGAATAAAATACTACTGATAAAGTTCAAATGTTGAAGGAGCACAGAAGAGCCAACTTTTTAATAGAAAAAGGAGGATAGAATAACACCCGTCATCGTCTCTCTTCTTTTTCCAATCTCTGTCTTTTTCAACGACGTCTTCCCTCTACTTTTATATACGATATTACAGGGAAAATTATAAATGCATACACTTTCCACTTTCTCTTTCCAATTTCTCTTGTAAAAGAAGAAATAAATTGGGCAGCGTGGGTATACATGGGCTACACACAGTGTGCTGATTTGATTATACTTGGCACATTATCAAAGTCGACAGGAGCAATAATAGAAAGCAACAGCGGAGCACCATTCCTATTGCTATCAACATCAACCTTGCCTCGCTTCCTGTGTACACACATAAAAAGCTCATCTGTTGCTTTTCACTGCTGCTCTAAAATGCCTACTTACACAAAAACTAATGTGTTCCCATTAGAGGAGAAAAAGAGTCGGGATCTCGTATTCGGATCGGAGTCCCCATTTTCTTTCCATTTTCTCCAAAAAGAAAATTCAACCCAACCCACGATATTTATATGGTTTTTTTTATATAGACGCACTAGAACTAGATCTGCTTCCCTTTGCGTCATCCAAGACTTTTGCTCTCTTTTCCCCTAACAATCGGAACCTTCATAGTTTCATTGCCATTCTCTTGCAAAATATTACTCCAAGACGCTTCCTCTTTCTTTTCATCCGTTCCGGAGAATTAATTCAAGTGCTACGAAAATTGTAATGGGTTCAGTAAGAGTCTTTGTAATGCTGATGTTGCCCTCCTCTTAATACTCTCTAAGCATTTAACGACTTTCTTTACATCTTTCACAAGTGCGTTCACCACAGTTCAATAGTGGATGGGAATAAAACATCCTGGTCAGGTTGTTGAGTACCTACCTAAGGGTGTGTGAACTGAACACGGAGCAAAATCGTAAATCAATTGAATTTAAGGAATAGAAAATAAAAATTCTCTATTACATTTTAAG
This sequence comes from Orchesella cincta, assembly GCA_001718145.1. Lineage (NCBI taxonomy): Eukaryota > Metazoa > Arthropoda > Collembola > Entomobryomorpha > Orchesellidae > Orchesella > Orchesella cincta. The sequence continues at coordinate 199,514 of LJIJ01000066.1, read as the reverse complement.
TTCTTAGACTTCTCTGAGGAGAGTACCTTACCATTAGCTATAATATTTAATCTGTAATATAAATATGAAGTGGCGTTGCAACACATGCCACTCTCGCAAAACACAAAAATTCCAATGTGACCATTGACTTTGATTCACTTTCAGTGCAATAATACCAAGATAGAAACTACGCAGTACCCATTATCATTACAATTGTCATCAACATCATTGTCGCGATAAAAACCTGTATACACATTTCAATCCAATAAATGCCTGTCCATTATGTGTATAGGTGCGACAGGAAATAAAAGTAGGCAAAGAGTATGGGCTCATGTGTGTTTTTTTCAGCAGCTTTTCTCTCCTTTCAGACGAGAGGGATTGGTCTCATGTGTAAATGTCCTTCTCCCATTGTGATTGCCTGTAAATACACCTACTCCCCAAGTTCTGGGCATCCCATTCTCATAAAACATGTCCATTATCAACACGAGCCTCTGCCTTTTTCACTTGCTTTCAGCTGGATGATCAGGTGAAAGTGTCCCAGCAAACGAAAACGAAGCAGGAGCATGAAGCTCTCCAACATTTTATCTGAAATTGAATCAACCTAAAAGTTTAGCCCTGTTAGTGGACTTGACAAGGTGCAGCAACAGCAGCAGTGTAGTAGTAGTTCTTTCCATTATTTTGTTGATCAACTTGAACAAGTTTGATTAGACTTGGTCATTAAGGGCAAGAGCGAGAGGAAATAAAGTGCATTACTTGTATCGTGTGTATATTTGCGTAATATAAAATGTATAATGTTGATGCTCATGTGATGAAGTAAATGGATTCCGAGTAAAAGCTCTTTTTTCCTTACAAAGAAAAGTAACTTTTTTTCTTACAAATTAGTCAACTAGAAAACTTTCCTCCCATCTTGAAAAGAAAAATTTAGCAGACTAGGGAAAAGCAACGACGAGACGAGTGGCTTCTTTTTTTACTTCAGCTTATATAAGTACAACCCAAACACTTTTCTGACTTTAAAAAAGTTTCTAATTGAAAATCAGACAGGGCTAGCTTATAGCTTGAGCTGATTTCCCTGCTTGTATAAAAAAGACACTTTCATCAAGGTAGTGTAAGTTTAGCAATTTTTATTTTCATCCACTTTAATTTCATCTTCAACATTTCTATCTGATTGGTTGGACTCTTCGAAACTGACACATTTTATTGAGAGACGAGGACGACTACGAAACGACTAGTCAAAACTTTATTGTGAAAGCCAACAAGTTTTCCCCTAGAATGAAGCAAGAAGGAGCAGAGACACTCCTGCTTTTCCCGCTTATGAAGAATTTGTGCATGTGGAATAAAATTGAAGTTGGCAACTTTCTCCATGCTTTCATTCACCCATTCTTTAGAGGAGAAGGGGGAGATCATTAGACCAATCTTTAAATACTCTACTGGTGGATTGTATAGATGGAAAAGGTATTCAAGTGCAGCGGAGCGTTTAAGTTTAATGGGATTTTGTGAGCTCATCTCTTGACTGGCTCCTTTACCATGAAACCAGTTACAATATCGCATCCCATCGTTCCAATTCACATCTCAATATAAATAGAGAAGCAAAATACAAAAGCTAGTTGGAAGAATATGGAGATAAAAGTAAAAGTTGTTGCAGTGAACCCAATATTCTTATTGAAAAAGTAGTCAAATTTGACTGGAAATTGTATACCACTGACAGTTGATGATGATCATTATGATGACGTGAAGTCGCACGAGATGTGACCTTCAACTATATAATCTTACCGGCAGTCTTGGCAGTTGTCTTCTGCCACTTGGGGATGACGCTCCAAATTGGTCAGGTCCTGCGCCAGCTTTAAAAAAATTGCAGGTTGTAATAATATATTAATATGGAAGGTAATACTTCCAAATGTTTCTCACAAGAATGTAAATAGATGGGGCAACGTAAGAATTAGTTAAAATTGTGTTCTATATTACCTTGACTAATCGACAATGATTCTTGTTCAGTAGCCGCAACAGTATCAGACTCCCAATCTTGAGTAGGCTCGTTTTCAGGTACGGTTGAAATGTTGGCTATATCACTGTAATATCAATAAAAGACACTAGAGTTAGTCCTCTTTCCTTCCATCTCAAACTGGCATAATATTTTGTACAAACAAGTCATTATAAAAAGCTTTTCATCTTTACCAAGACGTATATTCAATAAAATGCTCATAATGATGATAAAAGAACGCTTGACTAGTATTACCATCCCTAATTTTAATTCAACTACCCATAAATTTCCCATTCATTATGTCTTTAATCTCGGTTTCATCTTGGAACTTAAGAAGAGAGTCCTTTGTGACTTTGTCAATACATCATTTTAGTCCAGTAGAGCAGACCGAGACCAAACCAACCCAATGCCAATAATAAACTTGCTGCCTACTGCGCTTCATATTACTTGTGACCATATTATTATGGCTATTTTTACGTCAGCTCAGAGAAGTATGAGTTCATTACGAAACTTGTTTACAATTTTAAAGGATATGTTTCTTGAATCTACCAACCAGAAAAAGTATATCATTTCATATAAACTGATATCAGAGGAATGGCGAGTTCCACTCTGGGGAGTACTTTATCAACTTTGTTTAATGCCAGCCACACACCACTCAAAAACTGACATGAGATCAAAAGAAGCTGCAACGGGGAAAGTCAGCTATATACATTATTTGGTATATGGCTACATGACAAAATTTTATTGTCTCGTAAAATAGAAAATTATGAGCTTCCAGCTGCGAACCATGAGATGAGACTCAATTTCGTATCCCGCTGCGCTCCGCTCAAATCCATCCTTGCAAATAAAATTTTACACTGGAAAGTAAGGATGATCAACTCGGCTTGGGTTGGCTAAAATAATTTTTAATTTGATGCCATACGAAAATCTGGTTGAAATGAAAACAAGTCTCAAAGGAAAAGATTATAAAGACACAAATTGGGTTGGCCAAATAAAGGGAAAGTTAATGGTTAAAATGAGATGAAGCGTTTTATAAAGGGAATAATGTTAGCGTACCTGTCCAACGACGCAAGAGTAAGTTCCACAGTATCTCCTGAAGTATCCAGCACCTTGCAGACTTCCTCAAACGTCATGTTCTGAAGCTTGACCCCATTCCAGTTGATAACAATGTCTCCCCTCCGAATCCCCGCAAAGTCAGCTCCGCTCCCTGGTGTGACACGAGCGACCCGCGCTCGCAAATTCCCTGGATTCCCTCCAGGACTGCTGCAACCTCCAACGACGCGAAGTCCATAGCCCCTCGCTAAACAAAGAAAGGGGAGTTTAAGTAAGTGTGTGTAAATAATATATGGGGAAAGTGGGACAAGAACCACTGCAAACTGCAATACTTTCAGAAAACAAATAGATACTCCGAAATAAAAAGTCATTCAATAGAAAGTAACGTCCAAAATCATAAAATATTGCCAGTTCCATTTCCACGTTCCATTTGTTCCAACTTTGTCAATTTGTGACGTAAAAACGAGTCAGTTGAGAGGGAGCGAAAGAGAATGAATTTTTAGAAGATAAATCCCGACCAGAGGAGAAAAAGGAAAGGTGTGGGTAGTCAAGTAAGAAACGTGGTGGTTGGGGAAAGTGGTTTGTGTTGTATCAACAAATAAAAACAAGGACAAAAGAGTCAAGTTTTTGCAATATAAAAACACTTGAGCTCATCTCCTGTCTCCCTATTTGTTTTTTCGCGAGTTGAAAAGAATAGCAAAGGTAGGATATGATAAGTGCCTAAGCTTTCTATAATAAAAAGGGGAAAGTAAAGTGAAAGCAGTGTAAATACACAAGGTAGACACATTCCAAAATCTCCACCACCAAAAAAACTTTGGAAAAGTCTTGCTGTTTAAATTGCACAGTTGGAGTTGGGGATTCCATAAAAAAAGTTCATTTTTTAAAGGAACAACCAACTTTCCCCTCCACCACTATAAAAAGGGAGTCAAGTGGAAAATTTTATTGCCGCCAGTTAAAACTATTTCCTGACTTGACAAAGGGAAGGGAGGAGGTAACAATGCATGAGTAATAATTTACTCACATTCCCACACCCATTCTTGGAAAGATTTCGATTTGATTTCATTTCAATGTCATCAAAATCAAATATCTTTGAATCATCAAATAAAACTTTTTCCTAGAGAGAAATTCCTTTTGACGTGGATGTGAAATAGATGGGGAAAATGAATAATGACAATGGCTTACTTTGATAGCCCCGATCTTGGGGATCCCTTCGAAGTCGGATGACCCTCGTGCGATAGTCCCCATCTGCCCCGCCCCCGCCTGATGATTGTCCTTTATTATTGTCAGTTTTGGCGGCGGTTGAGTCCACGTCATCAATAACGATTTTGATAGCTTCTCCGTCTGTAGAGGAGCCTTGTCTTTTTACTACGTCATTGGCGACAACGTGCGGCTGGTGTTGGACTTGCTTCTTCTTTTCCAATGCGTCGACATCCATGGAGGCGCAAGAACGGGGGGTTGGAGGTTGTTTGGTTGTTGTGCTGAAACTTGTCAAAAATATTTACAAAGTTAAACGATTTTAAGAAAATTCATAAATATGTTAATAAATGCTTACTAATGCAGATTAAATATTCCCTCGATCAGGTGTGTCTATTAAATATAAGTTTCACTTACATTTGTACTGATCGTCTCCTCATATCATTGCTAATAGCGAGGTCGGAAGGAGGTGCCTTTCCCCTCGGATGATTTTGTTGCCCCATCTGCTGCCCTCCTTGCATTGCCTGTTGCTGTTGATAATTTTGATACTGTTGTTGCTGGCTTTGTTGCTGCTGTTGATACTGCTGTTGTTGTTGGTACTGTTGATATTGTTGTTGTTGGGTCTGCTGTTGTGTCTGATATTGTTGTTGGACGCTTTGCTGTTGCGGTTGGTGTTGTTGCTGCGGATGTTGCTTTTGCTGATACTGTTTTGGCTGATTTCCCTGATTTTGTTGCTGTTGTTGATGCTGCTGTGGTGGAGGTTTTTGTTGTTGTGGAGTTTGAGGATGTTGCTGGGGTTGTTGAGGACTCTGCTGCTGTTGCTGCTGGAGCTGTTGCTGATGTTGATAATGGAGTCTTTGGAGCTCCTTCTCAGACAGTCCGGGAATGCCCCCACCCTTCTCACCCGCTTTTTGAATGGTATTATTATTAAGAATGGAGCTAGCGTCCATTCCTCTCATATCACAGGAAGCTCGTCGCCCTCTCGCATTTCCAGGAAGATTGAGAGCCCCTTCACTAGCACCGCGCTCGTAACTTCGCTGTCTTTTCATGGGAGCTCCTTTCCCCGAAGGTTTGACCCCGTCCTTTGCTACCTTTTCCCCGGGTAGTGGCTTCCCTCCTCCAGAAGGGGTGGTGATGCTGACACTCACTTGACTCACTGGAATACTGATAGTGAGGTTTTTTGCGTTGTCATCTTTGCTCCCAATGTCTGTGCTACTCTTCGATTTTTCCCCCGCCATGGAGGCAACAGTTAGGCCGAGATCGTGTTGTGAGGTGGCAGCAGAAATAGCTTGGAACTTGGCAATGTCCCGGAGTGGCACGTCAGAGTGACGTCGAACGTCCGAGGGTTTGGGAGCTAGGAGCAACACTTCCGTTTCTGAATCCGCTCGACCACTGTTCGTCAGGCGACGGGCGTCAGGTGATTTTCGAATTGTTGTTTCGCAACCTAATCCTTCCAGCACTTCGCTTTGTTCGATTCCTGGCTGGACATGACGGGCGATGATGGCCACCCCTCGACGACGACATACGCTGCAACGCCATTTTATCTGAAGAAATAAAAATAGTACGAAATATTCGTCATTCTTTCGTAGTTATCATAATTGTCAGTCCGAAACGAACAAATTCAAGTTATCTAAATTGGGGATCAATTTTTTTAGCTAGTATATTTTTATTGATGGTCGTTCAAGTCAAGCTCAGACGCTCATCTCAACCTCGATAGTTTAGATCAGGCGATCCACAAAACTAGAAAACGTGACTTTCTCCACTATCAACGGCTAATGCGTACATAAGCATATGTATCAAAGATGAAAGATTCTGTCCAACCAAGATACTCAGAATTGGATTAAATTGTAGTTGTAGTACATCTCCTTTTTGATCCCTTGTGCCCATTAGAGAGCACCAGTATAATGTAAACACATCATCATCATTTGCTTTTTTACCTACTCTCCAGACCATCAATACTGAGAAAAAATCCATAATATTCTTCTCTCCACATATGACACACACGCACGCTGGCTTGATTTTGTTAGGAAACGACGGAAATGGGAGACAGCCGTTTGCCGTTTCCTTCATTTTATAAAGCAACTAAAACCATATATATACTTATGTATATGACATAAGAGGATTGGGATCGGCAGACGGAGTTCTCGTTTCAAACTCGCAATCAGACTAAATCAGCTTAGCTCCGGAACCACTTTGAAGTTCGATTGTGGGACAAGTACAATAAAACCAGGGGAAATGGAAAGCACGCCATATAGCAAGTAATATACCAATTGAGAAGTGATGATGATGTAAGGAGCATTATTTTTTATGGTTATGTAATACTAATGCCCACAATATTCTGCTTAATCTTAACTGGTTTGTTCGTCATTTATAGGTACTAGATCTAGTTAAGTAGTAAATAAATAAAAGGCAAGTTGGGAGTAGAATTGGAACTCAATCCTCTTCTCTTTCTCTTCAAATGGAAAGTGGAGAAAGTTTGTAAAAAGGAAAGAACATGATGATTGAAGAATCAGACAATCAAACTGCTAAAAATAACCTAAACCACTATAATAATACAACATCAATAAAGTTACATGACGTTTTCCTGGCCTGGCTCAGATCTGGTGCAGAATTCGTCTAGTCCCAGCTTGAAAAAATCAATTGAATTGAATGTTGTGTAGGTTGAACGTCACCAACAAGTATTATTTTGTTGTATATAAATGCTATCGAACGGAACCTAACCACATGAAAAGAATGTATCGTATCCCATTTCCCACGAAATATAATACGAGATCAGAACGGAATGGGATGATACGTACTCACGATAGGATCCCATATTATCCTACAAAGAGATCAGCCTTTTATGCACTACTCCATCTTATTTCAAGGTTAAATATAACATGATATCCAGCAACCAGTCGCTTTCTCCATTATTTAAAGTCTAAACCTGAAGGTTATAGATGGATTGTAGTGTATCCATACGTAAGTAGCTAAAAAGGATGTTTCTGTCATTGACTACAAAGCTGTGTGTAAATAAATAACTATCAACTTTCACTTTCCGATCCATCATCCTAATCAGAAGACGGACGTAAGCAGAAGTATCATGACGTGTGCTCTGCTGAAGAATATGATGGAAAGGAACGGACTTAAAACAAGACTAATCAGTCTTCTTTTTCCAATTCCACTGAAAAGCTCTCCAGCTCCCATTTAGTCCTAATCTCGCTAAATTTCCCATCACTGATGTATGACTGAAGTAGCCCAAAAGAATGGGGGAAAAGAGAGAGTAAAAGTAATATCAAATATGCGTGAAAAGAGAGTGAGATGCCTCCACTCAACTCCAAAGAGAGACACATTGATATTGGGATGGGAATTGGAAATAGAAACAAAATCCAAATACTTCATTTCCCTTTGATGATGAGGAGAATATAGGAACCGTTGAGTTGATGATTTCCTTTTCGTGATAACTACAAACAAGACTCGGAACCTAACCAGCTTGTTTGAACAGTAGTCAGCAGTAGGTTGGGATTATTACGGTGAATATGTTCATCTTTCTTTCATCATTGGCAGCAGCGTCATCACATCACATCACCACCAGTTTCCCTTTGTGTCTTGTCTTTCTCATCATCAGTAGTTAAAATCCTTCTCACCATCACATCATCAAGACAAGAGGAGCTCCTGCTCTTGGAGGGAGTTTCTGGTATTTTGCGAATTGATTCAGAATTGCAAATTGGCGGAGAATGCCAGTTTTTTGGTTAGTCTTTTTCAGGAAACAATGGAATACTTAATACTTGCTTTTGAATGCTCAGGCTATATCAATTCAATAGGATGTGAATCCAATCAAGTGCAGGAGTCTAGAAACTTGATGATGATGATGATGATAGGAAAAGACATTTTCCTCTAGTTTTTCAGACAAGGATAGGTACATGTACGAAAAGGAATTATATTGCATAAATAACACGAATTTCATTTTCGCTTGAATAATTCCATACCATTTCCGTCCATCTGAAAAAAACTTTCTCTTTCCAATAACTCCAAACCACTCGTGGAGTGATGTGACGGATACATACATTCTTCTAGGTTCTTTAGTTGAGACAAGCTTTTGTTGTGTTGTTTGTGGTAGTTTGGTTTTGTCGGTTGGTCATAGTAATCCAGAGAGGAGATATTTATGAAACAGAATGGAAGACTGAGGATGAGATGAGGACCACTACCATGATGGTTCGTTTTGCTATATGTACCGCTCTACTTTCTCCCTTGATGAGAGTGCAGCAGAGCTTGGACGCCTCTCCGAGTTTTGTAGAGAAAGGATGAAAGAATGTGTGAGTGAAAGCCCTGCATTTGTTTCAGAGAAAGGAAGGGAAATGTTGTCCTTGTGTATATTTTGTGGTTTGGTCTGGTATGGTGGAAAAGACCATTATTATACCAGTGAAAGTAGTACTTACTCCAGAGGACGTTAATGGGAGAAAAAGCATGAGTGAAAGTAAATGGTCGTGGCACATAGGATGTTTGTTATTTTCGTGGTGGTCGATGGCATTATGGTGGCGAGTGGAGGATGATGATGGCCACTTTTACCATATTTTACATGCAATATTTTCAGCAGAGTTTTCATCGCGATGAACTAAAAGGCCTAGGCAAACCACATGTGAGGGAGAGAAAACGTTCGCATTTTAGTTTCGTTCGGTACGGCAATGTTGAGATTGATTCATAAACAAATTAGATTATTGTTGTGACCATGAAACTGAATTTTCTCTCCTTTTCCTAGTTTGGTGTGCACGTATTTGTCAATCTCATTCCAATCAGCGGTTCACTCAGTCACTACTACTATTATTTGTGGGTGAGTGAATAATAAAATTTTACATGGGAAAGTTGTCCTTTCCACTTTTCAATTTGCAACTTTATTTCGCAGACAATAATAAAATAACATCGAGTAAGGACCAGCTAGTGCAAAAGTTGGGTGGTAGGGGTGGCACAAATTGCATTGTTGAGTATAATACAGTGAAGATGAATTGAATTTGAACTGGACTTTAAAAAAAATGTATTCGTTCTTTGTCCGGAAGTTCAAATGAAGGGAGAAAGTTGAAAATTGTTATTTTATTGGAAATGTCAGGGCCTTTCTTCTCACTTCTACACTTTGTTGCCCTCATTCGGAAGTTGTGCGGGCTATTCATGCACGGCTCAATATTGAGTGATTTAATTTTGAATAAACTCATTTCTTCAATATTCAATGAAATGCCTGAAAATTGGGAGCAAACCAAATTTAGTTTTGAACAGTTTGGAAGTCGTAATGATTCCCGAGTTAGTTAATATTATTGCTAAATTCATAGGTAGAAGTTGGTGGTAACCGTATAACAATGTGTTTTATGATGTGCGGATTCTAAACCAGTTATTTGATGTATTGATGTATATTGTGCAAATATTATCAGCTTATGCATCATGATGATACCAAACATCGCCCACGCAGTTCACTCCCCCGCCGACGCAAATAGAGCAAATACTAGAAGGGTTTGTTTTAGAGGTGGTGATTAATATGGTGGATTAATGGTGGTGGTGTAAGATTAATAGATATGCGGGACTTATTTGTACAAGATTAATCAAAGCTTGATTACAACAATGACCTTTCATAAACCCGAAATAGATGTATTAACTTGCAGCGAGTAACAATCTAATTAAAATTCATCTCGCTGAATGCCGTAATATAATAATGGGGATCGAATACGTCGAATTATTCGATCGAATATTTTTGCACTTTAATTTACTTAATTAATTAATAAATTTACCAACCTGATTAGAAAATAATTTATTTACTGCGTCACAAAATTTTACGACGACTGCATACTTAAATAAGTTTATTGGGTAATGCAATTGAAATCAATGAGCTACTCTTGAAAATAGTGCTTTCATTCACTCGTTGTTCATTTTCCCTTTTAAAAAACAATACACGAAACTGATCATTTTTGTTTTATGCAATACATTTATCTAGTATTTCCTTTAATTTCCATGTAAGAAACTTGTTGGAGAAACCTAATTTTAGAACAAACCAGAACTCCCTAAATCAAATCTAGCAGTATCCACATCTAACATTATATAAATGACCTTGAGTTTTTCATGAAATAATCAAAGTACGTATTATTCCATATAAATAAACTCGCTCACGTCATTCTCCTTTCTGAAACACGTCTGTTTACCTTATTTTTATCACGGTTTCCGAAACAAGATGGATGAAATAAAGTGGGCATTGCATTTCTCCCAAAAAAAACTAACATAATTTGACATTTGATCTCTTCACCGTCATCACATCAAATGTATATGGTTTTAATGTCTTTTATTGTTAACAGAGTGAAGTATCCAGCACTCACTCACTTCACTACCACTCCATCTCTTTTATGCGCGTCAGCCTCATTTTTAATACGCTATTCCATATTCAATGAAATGACATGGTTTACGGATTAGCTCCATTTACGGGGAATGAAGTAGGCATTCACTAACGGTGAAAGCAGACACCCATATCGCATCGAATCATCATCATTTTACACGGCTACTTTTCCAGCTCCACATCCCATCATGCAGAGCTCGCCACGTCATGCATGTTGGAAGAACGAGAGACTGAATTGTTGGATTGAATGGGAATGCCAATATCCAAAACCAAAATTTTGCTTTCCAATCCAAATCCAACTGAAACCAAACCACGAGCAATAAAGTAGCGAGTGAGTAGCCCCATCCAAAAATCCAGACCAACTAAATAACCATCGTATTATAGTGCTGCCTGCAATTCAGGAAAGCCGATGGGATAGTTAGTTACATTACACACCGTCCCAGTATTACATTACACACTGGATGGTAGGAGAAAGGAGATAAGCACCCGAGGGACTCTCTCAGCTCGTTATACTGAACCCAATCCATTCATTCCCATTGCTACTTCCCATAAATAACGTTTTTCTTCTTGGGAGGTAGCCTCACACACAGTTTTAGGCTCATGTTTGGAAAATCTCTCACTTTTTTCTTTGTCGCGAAGGTTGTATGCTACTTTTTGGTACAATTTTAGTTTGCCCCGTAATCCCACGGGTTTGTTCCTGCAGAGTAGATGGCTAGTTGGCTTTATCACCTTGAGTTATTTAGCAACACACTAGCCCACTATATATGAGACAGTATCCATTCTGTAATCAAATCAATCGGATCCAAGTGTCCTCTAATAAATGCTATGGCTTTTAAAATGTATAATGTTGTTTCGGTTCGAGTCAAAGAATTTAAGCGTGTTGTAGGACAAGTCTATAAATCCAAATCCAACTCTTTTACCACACCCCATGTATATAAGTTTAGGAGATGCATTTTGTGATTGTGATTTTGGAAAAATGGGGTTGGAGGAGAATGAGTGTATGCATTTTCAATATGGACTGTTTTACAAAAACAAGAAAGTAAATCCTCACTAAGCTCCGGTGTGACTTCCTGCGTGGAGCTCCCCTACTTTTGATCAAAACAAGGTTGAAGATTGAAACGGAAGTTGGCAATCTGATTGCTTCTCTAACTAGGGTTTTAGGCTATGTTTTGACAGTTTGTGTGGGATGGAAGTAGATTACGTTGATTGGAAAAAGCTTTTCCCTTAGTTTTACTTACTGAAATTGAGGATTCAAATGGGAGTGCAGAATTGCTACGAAATGAATTGGTTTGGCCTTGAATGTTAAAAATGGGGTCAATTTCCTCCAAATGCATTAATGTCACACATTAATGTAGAGTTAAGTATGTAAAATGGAAGGTGAAGAAAGGAGAAAATAATAGTTGTACGTTAAGTAGGTTTAATACGCTTAAAATGATTCCGGAACTTTTTGATAAGTCGATTAAAGAAGATTCTCTCGTTTCAAAATCACAACAAAGAAATACATAGGTAAATACAGGGAAGGTAAAGTTTTCAATTTGATTATTGTGACTACATTGGAGAGTGCAAATATGTACTACACCTGTACCAACATACCAACCAACCAAACCAAACAATATAGCAACCTACTGCAAAAATATTTAATTTTGTTTTTGGAAAAATAAACTCAGCGTCGATATTTACAATAGCAATTTAAATTGTTCCATTTTGTATTTATATTTTCTTACTTGAGAAATTAAAATTTCCAACCATTTTCATCAGCATGGCTGCTTTTATCACCGATTAATTATTACTTCTATCCTTGCTTTTCCTTTCACGTACCTGCGAAATCGCAGCTGTGACATTTAACACGATAAAATTTCGTGCTTGTCTTGTGGAATTGCACGCAAACGCAAAGTTTTGGCAAGATTTAATTTGTAATTTATTGTGCATATGTGGTTAGATGACTAGATGAGTCTCCATCTCTACTTTTCTCTGGTCTGTAATTTAAGAGTAAACCGTCCAAGACTCAAGACTCTACAAATGTACACCATTTAAACCTACTTAGCCTTCGTGTCGTCGTCCACGGCCAAATTATCTGCATAATATGCAACTTTCTTCTGAAACATCATCTGTGAGGTCTCGTTCTCAGCGATTTACAAGTTTTACGTAAATCTCTTTTTACTTTGCTTTATGCAGAATGAAAAGCACTTCTGTGCTTGTATTTGGGTCAAAATGATTTGACTAAGAGTTCCCATTGTCTGTAAAATGGACAGTGGATGAAATTAGACTGAGAGTTGAGCATTTCTCGATGCTCAACTCAATTTCCAACTCAGCCAGCTCCTATATAAAGGGCAGGAAAAGTGGAAGTCGAGAGCAGTTGTATTTCCGATTTGAACCAGATACTTCCTAGTTTTGGCTAGAGGTTGTGGCAGCTCTGCGAGTTCGCTCCAGACATGCGTAGTATTAAGTCTGACTCCTGTTGAGCTAACTCCAGGTTAAACATGGTTCAAGTTGACCCTTAGATCCTTGCCATTTGCATTAGATCTAGTCTACTTTGTGGGTTGAGCTCGCTCCTCATAACGTTAGTTAAGTTCATTGTGGAAGTAGCTGACTTTGTCAGATTCCCACTTCCTCAACATCCGTAAATCCCTTGTGGAATGAGAGTCATATAGAAAGCCAAAAGCAATCTATTGTGTATTTCTCACTTTATTTACCATCATTACTTTGCATACATTTTTAGCATTGCACCAGTCGGGGCTATTTACATATAAGAACAACATGATTCTCTACTAGCGAGCAAGCTATTAGAAAGAACCTGGAGAGGTTTTGGGTCACTCATGTTGCAAACGCATATGCTGACTGAGCAAATTGAAATTATTCGTGGGTTTATGGGCAAGGGAAAAATACAAGCTATAGTGAAATACGTGACGTTTTGAAGAACAAATATGTGACGTGATGAGCCCATTTTTTTAAAAACTGAGCCTCATCCTAATTTTCATGAAACATCGAAAGCAAATTCAGCCATTCTGGCTAGGAAGAGCAATTTGACAGCCACCAGTATGCCAGTCTACCGTTTTCATCACAAAAGGACGCTTCCACTCCAGACACAGAGAAAAGCAAAACGCCATCTCGAAAAAACTTGTCCATGTCCACTTTTAGCATTCAAAACTTGAAGTGTCTTTCACTCCTTCTTTTTACCATATTTAAGTTATGCAATGTGAATAATGAATAGAAGAACATTTCATGCATACACAAAAAGCCTCTCCGAACTAGAATTGTTTGGATTCCACTCTCGCATTTGGTTTTAGTCGGCATGTAATAATAATTTTTTTGAATGCGTTTCTTATACGAGCATTTTTCTTTATGGATGTCATTCACGAAAGTGTATACACCCTTTTGTAATGCATTGGTGCTGTAATTGTGGCAATATGTTTGCTTACATGCACATGTGTGGTATATGAATGAATGCATAAATGTCAGTTTTGTACATGTGTGTGTTTTTCTGTATGAATGAAACTAATGTAATGTGTGTGAATGTGTACGGTTAATTTACTTTAGCGCTGGTTCCTTTACAAAATTTCCATTTTCTTCCACTCTTTTCTCTCGCCAGCATGGCATTGCTTTGCATGCACCCTCTTCTAAAAAAGGTTGTCTGCTGCCTTACAGTCACGGCTTTATTTCATCACATCACCATGAAAGCATATAGAACGTAATATTATTTTTCTCCTTTTCATTATGTCATGCAAAATGCAGCCCTTTAAGAAAAAATTCCAAAACATCAACATGTGTACCACACACTTCTTGGATTTTAGGGTAACTCCTACATGCATGCGACATGTACACAAAACGACGCGTAAATTTCTACCTCCACATAATGTGCAGCTGCTAATTTATATGATGTTAGTAAAGCCGTTGTTCGTTAGTCCATTTTTTGTTAAGCTGGTGAGTATCATGGAGTCAACTTTGTTTATATTTATAGACTGAGAAGCTGGTTTTACAAGTAAAGGATTTTTACAATAAACTTGATGTGGGAAGATGCTCAACTGATCAGGTTTTCAGGTGTGTTATTTAAGGAAAGGTCGACAGCTAATAGACGACTTAATGCTTCTTCATGGAGAGTACGCCGTGTCGTTAATCTTTAGACCTAAATTACAGCTAATAACTATACTGACAATGATGCTGAGAGTTGAGAGGGAGTGATGCTACATTTCATAACTTGAGTTAAAATTTGTAAATCGGGTACAAAGTCAAAAGCGAGAATCTTAACCACCAATTTGTGTAGTTTTTCCTTGTTGCATTGTTATATAACTCTAATTTCAATGTCTACAATTTTACGAACCAGAAAGCGAATAGGCGCTGTATGAAATAACAATTTAGCTTGTAAGATTGTGCGTCACTGTAACAATATTTATGGTGAACGATTTCAAAAATATTGATTTTGCCGTAAACGCTGCTATTGAAATTTCGTGCTTTTTTGTATATAACCATCAAAGCATTGGGAGTCGACATAGATTTAAAATTTTAAGCAAAAAGCGTCTTCAATAACGAACAGTTTACAAAAGATGTGCTGCATCCAAACATTTACTTACCAGAAAATCAGGCAGAACCCGAGAAGTCTCTCTTTCCCCACATCAGCGGAGTTACACTTCAGTGCTGTGAGATACCAAGCGGAAATTCACTGTCATATACTTTGTAACGATTGAAGGAACTCGAACTCACAGTCATTATCTCACACACCTGCATTCACTGGAAAATTTTGAACTTTTAGAACCATTTCTTATGCAAGCTTCCTTCTCATCTAGCTTTCCTCAGCTCCGTCGTTTTTAACAAGTTGCTTGAAGTTTGGTGTATGATGGTGTGTGATGCCTATATTCCATTTATAAACTTATCATGCGTGCCGAACTTCTGCTTTGAGAATCAGTATCAATCCAACCGGAATATGATCGACCGGATGTCAAATCAAAATCACACTTTGCTTTTTGGAATCACTTTCGTACAAAAATGCTTCTATACCACAAGCACGATGATGCACAAACAATTCTCTGATATTTTTCTTCCAACAAACTTTAACGGAAAAAGTAGGCGTAAAGACTTTCAACTTCTTTCGCTCCTTCCTTTCCCAGAAAATTAATTAACCTGGTACTGTGTCATCAGCTAAAACCACACGGCTCAAACAATATCAAGTAACTAAAGTTTTGCAGGAAGGATGCTGGATGGGCATAGGGGCCAAATGAAAGGGTCGGTTCTACCGGTGCTTGAGTTGTTTCATCAAGCAAGGGAGAACTCTTGGCTGGGTTTCATGAGAATGGTAAACTGCGAGAAAAGGGAGCACAGCGAGGGTTGCTTCTATCCTCAACAGAATGAAAACGATGACTGAAGTTTAGCTGTCGGTCGCACGCGACTGTTGCTGCTGCTGTTGTTGGGGTTTGCTTGTGCTACGTGTACCCATATTGCGTTCTTCTATTTTGTTGCTTTGGAATGGTAAACGTTGCAAAGCACCTTCACACACAAGTGTACGCATGTATACGAGCATATCGTGTGTCTTTTACCCCCATCAAACCTATCATGTATTCTCCCACAACCGTTTTTAACAATATGTTCTTACCTCTTCAAAAGTAAGTGAGTAGAGTAAGCGAGTTTTATCATCTTATCGTTTTCCCTTCAAAATTAAAAAAAAACTTATATGATGCAATGTAACATTACCATTCTTGAGAGTATCAAAGAAATAGGGATAGAAATACATGTAACGTGTCATTGTTTGCGTATTTGAACCATGTGCTCAACGGTGTAAACCTGTGGGATGAGTAAGAATGGTTTGATTTCATTCAAAGCATGTGCAATGATGACAATTGCATATTATACATCCAAAATGTATACATGGAGAGCTAAACAAAGATGAGCACTGCGTTTGTTAGAACCTTGTATAGTCTGATTCTTTTGTGGTGGATGTATGAATGTGGTGTAACTGGTGCAAATGATTTTTTAACTTTATTTTACTCTTGACAATCCAACAGCTGCCAAAGTTGAGGCTGCTGAATATGGTTGTTTCTTGAAGTGGAGTGCTGCGTCAGGGGCAAACCCTTCGACTCAAACATTTAAACTTTACAATCATCATCAACACAATGCGGATGGTAGTGGGCTCACTTGTATTTGTCTTTGCGTGTATTCATTTCAAGTTTAACTGACAACTAGCATGCATGCTTGATTATCCTCCGGGATTACCTGAAATTTGATCTCCACCTCTATTTCATGATAAAAGAGGATCGGGAGAACAAACAATGGTACTTTATAATAAGAACTCTGGAACGAGTTAAGATATTTCCTTTAAATAGTAAATAGAGCTTTCTGGCAGATGTACGCTTGTCTCCTTTATTTTCATCTGTGTTGCTTCTTTCTCAACGGATCAGAAGAGAGGAAATGACATGGTGGAGGCGCAGATGGCCGGAGTACATGCTATTGTGCTGCCGATATCAGGCTTGATAATATTAGGTTTTCGTCAAAAGTCTTCAAGGTGTATTAGGAACCTCAAAATGGATGAAAGAGAAATTGCGAGGGTCTGGTGTCTGGAGGGACTCTGTAATTACCGGCCAGCAGAAGCAAGACATTGAAAGATGAGCT
Organism: Orchesella cincta; assembly: GCA_001718145.1. Taxonomy (NCBI): domain Eukaryota; kingdom Metazoa; phylum Arthropoda; class Collembola; order Entomobryomorpha; family Orchesellidae; genus Orchesella; species Orchesella cincta. The sequence continues at coordinate 182,364 of LJIJ01000066.1, read as the reverse complement.
GCTTCTTGACGAGAGTATGCCACCGGAGCACAATTATGACATCGTTTATATCGGCGTCAGAAATAGAAAAAATTGGGTACGTGTATAGGAGGAATCTTCCAAATATGTAGCATGATATACTAGCGACTTGTTACACCTTTGAGACAATAATATTTTTTGAACATCTGCCCCGAAACATTCCTTTAGCAGCTTCATTGTTTAATATGACATTTTAGAATGTGGAATGTGATTACATTTGCATATGCCACATATTTTTGGCTGAAATAAGTAACAATTTGTAAATAGAAGTTGTTTAGAGGGCAGCAGAATAACATTCAAAATAATTTTTTTAAAGTATGTCTTCTTCAGTCATGACTCTGGACGAGTGCTTGATATAGCATTTCCGTTAGTTTTGTTCATTAGCTGTAATGGTAGTGATCTATACATTGACAAAACCTAGTTTCAAAGCTTCCTTTTATTCGATATCCTTTGGTAGTTTTATCCGGACAAAGATATTCCCGGAGGTTTCCAGAAATTCCTGGATAATACGAATGGTTTTGCAAATGCAAAGTAAACATAAAACTTTTCGATTTTCCCTTTTCGCACTATGACACTCCGCTTGATTGTATTTTACATTGTATCAAACATTATATTAGATGTAAAACTGATTCCAGCTGATCGATTTATTTCTCGTATCTTTTGTACATGGTTATTTACTATTTACCGTATTATACAGTAAAATGAGTTAAATGTGTTCGAATGAATTACGCTCTAGTAAACACCAAAAGTCTGCAAAAATTATGACACGATTAAACTATTATTAAAGCCTATCTATTATAGCCTTTACAGGTTACTTGAGTGAATTGCTTCAGCAAGGTTGACAGATTTGGGTGCTTGAGCAGCAAAACCCTTGCTTGGTTGACGATAGTAAGGAGTGGAGGAATCCGGTTAAAATACACTGTATACGGGGTTTCTGTCTATGTGTGACCTTTGACTTCAACTTTTCTTTTACTGAAGAAATCACTGACTCCAGCAAATAATGTAAGTAGACCTCTAGGCATTCTATTATTTTATATCTGTAAAAAATTTAAAATGAAATACTGACTACACGTCCCCCATAATTTAAGCCAGTTTTTTGTATTGTCTATGAATCCTTCAAGTATTAGCTAAAAGTTGTGTCATGGAAAAATGAAAAAATCCGTCATCAACCAAAGTTATCTTCGGGAGGAAAAAGAATAGTCCCCGCTAAATGGCAGTTAAGGCGATGTTGGATTGAAGTTGTAGGTAGTTTCTTATAGTATAGTATTCAGCATTGCTTAAATAAAAACCAAACGCTAATATTTTTCGAGATTCCGTTTGAAACGGGTGCCAGAACTCGCGAACAAAACAGGTTTGCAGAGCGAAATATTAGCTTGGTAGCAGAAACTAAATTTCAGAAGGTTAATACGGTCGGAAATATCTTAGTGTCACCTCGTTACCATTATTGGAACCAGTCTGCTGCATCATCAACTTTCAGTTTCTTACGTTGTAGTAGTCTCAGACCTGCTAATAATACCTAGTAGTAGCAAGTGACAGATTTCTTGAAAATCGTCAATCACAGAGGAGGTGAGCACTTATCCAAATGAGGTAGGGTGCTGTGAAACCTTCAAGGTTTCAATTTATTTCAACGGGGTTTGTCGCTTCAGGCATATTGAGTGATGCTGCGCTCAACACCCACAGAACTATCGGTTGACCAACTCTAATCAGTAATCTAGTCCAACAAGGGGGAGCATCACTGCTCAAAGTTAGTAGCATCACCTTATCTGCCCGAAGTGGTAAACCCATTGAAATGAATGGAAACAGGGAAGTTTCACAACGCCCTTCATCATGTGATTCGCCATTACAGCAGCTGATTTTTCGTCAGTGATTATTAGCAACTTTGGTATGATTTGTAGTTTTGGATGATCGATTGAAATTTTACAGTCCAACTCCAAACAAAACATTTTGTCTCCAGCAGTTTATAATTTTCCAACGAAATGAGGTTTTATTTGGTGAAAATACTTTTGGAAAGTTTGTGGTGACAAGCTGCTGTTTTAACGAAGGAAAGAGGTATCGGTCTTTTTGAAAAAGTCGGCAGCATTTCAGCATTTATAAAAAGGTGCACAAACGTGTATGGCTATTAGGAAGTTTATTTTATGAAATTGATAACCTCAATGACAGCTTGTGTGACTTCTCGCCCTCTTCGGAATGGAATATAGCTTAGTTTGATTGAATGTTATTGCATTTTACAGATACGTGGCATATTGGTTCATACACCCACAATGGCTGGAGTCTGTCAGCGTCTCTGCCAACTCGAGGTTGAGAAAATGATTAAAAACATGGTTGGCAAGATGAGTGGTAGCGTAGAGACCATTTACTTTCAAGAAAACGCAGACTACAGGACAAATCTCCTTCGTGACAACTCCAAGGAACTGAAACATCGTTTTTTCGTCTCTTTTACGGTTCCCTGTAATCTCACTCAACACACGCCTACTGGAACTCAACCTGCATCTTCTGAAGCTGATACTGCTCCTTTTAATAATAGCAGTATAAACAAAAACTCTTCTCAGCCTCCTGAGCATGATCAATCTCCAGCTCCACCGAATCAAACCCCGGCGATTCATGAGGTTCCAATGAATGAGGTTCTTGGCTCCGAAGGAAATGGCTTTCATAGGGGACCTGAGGATTCGTATTTACCCTTGCAGTTGGATGCTGAGGTCATGATGTATGATCAGATGCTGGTTGGTCAGGATGAAACTGTGGCTGCCGACAGTGTTGAAATGAAGGATGGTATGGGTATGACTGACAACAACGTGTATTCTTCAGAAGGTAAGCATAATAATGCAAACTTTCATTTCTGGCATTGAAAAAATAACTGTAATTGCAACTCATGTTTAATTTGGGGTAGGATTTGAGTATACTGAGCTCACCCAACTCACCAGCATTTCTGGCACGCTTTTCCCACTTTCCAATGATGACATGCACGCTGTCATTGACCAACAGCTTAGCAAGAACATTACGGATCCAAAACCAATGCAATGGGGAAACCAGGTATTCAACGATTTGAATTCTTCGTCAGCAGAAGCAGATAATAAAAAGTTATCTCAGCAACAACAATCCGCCAAAGTATCTTCTTCTTCTGGTACTTGCGTTACAGCCAGTCCACCTTATGACGCTGGAGTTTCTCCTCCCACCAGTCCCATTACTACTCCTACCACAACTTACACGGAAGTAAGTGAATCCCAAGAGTACGTTTCAAACGTCAGTAATATGTACACACCTCTGCATGGGAACATTATTATCGCTGGAACTGAAATTTTGCAACCGGAAGGTGTTGCCCCTGCGAAACTTCCTGCTGTGTCGTCGCTGTTTTCAACCAGAAACTACAACTATTCTTGGAGCTCTACTGACAACAGAACAAGTACCACAGGGCCAATTCAACAAATTGAGCAAGAACGACGTGCTATGACTACAACAAAGTCCAGATCTCGGAGAAAGAGCCCACTTGGATGGAAAAAGGAACCAGTACAAGAGGGACCTCAAATAATGCTTCAAGAAACGTCATCCCGTGTCCCAGAAGGTCATTCGTACGAGTCATGGATATTAGAGGAAGGTCTATACAAGTAAGCACTTGAAACAATTTGTTACCCAGTATAGTTGTATCTGAAAAACTCTTAATGGACGTACAATTTTGTTCAAGGGTTCGAAAGCAGGGGCTGCACAAAACTGTTGACCTCCCCTACGCCTGTCCAGCTTGCGAGAAGAAGTATAAGGATCAAAGTGCCATCACTTATCATGCGAAGCACGGCCATGGATTTTATTTATGTCCAATTTGTAACGAAAAATATAGGACTAGACGTAGTCTTGCGGCCCACATAAAAAGACATCTGCGAATTTTCCCATAATTTTCCCTAATTAAATGTTGTAGATTAAATCTTCCCATTGCAGTGGACCCTCCCTCGGGCTCAATTCCCTTTTAATTTTTTTACTGGGCACTGGGATGTATGTGGGGGAACGGAGTCTTATGTGGGAGGACTCAGAAATATCTTGCGGGGTATTCGAACGTTGAAATGTTTTCTGCAAGTTCAGGTTTCATTTCAAAGTTTTAATACCTCGTACGATTTTTTTGAAGACTGCATAAGCCGAGGGGGCTCCACCAAAAATGGCCGTTCCAGGTGGGGCAAGGGTCCACTGCATTTTATATAATTTTCTTACATGTTATGTTTTAAAGAATAAATGATAAATACTTAATTATGCCCACATACGGTAATAATGCTATTCTAGCCGAATTGCTGAATTTGTTACAATTTATTTGCTATTTAATTTTAAAAATAATTTTGCTAATCTTGCAATGACCTTACCAAAGCCAAGGGTCACAATTTCAAAAATTTAAAAACACCAAAGTATTCATATCATTCATATCCGAATTCACCGTATTATGTATAAAGATGATACTAGAATGAAAGAATATAAACGTAAATTCTAAACGAAATCCATAAAACGTACGGGAGAAAAATATAGATAAATTGAATGCGTTTGTTAAGGATAATATACCCAGATTCTTGATGTAATTGTTGATATAATTATACTATGCTTTTAAGTTAGTGCACATTTTTCCTGTTAGCAATTTGTCGTGAATGGTGCAAATAGTACATGATGCAAGTATCTGGAATATCAAGTAAAAACCAAGGAAAACTCCGTAGTACATAGGTTGAAAGAGTATGGTTTATTTATGAAACACAAATGATGATTGATTATTAATTTAATTTTAATACCACATTTATTACGCTGTCGTTACTTCTGCGAAAAACGAAACCTTACTCGGAACTAAAACTCTTAATAATACAAAAGTTTACTTTTCATACATAGGGGGAATTCCTTACCTTCTTTACGTACAAAATTCATTTACCAGCTGCGAAAGCTGGTAATCCTAAACCTATCTTAAACTAAAGAATACCACCGAAATATCATAAGATCGTAGTTCAATTATTTATTCTTAACCCGCCACCCACATTTTACTTTCCAAAATCCAATGCTAACTGCATTGCCACGTCAGGATGGGTACGAAAAATTGCCTTGAACATATTAGAGTCCTTTAGCTCATCCAAGCGCCTGCATAACAGAAATTTTATAATGCTTAGTAATAGGTTGGTAAAAACTCATTATAATAATATTTTCAATGTTTGGTTAATATTGACTTCTTACGATTTTAACAACCGGGCGCATGCCACTTTTACGCTTTCGTAATTACATTCTACTTTATGAGCAAAGATGTACAAATCCATAGCTTCTTCCAACGAAACGCTATAGTACCATTTCTTTTCGTCGTCCGGATTTCGTTTGGCAGTAAGTAGCCGAATCATTGCTAGTTCCAACTCCTTAATTTGATACATATGAGCTGTTTTGAGTATACTGACTGCGACGGAGCAGTTTTTCGTAGGTTTTGTTAAATCCCTACTGTATAGAAACAAGAGGAACGCATCCACCGCCTCTTCAGTCATGTAATTGACTTCAACTCTCCGACTAGTTGACTCCTGCATCCCGCTGTCAAACATGGTTTTAAAGATTATGCTGTGAGCTAAAATTAAAAGGAAACATTTCATAAGTTTCAAATATCTAGTTAATCACTCAAAATGAAGTCGAACTCACTCTTGAGAATCAGTTGATGACATTGTAACTCCTTCCCATTTGCTGCTACTAAGGTGCAATCTGTATCTGCTTTGTTACTTAAGAGCATCTCCGCAAGATTTGGTCCGTCATACTTTCCCAGCAACTGATTTTCCTGTCCTCTTAGCTTTACGGAAATAGTCCCTATTACACTTTCACCTCTCTGAAGTTTCCTGCTTGTTAGCATTTCGAATTCTAGAGAAGGGTATTTTAGCATGGCAAAATCGCCATCATTTAACGGTATCTCTGATAAGGAGAAAGCATATACCATAAAACCACGTAAGTAATTAACGTATTACACTTAATCGCTTTCTAAAAACTAAACACCAACTAATTTCACTTACCAATACTCTCGTGCAACTGTACCATCTTCAAATCAACAATCAATATAGGATTAGATACAACCTCTCGTAGCTTCTGAAAGAACTGGTTCTCTGCATTCAGTTGGATGTACAAAATGTAACCAACATCAAGATGTAGACTTAATGCAAGATTCCTAGTGGTAAAAATTGAACAAATGATAAGCTAGAAATTCAATGAGCTAAATAGTATGTCGGGTGTAAATAGAAAATGCAAGGCCAAAGGCCAATGCAGCTTACCTTTTTGTAGATAACGGAAATGATCTTCCAAAAGTTTTTTCCAAAACCTTTTGCAAAGGCTGTATCTCAACACTTTCTCTATGTGGACTACCGACACAGTTATTAGTCCAGCCGAATAATAAGTCTTCCTGGTATTCCTTTTTTTCCTTCGACTCTGGAAACCCTTGAGAAATTATGCATTTATTTAATAGTTAAACTTCAACTCCCCATTAAAATAAACGTTAAAAATAAATACCATTACTATGTAATTCAGCACTTAATCAAGTATATAAGTAAGAGTAAAATTCTCACCTTCCCATAGAAAGTTGTGGTTTTTCACGATAAACACAATTGACGATGTATCTTCAACCGACTCTATGGAAATGTCCATATCCCGGTTAACAATGTCGTCAATTTCATCGTTTTCATCATGAATCCACCTAACCAAACTATCCCTGAAATTGTTTCTTTCATCATTTCCAACATTTCCAACACCTCCTGTATTCATGATCAGCTTATCTATAAATGAGGAGAAAGTTAAAAGTAGTTAAAATAAATTTAATTTTAGACTGCAAATCTGTAGCAGCAAAGTACAAAGAAAGTCTTTAACTTTGAATTCTAATCAGTGGTTAATTTTTACTTATTTCTCAAATTCCACGACACGTTACAAGCGCCCATAAGACAATGTCCCAAATTCGCCAATTAATTAAACCGATTTTGACTTTTAAAATATTCTTTGGATGTGAGGAAACACGAACTAGCTGTAATTAATTTATCCAACTGTACTCCTAGATAATGTAACAAAAAGCTAATTATAAAAACACTTTTCAAGTTATATTCTGAGCTGACAAAAAGAAACTAACCGTCAGGCAGCAAATAGCTACTATATTATCTGTTGTATTTTGTTGTATTGTCTTCGGATGAAGAGATTTTTAAAAGTGAACGTTGCAAATTTACAAAGGATTTCATTGCTCTCGTTTCTTGTTTTTTGTCTAGACGACTTTCTGGCGGACTTCTACAAATAATGCAAATTCTAGCATTTTATTCCATTATACGTTCTGGAATATGCATAGCATAATATGGAACAACAACTTGAGCTGTTTTCTTAATTTTGCATATGCATTCGTTATACTGCAGACATTTATCAGGAATCGGCGATAGGAAATGATGAGTTTTTGCATTTTGAGCATAAAATAGACCTTGATGTTGACTTACATGGTGCGCTTAAGCGGACATCCAATGCCAAGAAGATAAACGATAAATGCGCTATTTATTTTAAAGGAAGTGTTACATCAACTTTATAGCATAATATGTATATATATATGTATATACATATATAACGAATTAGGCTTCCACAAAAATTAGTATGACCGTTATAAATTAGGAAATCAGTAATTGGCAGTGGATGCACAATTATGACTTTTTCTAAAGAAACATCTGATTATTGCATTAGCTGGGTTTGGTTTGAGGCAATGACAGACCATCTAATCGAAGGTTATGAAATAAACGTAAAGCGGTCATGTTACTATCAGACATTTGTAAATCTTTATTTTTGACCTCAAACTCAAGATAGACACATCGTGTAACATACTGAATACATCGTTTTAAAACCCGAGAATGAATCTTAAATACTACAACATTATAGACTCATCTACTTATTCAACTGCAGTCCACACACAAGGACATATTATGAGCTCTGTGCGGCTTCCAACTTCTTCCTCAAAGATTCTGGCATGCCGGGTGGTGGAGGTCTTGGAAGAGCAAGAGCGACCTTAACAGCATCATAAATGAACCACTGAGCAGCGGTCAAGGTACCAATCATGATGATCCTAGCTGTAAGTCCCTTCCATAAACCAGCAAATCCAAGCTTCTTAACGACATCTACAGCGCCGCTTCCCCTGTCTTGATTCAACTTGGAGACCACAGTATCGGCTGGTGAGATACAATAGCACAGAACACACCAGCAATGTAACCAGCAGCGAAGGTGACCACCAATTGCTCTGACTTCGAGCACTGATCTCTTGGCTTGGGAACAACGTGCCTAAACAAATGCAACATTGTTGAATGAACAAATGCTACAAGGACTTTATATGAACTAATTTTAAAAGTTTGCTTCAATGTATGAATCAACTCACTGATAAATCAACTCGACGGTTCGCTCAAAGCAGGCAAACTTCATCATGGTGTATGGAATTTGTCGCATCCACAATGGAACAAGTGATTTGTAGAATCCATTCAAACCTTCTTGTTGGTAGATGATTGGAGCTCCGGCTCTCAAAGTATTAGCAAAGCCTGGCATGGTCTGGATTCGGACCTGTTCAGTTTGAAAACATTCCAATATGAATATCTCAGAATCTCAATCTTTGAAAAAAAATAAGTGTAGCTGCTGCAATTTGAAATTGGTACAAACCTTGACGGCTTCCATTGGGCTGAGGGCGATGTCAGCAAAGAACTCAGCAGATGCCGAAGCGGCAAGGTACAATGAAGTTCTCCAAAGGTAAGTATTCTCTTCTCCGAGCAGTCCAGAGTAGACGATTTTGAATACTTCATAAAAGCCAAATTTGCACATACCCTAGTCCAGATTCAAAAACAGTTGAATCAAGATTCCATTACTGGTATAAAAAGAAATAAAATATTGCAATTTAGTTGGAAGTTACCTGCATAGAGTAGCCTATAAAAGTTGGTGCCCAACCCTTGGCAAGTCCCCTCATGCCATCCTCAGCAATAGTGACCTAGAGATAACAAATCACCAGTTATGGGTTATATTTAGTTCCCTAGTTGATGATTGCATACATTATAAACTTATGTAGGATGGTATTACCTTGAACCCATTGAAAATTGACTTATATTTTGCAGGGTCCACTTGAATACGGCACTTGACCAAATCCAAAGGAACAACGGCAGTGTGGGTAACACCACAGGACAAAGCGCCTCCAACAGCGCAAAGACCATAGTACTTCAAGGATCCATACTCACAGGAATAACCCTCTATATTAAGTAAAGAACGAAATCAAATTAAAAACAAGAAGACTAGATAAGTTAAGTTTTCACAATATAACTACAATATTACCAGGGGTGGCGGCAGCAGCAATGTTCCTTGATGGAACCAAAGTCGGCTTTGGAAGGGCGGGTTGCTCGCTTCCGCTGCATTTTGCCGATTGGAACGGGCTGAAGAATGGGTTGGATTTGGCAAGTTCTAAGAACCCTTTCATTTTATATTCTGAAATTAAAGTAAAAACCATCAGTACTACTTTATCCACTTTTACATTGAAATGCACATTTGCAACAAAATGCAAAATACCAAATAATTAATACTGTATTCAATTTTATTTTTCACACATCAAGAAGTAAAGGCAAAAAATATTTTTATGCAATTGCCGGTTTATTTTCTCGTAAATTATTGGGAGCCGGCATTTTTATCCTATCTACCTAATGTTGGATTACTTTTGAATTAAAACCCTTTATAAATATGTACCTCTGAAAAGTCGGAAAATGCACATTAACCGGTGGAATGTTATGAAATACCACTGATTCCTCAGTGCAGCCACGTCATGTCATATTCCTGTACATACATGACTTCGTGCCTACTCCACGATCCGCCATATTACAGTAATTCAATCCACTTAGCTACTACAAACAGCTATGCCTAATCTATTGATTTCCTTGTATGCAAGCCTTCATAACTTCCTATTCTAGCTACTGCTTCCATTATGTCTAACATACTGTCGTGAATCAAAAGCAGAGAACAAAAGTGGCATAAATTTTAACGATACACCTTGTAATTCAACATACACAATTAAATCCGGCTGAATACATTGCAAATCTAACATTAGGTAGGTATGATACCTAAGGGCGTAGACGTACTTCCATTCAAATCATCTACTAGAAACCTGCACTTACTTAAATTTCCAAATTTTTGGAGATTGCTGCTTTTGAAACTGATGAATTTTCATCAAAAAAATACATTCCACGGACAAAATATTTTATATTCCAAAAAATGTGTTTCTTGAAATTATCAAAATTCCCTAATAGATGTACCCATAAGGTTTGATTTTGAGTTACACCTACTAGTTCACTGCTTACATTAAAAATCCCATTTAGTAGTAAGGGATAACCTATTAAGAAATCATGTGATGGGCGCATGCATGGTGTGCAAACGATATATCTTGGCTAGCGGTAGCCAAAGCCCATTGTCAATGCCTATCTATATCTTTACTTGCGGCAAATGTGCTAGGGAAATTTTTTTTCTCTTTTCCTTTATAAACTCTCCTGGAGAAAAATTACACTGGAAAACGACAATGAATTAGAGATATAATATTTGAAATTACCTTAAAAGTTATCGTTTGTGAAGTGGAAATACCGGAAAGTTGCTGAAATACAGTAAGTCTGTGTGACAAAACTGCTCAGAGATCTCACCTGGTCAAGATGGAGAACTGAAAAGGACGAAAGTTGGTCCCGACGTGCTAATCCTATCAAGTAAAAAGTGGAGAGTAGGAATATGTTAAGTTGGATAGGCATGTGATGCTGTGGAATGGGGCTTCGAGCTTTTCCAATGCATGTTAAACCTTACTTCTTACCCTTGTCTTTGCTATTCGTATGCAGCATTGCATTATGAAATATGAACTAGGTTACTATACCTCATTTCATGTAAATGTTAAAGCACCGGCTACAGTCGATATGCGGTGATTCCTTCCCGACGGAATCGCTCGGTACATGTCGTTTATATGTCTGTAGAAATGATACATAGATAGTATATAGGAAGTGGCATTGTACTGTATGATGAGGTGTATTTCGAGTGTATTCCGGCACTCCTTCTGGTTTACCACTAAAACTTGCTAACCCCAGCAGCCAACAAAACTTCCCCTATGTGAAAAAGTGAATCCAATAAAAGTTTAAGAAACCATTCGCCAACAATAATACTTATACCGGTCACTCAATTCCACGAAACAGAGGTTTAAAACAAATTCATTTCCGTATTTTTCAAAACTTACTAATATGATTCTTGTAACAAGCATACAATCATGGCTAATATTTCCTAGTCAACAATTCGACATGTTGATGTTGTCAACAGGAACTAAATCATAGCACACTGCATACAATTCCAGAAAGAATCTCGACTCTGGTCGATTGTATAATGTATGCAAATTGGAATATTCTGAACTTTAAAAATTGATTGTAAACAATAACAAAAGCTTCAGTTCCTAAGTTAAGCAATCAAATTTTCGAAACGAATTCCCATGTCTTAATGACAGAACAATTATTTATGATGACCAACTTATGAAGTAAAATATCCAGTTTGAATGTTCTTTCTAAATGTGTTGATGGAGTTTTAGGTCTACACGAAATTTCGTCGATCACACGCTTATCTTCAAAATAAGTTCTCTAGACTTCACAAGCCGAAAATTGTATTTGGTCAGACCGCTTCAAAATTGTAAACCATTGCTCAAAATACTCTAAATACAACTTACAAATATGGATAAACCATAGGCAACTGTCATGAATGAATTTAGCTTTCATGCCCCGAACAGACATTCAACCGACGCTGTAGGGTATTCAACTACCCAACTACCCAGACATATAAATTGAGTTAGCTCAAAAGTTCATTATGCAATACCCGGCATACTACATGCGTGCCATATGACGTAGTATCCGATATGAACTTGGCACTAGGTCTGGTTTTAGTTTGTTTCACTTATCGTTAATGCTTGTATTACTAATGACTTAAATTAAATCTCCATACAACCTTGCAAAGCACGAAACCTCTTTACGTACATTACCTCAAACGTTTATTGTGTCTGCTCATTTTATAAAATGTAAAGGCTGGAAAGGAGAACCTAGTTTTTACAAACTGGGCTACCCTAAAATTGCGCACGTGGAGGTAAAACACATGCTAGGCAACCCTGAACTAGTAATACATTTTAAATTAGCAGCATTCAGTCAGCACTTCTTCCGTGATATATGGGTCTATAGAGTTATGATTATGACATTTGAGTCCTCTTGAGTGGGGCATTAATGTAGGCATTGGGTTATCATCGCTTATCTATTCAAATGACACAGGCAAATCACCAGTCACCGTCATAAGTCCATGATATATTAAATACATAGGACATTCACTTGGATGTTGTTGATACACTTTTCGTACTTTCATACATGTGACTAGCTGACTGATTTTGACGTTTAATGGAGAAGTGGCTGAGGGTCATTGTTGCTCATATCTCTTGATATGTATTTGACTCTGACTTTTCATTACCAATTGTACCATCTTCTCATACGGTCAATACAATTCACTGAATGTATATAAACATATACTTAAGCTAGTTACTCAAAGGTACATCAGTTGATGAACGCATCGTTTCCCATGAGTTTTGTAGATGTGTATGATGCATCATTCATGTAAAACTCCAACTGAATCCGTTTACGAAAGTCTTAGGATGCCCTGCTACCACCACCACCACCACTACTGAAGAGAATACCGCAATACCCTCTTACACAAATGTGTACTAGCAACACCATGATATCTGTTGAATACCGTCTGTTTCTCGTGACGTCATATTTACAATTCTTCGTCAAAAGTACAGATATGTAACGAGGCTGCGGATTGGCTGCTTAATTTTGACTGTACTTAAGCTCAACCCTATTTCTCTTCCCTTCTCCTTCCACTGTTCTTCCTTGTACAAATGTTGGTGTTAGATATACCACAGGTGTAAGACTTTGAATCCAACTTCAAGATCGCATTGTAGTTTGTATACACAATTCCATTCTGCTGTGGATGTGTCAGAGTCAAAAGAACTCGAAGCATCGCATCTTTTGTCGGATTCAGTTTATGTATGCATGCTTGAATCTCAGCAGCAGGTATCTATCTATCTCCGTGAAAAATGCTTGTATGCTTCTAATTATACGAAGTGCATACGCGCATTGGTTTGGTGATAATGTAAATTAGTTTGATTATGAGAGCGGCTATTATGCATCAACACTGTATGGATAACCCAGACTTTACTGATTTTCATGTTCATCTGATCCTTTGATGCATTGAACTAGCAGCAAAGCTGAATGGGATACACGAATGATATAATTCATTTCATGCTTATGCTAGAACTAATTTCTTGTTTCCTGGTTGGGGCGAAGTAATATGGAATGGTTTTTGAACTATCCAAAACTCGGAGAAACAGCCTTAAAGGTTCATCACACACATCAATACACAATAATGCCTCCAAGAGAAGGTAATGCACTGTAACATGATATGCATATAAGATGTTTGTAATAATATGACAAATGAATGGGGCTTTCTCACTCAATCCATCAATGAGCATACATGCTTTCTTCTCACACGGTATCAACGTGCATGACTAAAAGTAGCTGTTTCTGAAACGGATATTCAGGTAGAGAATATAAATAATTTTGATTTCTTTTATATGCTGAGGAAAGGTTAAAGCAACTGACTTTTGATTTTGCGTTTTGTAAAATTTTCATTTGGCTCATTTCTGCAGTGTGTACGACTGATTGAAGCAGGGAAAATTGTCCAGGAACCAGGAGCTAAAGGAAGTTTTACTTGACACTCAAATTAAAATGTTCCGTCCGTTACCGTCAGCGGAAGATTCAGCGGACTCAGGTAAGCAGTAACTCAATCGTCATGAACAGTACTGAAATAAATTATGTATTCCATAAATATCAAGTCTATTTTCCTCACGAGTTACATTATTTCGATTATTAAATGTAGATGGTGAGGAGCTTCAGAAAATGAAGCAAATGATGAGCTACCACGTTGTGTCCTTTGGCTTAATCGTTGGGCTACTTCGATTGGGTAATTTAATATTTAAATTATATTTATTTGACATGTGTTTCTTATTCAATTTCAGTGCATTAGCATTGTTTCACGATGATTAAAATGCAACTGTACCGGTTGCCTAGTTTAAATAAATGAAGATTAAAAACTTGTATATTTTCTAATTGGTTTATAGCCAAGACGGTAGCAGAGAATATGGGCTACAACTCGTAGATCTCTTATGGCTGTTGAGAACGGAAGGAAGTCATTCATCATTTAGTACACATAGCAGTACCATTTACGCTTTCGGAGATGTGGTCCTCACAATCAATATTATATAATTATGCATTGTTTATTAGTGCTGATGATTATTTGTTAAGAATAACTGAATGCTTGGACGAATTCATCTATTTCTTTATACCTTGTTGAAACTTTGAAACCAGTGACTAATAAAGTAAAAGATATGAAATTGAAACTTCTTAGTGCTGAGCTGGATAGTTAATTTACATCGTCGATTTTCATGACATCATAAGCTACCGTTAGCAGAAGATTCAGTACTAGTACTGCCATAAATTAATTCCAGATAGCTAAATTAGGCGAACTAGTAACTTCCGAACTCGAAAGCTTACTAAAATTTATTTGCAATAATTACCATGAGCATTCTAACATGAACATCTTTAATGAAATTACGAACATGAAATTGTCTCATTTAGCTTTGTCGCCCATAGGCACCTTAAAACTACTGTAAAGTTTTATTATACAGTGCATATTTTTCCTTATGCAAAAAACTCTGGGCAAATATGAGTGGAGGCTTGTGCAATTGTATGCTGTATGATAGATGCTAAAGAAAATCGGAGTCAAGAGTGCGATTTTTAGGTACCGAGTCTTTTAATACAAAGGACTGATCATTCTTTCGTGTGATATCATACATTAAGAACTACCCCTATTTTTTAAGTTATCTCAGTGAGAATAGGCTTCGTAGATACGAATACTCGACGACTCATTGCTCTAGGACAGCACTTTAGAGATACGCGCAAGACGATAACTTATGTAACAGTGGCTGTTACATAATTTGAACGTCCTTGTTATTGCTTAGACGACAATAAGTCCGTTGATGAGAAACCATAGTAATGACTGTCTGGCAGTCGAATTGAGGGGCCGTTGTGTGTTTCCAAATCGACTGACTGAAATGCACTTTCTTTTCCTTATCGCCATTGTTTAAAATAAATACTTTGAAACTTAACTCACAAAACGAAAACATATAAAACACCATATTATGGCTCCAACGTTTTAACTGTCTTGAAATCAGCGCAGTATTCGTGAAAATCTCTTGTCCTTTTTAGAAAACCATAAACAAACAATTCCAAAACGGATCCATGCACAACGATGACTTGTTCCAGTTAGAGTAATATATAACGTATCAATCATGTAGTCGTAGTGTTCACCTGTCCTATTTCACTCTTCATAATTTATTATTAAGGTAGGTATAGAAATGCAAACCTTTAACACTAAAGATAATAAAAATAAGGGAGTCATTATCAATATTCTTAGTATACTGTTTAAGCTAGTTACTTGTAGTAATATAACTATCTTTAAAACGTTTTGGACATACTGTTTGTCCGACCTTACTCAGTACACCTATATTCTATAGTAGTTTTTTGATCTTACACAACAATGAAAAATTAAATAATTGCTCTTTTGAACCCTAACAAAAACAACTGTAATATACGCTGGTAATAACAATAATATAGAATATTCTTTATGCTTTTAAAACTTAGAGGATTATGAAAATGGTGACGATTCACAATAACAACAACAACAACTACTGAGAAATTTTTTGTCGGAACGGGGATGCTGACGCTGACTACTAATAAGTAGGTACAAAGATTACCACTTGAATTGAAGTGATTAGTACTCATGCTTTTTACACACACATTTATAAGATTACGGAACTAACGCATGAATTAGTAATGCTGTAAAACTAACTAATCAACTCAGACTTGGAGACATACTAAAATTATGCACAGTTATACACAGGTAATATAGGTATAATAACAACTACATATATAATAATTAGTTGCGGCATTATTATCCTTCTCAATATATTGCACAAATGCTAGTCTAGTATTAATAATTTTAGCATAAATAATGTCTTGCATAAGTTCATTGTTTAACATAATAATATTATGTGTATAAATTTCCTCCTACTGCTGTTTATTAAAAGGACATTTACAACGGTTTTTATACATCTAACACCGCTATTGTTTAATTACCGTAACATACTACATATAAAAATGCTACGATGGGACGAATCGAAGGTTGACGCCACGTGGTGGATGCTATCTTCATAACTGTAAACCACCTGGAATGCGCTCTTCTACCAAAAAGAGCTGTCAATCAAAAGTTGATAGCAACCAACTCACGGAGCGCCTCTTCAATTCGTCCTAAGAATACTGCAATATAAATTATATTATTCCTTTCGAGATCACAAAGGCTTTTGCAGGAAGAAATGTCTGCAGAAGTATTCATATATATAATTACGCCCGTACACGTGGATCCAACAAACAAAAATGTTAGATTTTTAATAATAACAGAACGCGCGTGAGTCAATTACAGTGGTGGGTTCAAATTTTACAAATTCTACAATAAAACTGTACATATAGCTACATACATACTAGTCTATTAACTATCACCTAAAGGATCTCAGCAATATTCTATTCGCGGTTGCTGAATTTAAAACTGGAAGTCAACATGTAACAAACAAACTCTTTCATGAAGGATTGCACCTCCTCAGAGTAACTGTTCAAAGAACTTTCCAACGTGTGAGTTTTTCATATAGTCTCTATATACGTATATTATTCCGTAAATACTAATTCACATATAAATTGTGTAAAACTAAATCTACTTAAGTCTTTGGCCAACTGTAGTTAATCTTTCTATGCCATCACTCTTGGTGTCACAATTGTTCCACGTACTTTGTTAATTGTTCTTGTGCTGTGAGTACGGAATCATCCGGAATTAACTGAGGTGAATGTAGTATGTCTAATTGAGATGCAGCCGACCCGCCGGCTACTGGATGAGGTGAATGCGAAGGCGTTGGGGGATGATGAGGTCGAGGCGAAGGTGTAGGCATAGCCCTTGGGGAAGCGCTTGGTCCAGAGACTGGTGTTGGAGGTCCCATGGGCGACGAAACTGGAGCTGGACGACCCGTAAACCTTTGTTGCTGCAGTTGTGACTGCAATGTCGGATTACCAAGCTGTGTACCTAATTGATTTACACCAGGATTACCTAACTGTCCCATCGATGATAACTGAGTTGACATTTGAGGTTGAAGCGTTGGTCCACCACTAGAACCCATTTGGTTTCCTACACCGGGGTTCATAGTGCCAGATATCTGAGCTAATTGAGGATTTCCAACTCCAATCTGATTAGCACCCATTTGGTTGCCCTGTGTGTACGCCAGGAACTGTTGAGTCTGGGGAGCCTGAGCACCATTGTTTCCTAACGTTTGCTGCTGCTGCCTCATCAGCATCTGCTGTTGTTGCTGGCGAATCCATTGCTGCTGCTGTTGTTGTTGTACTATGAGCTGATTATGCTGCGGACTTTGCGGATGCTGAAGCCCGTGCTGATGATTCATTCCAACAGCTTGCTGTCCAAGGCCACCTGCACATTCAAATCAAAAGACCAATGTTTTAGAGGACTCAATAGAATGTGGCTAAGAGAACATAATAAACAAGTGTAAAGAGTCAATTACCTTGATGAATCATATTATGCTGCTGTTGAGGTTGTGCTGCCATGATAACCTGTTGACCCGCTTGTTGAGGTACTGGCTGACCCGGCTGAGCTACTGGCTGTTGTTGAGCTCCCTGCTGATTCTGTTGCTGCTGCTGCTGTTGTTGCTGTTGTTGTTGTCGATGTCGAATAAAAGCAGTCATTAGCTGAGGATTAGATCGAAGCAGTTGAATGACGCGCTGCTGCTGCTCTGGCGTAGCAGGAGCTCTCAGGGTTTGAAGCAATTGATGTAACAGCAGTGGGCCCTGATCTCCTTGAATTTGACCAGGTTGTCCAGCAACTGGTCGAATTTGAGGATTTCTCAGCGACAAATCTATTTAAACATGTACAAGTTACGTAAATTGCATCTAATTAAACCTTTTGCAAAGTATACTACAATCTTCTTACCTCCTCCACCCATTGGTTGTTGCTGTTGTTGTTGTTGTTGCGATTGTTGAGGAGGTTGTTGTTGTTGTTGTTGCTGCTGCTGTTGTTGTTGTTGTTGTTGTGAGTTCTGTGCCTGTTGCGGGGGTTGATTCGGCTGTGGCTGTTGTTGCATCATAATATTGGAGGATGTCGAGAGTTGAGCATTATTGACAGGTCTATTAGGCTGCATCCCTGGATACCTCTGTATTTGATCCATGCCCGGTAAGCTCGGATGTCGCAGAGGTGCAGGGTTAGCATTAGATGACGGAGCCCTTGGAGTTGGACTCATTTGTGGATGAGAACTACGGAAATGTTGGACCGGGGACATCACACCACTCGAACTCTGAGGTATATGTTGCGGAGTACCGGTAGGATGATTGGGCTGGGGTTGTTGCGGAGGTATACCGGGGGCTATGGCTTGAGCTTGTTGACGAGCTACTTCCTCTTGCACCTGTCGAGCAGCCTGTAAATGTTATATGAGTCTAGTTAGGTCATGCACGTTTACCGTAGCAGCGTCAAAATAGTTATTTCTTAATAATCCACATTAAATCGGGATCATAGAATACCTGTACCGCAGCGAGTGGAGCTCCTGTTCCAGGTTTGCCACCAACGCCTACTACTCCCAACTGTGAAGTCATTGGACTGTTTACAGCCTGTGGAAATCATGACATATTTTTAGGTAAGTTATTCCACTCTATTTTAAATTTCGAGTCCAGTCATATTGCATAATTAACATCAACAAGCCACAAATAACGCAATCCTAATTGCCTATACATTAACTTGATCCACACAGCATACTTTGAGACATCATAAAATTCAATACGTAACATCAGATATGAGGACATCAGATATTACGTATTATATTCATATTCTTTTTAGTGTGTCCTTTGATGTATTCATTTGTGTAGTTTTACAATGCAATAGATGATAGAGTCATTCATGGCCATAGTCATGGTTTAGCAATTTTAACGAGCTGAAGGTTCATGAGAAGAGCGAGAAGAATCAAATTTATGTTCGACGTTTTTTTATAGCTTGGCTTCAATCTTGGATTGGTAATTCATTTACACGTTCCATTTGAAACTACAATGGTATTAAAGTCTTATTTGATTTCACGCATGACTTACTGCTAAGTGAGTACTGTTAGCATAGATTATAACAACGACAAGAAAAAAAGGTAGATAGAAACAATGGTTCCTTGTGAAAGTGGAATTTAATTACTTACAAAATTACTCTCATGCAATCCGCAGCCTTTTACGAAAGTTTTTATTGGTTTAAAAAGTGACTTTTTGATTATAAAGCGTATTGGTTTATCACATCCAGTGATTGAAAATGTCAAATCGGTAATAAAATCAAAGGTGCGCGTATAAATTGTTGGAGGACGTGAGACTTTACTGGGTATGAACATATGAAATTTAGAAAGTTCAACATACATAGCTAGCAACGGCAGCCATTGCTCAATTATTAAACATGTCATTAGATAATCAATTAGAAACATGACGATGTCGCGTATAGCGGAGGCAAGTTACCCCAGCGATAAAGTGATTGAAATTGTGAAGTTGCAAGCACATAAATTTTTTAACTCCAGTTATAACTAATAATGCTGACAATACTATTACAACTTTAAAGGATATAACGCGATCTCTAGATGTTCATGTAAGGTTCTGGTTGTCTGACGTAACCAATGTACCTAACAACCAACTATGATAGACGGCACGTCTCTCTTGGCAAAGCATCACGCATTTGGTTTTATGTGTTCAAGTTCCAAGAATTTAACAATGCTATTATAAAAAGTTATTGTCTTCTCAGGCCGGCTAACAGCAGGCAGAAAGACCGTGATCGTTGCGGTGCCCTAAACTTCTATTCTGTTGCAACCGATATTATGCCATTTTCATTTCTTTATTAGTGTTGCAATTACTCCTTGTTTAAGTGCATAACGCCTAAAAATTAACTTAGTTGAAAATGGAAAGCAATTAAATAAGAGAAAATATAAAGTCCAAACCGTGTACCATATAAGGGAGAGTATTATTGACGTAGTTAACGAGTCAACCTACTTCTATTACTTCAGGAAAAACAGTCTAGTTTAAACATCGAAAGGCACCAGAACTTGAAGCAAAATCACCTAATATTTCAATGCAAATTGTTGATGACCGACTTCTAGTGAGGATGAATAATATGTGCTTTCAATTGCCAGCAGTGAAGTGGGTTCTAAGATCGTTAAAAACTCAACCAACAAATAGAACCATGAGTGAGTTAAGTTCTATCAGAACTTCTTTTGAAATTTGGAAGGAGTTACAAGTGTTAGAGCATTTATCAGGTAGCAGAGGAAACATATTTTACTGGAAGTCAATTACAGACATCCACTACTACAGGTAAGTCTCAAAGCCATTTCAAACAGCTATGCTACTATAAATTATGCATAAATTATACTATAATGGTGACATGGAAACAATACTTTGTTGACCCAGATCGTTTTAAAGCTTCTAATGCATTGGAAACTTATATATGCTAAGAGCTTTGTGAGTTTCACTTAGGGAATTTGTGGTATAGCATAAAACTTCTCCATACCTGTGGAACTCCTGGATTAGGTCGTTGCTGAGCAGGTGCTCCAGGCGAGGGAGCAACTTGGGGTGTTCCGGAAGCATTGCCCATCTGCATCATCACTTGCATTCTTCTTCTCAAAAGCTGATTCTGTTGTACTCGTTGATGCTGTTGTTGTTGACGCAGCTTTTGCTTGATATTGTGACAGAATGGAACGGGACACTTTTGTTCTTGACAGTGCTTGGCATGATAACAACATAAGGCTATTAATTGTTTGCAAATTGGGCACCCTCCGTTCGTCTTTCGTTTGCAAAGCTGGAAAGATAAGATCGAGTTGTTTCAGTTAAAAACTATATCAATGTACGACAAAGATTTAAAAATCTACAAAGACAATTTGCCTTTCTAAAACGCTTACCTTTGCATGACCAACCACTCGCTTCATCTTCTGGCAAGACGGTAGCCGACAATTGGCATCTCTGCATTGACATGCGTGAACCAAACTGTGAATGCACCGTTGGATAGACAGCTTTCTTGCAACTTGGGGATTCGACTTGTTCTGATCTCCTGGTGAGGGACTGGACCCATCATCCAAGTCAAAGCCAAGTTTGTCCATTTTATGAGGATGGCCAGTCTTTTGGAAGCATCCGACGCAAAGATCAAAGTCATCGCAAACAGTACAATGATACCTAACAACAGATTTGTTGGTTAAGATGGCCCCAATTGGAAATTTAAATAAAAGTAAAAAGTCTTATGGATGCGTACATTATGGTTCCATACCTCGTTTCCACATGGTTTTTGCAATTGTTACATGTGTACACAAATCTGTCTTGGCCTTGGTTATGAAGTTCGTACAACATAGCCATGGTCGAATACTTAGCTCTTCGAAGCGATGAAAATTCGTAATGTTTATCTCTCGCCAGCGTGAGAAATGCATCCCTCCCATCCATCAAATCACAAGCGATGAAAGGATCAGGATCTTGGATAGCCTGTCAAGGAAACACATCAATAATACCAATAGTTAAAATCAATTGTCATGGTCATTATCTCTATTGATCTTAAGAACTTCAATATATTTATGGAACTTACGGCCAAAGACGCAGCAGATTGGGCCGAGTGAAGGCGAATAACAAAGAACACTTCCTTGTGCTTCTCCATCGTGGCAAATATTTTCGTAGAGAGATCATTGCCAGTCTGAGGTGCGTTCGACTTTTTATTGTTCTTCCTCTGGTTGGCCTTAGATTTGTTGGATTTCTTAGCTTTCTTTTGACCCTTCTTTTTGCCGTCCCCGTTGACTTCTGATTCCTCCTAAACATATAGGGTATAACCGGGGTCAGTGGACAATTTAAGCAGTTTGAAAGGGGGTATGCCAACATTCAATTACATATAAAAACTTACACTACTGGCTGCTGCTGCTGCGGCCGCTGCTTCAGCAGCAGCTTCAGCTTGGCGTCGTTTCTCCTCCTCTTCTTGATCTAATTCTTTAATAGACTCCTCTAAAACGTTTGGCCAGAAATCCCCTTCAAAATATGGCAGTTCGGCTGCCGATGACAGGTTGTCTTCCATAGCTTGTTTCAAAATATCCTGTAATAGAGGTATAGAAGATATTGAATTGCTGTCTAACATGTGTATACGAGTGTATTTAATTTGGTTGTTAGAAGGGTGTTAGTTACCTTATAATCTAGTACGATTCTTTCTATAATTCCTTTGTCTAGCATCTTCTTATACCACTCTTGTAATCTCTTCGGTTTCGGAATCTTTTGTTCCGGAGGATGACAATGGAAAATGTAATCGTCCCCTTCCGATGGAGGACATGCCCATATATGAGCCATTGTATATCCTAATTGTTTAACGTATTCTAGATAACCTAGAAGGATTTCGTGATAAACGGCAGTACGGAACTGCCTAGGCCTAAAGAAGTGTACAGAATCCAAGTAGGCTATATACACTCGTCGTGTATTGGGAAGAGGGCATTCTGAACCATACTCTTGGACATGCATGCCAAAGAAGCATACATCCGTTCCGTCGATTTCTTCGAAAGCAAATAACGCTTTTGCTCTGCAAGGAGTAAATACATTCATGAGGCTTCGAGTCATCATGTCTAATTAAACTGTTTAATAGTAAAAATCCAGACCTGTAGGGCATGCACCTATAAGGGAAGGTGTCATTTAGCTCCCCTTGTTCAACAAATCGATTTCTCATCCCAGGCTTCACTTCCACCACCTTCTCCGACGAAGACACTACCCTTATGTAGACTTCCCCTGCACCGGCTTCCTTCTTTTTCAAAAAGTTGTTCACTCGAGTCTCAATATAAGTGCCTAATTTGGTTGTGGGTAGCCTCTTGGCTGTAAACTTGTTCTCCTTCCTCTTTTGGTTCTTAGCCTTTAGACAGTTCTCACAAGTGAAGCTATAAAGGATAATTGTCAAAATTATTTCGGTCTTTTCTATCCTCATTTGAAACATTTGAAGTGACTGAAAGTTACTTACCCTTGCGGCCAGATTGTTTCCATATGGAGCACACAAATCTGATGAAGCTTGCGACCGCAGTCATTGCATTCAACAAAAGGCTCAAGCTCCAAATGATCATTCTTCATTTCTACGAATTGATCTTTTCGTATCGACCTGCACAATCATTAGTTTGGAATTATTACTACTTGTTCAGTTCAGAATCTATAACATATTAACATTGTAGTTTCCCCCTTACGCTTGCGGTGCTGTGGGATCGTCTCCAAGATTTACTGTCTCCCCAGGAATTTCGTTAAAACACTTTTGACAATATGTGTACCTGAAAGTATACAAACGAAGGGTTTAGTTTAGTGTTGTTTTACAACATAGTACATGGTCTTCTTGGAAAAATCAGATGTAATATCTAAATACCTATTCTGATACGAAAAATATTTCGCGTCGCGCTGAATCGTACAGAGCTGCTTCCCATAACAGCAAAGAGTCTGCGGGTTGAACGTGTATTTTCGCCCGCAACAATACCCCAAGTTTTGCATGACTGGATCTATTTCAGCTTCAAAAACTTCCGATAGCTAAATATAAAATATGGAAATGTTATATTTATTTTTTACACTTCTACTAGCTAAAAAAGGGGTTAAAGAGGAAGATTTCCGTATAGACTAGAAACAGAGACATTTAGTTTTTCTTACCTTTGTGCAGTATCTGTATACCCTTGATGTCTTTCTGTTGTATAACCAAGCGTTGTCGAACATTAACCATACATCATCCACGTACTCCCATGGATCACTGTAACTGCCTCCTTCAAGCTTCTTTCGTATTGTGGACAAGTCCATCGGTTTCTTAATAATGTCGAAGTAATCGGGTATTCCCAATGCCTAGCAAGTCACAAAGTTTTTTCATCAAACATACTCATGTTCATCAACTTCATATTTTACAGAAATATTTCCAATTAAGATAAGCAAATTAGGTGGAGTTTCCCCCGGCATGCAAATTTATGTTCAAGAGACACATTATCTCGATTTGTGCCTGTGATAACTTTCTTTCAAATACCTCGTGCACATCTTGGAACGGAACTCTTTCAATATATATTGAAACCTTAGTGGAAGGTATGCGGTATCAATTGTACACTGTACTTACTATCAGCTCAAGGAGCTAGCATTCCTAACTCTACACGTATGTTTCACATATCAAAGCATAGCATGGGAATAAGCATCCTTTTTATCATATATGCTATAGTGGCAGATTGCAAAAAAGGTAAAAGATTAATCGATGAAGTCCCGCGCCCGCGTTAACAAAGCACATTCTAAACTCTTATCGCAATGGATTTTATGCTAATCGAGGATGCCAAAAATTATTTCATTTAGACTAGCTCTACTTCTCATGCTTCATAATAAGAACATGCCCAGGCGTATCAGGTTGACGTTGTGAAAGATGTATACAGCAAAAAGTTTGACTTACTTGAGGATCCACGGGTTGTTTAAATGGCAAGGATTCGGGGTCTTGACGAAACAGTTTTTCCAAAGTTGGTAAGAGTGAGTGTTTAAGTTCCTCTGGTTTAAACACTAAAACACAAAATTGAGCAAATATATACCAAAAGTGTTTAGTGAGTGCGCATGTATTTACATCTACAAAAGTACTATCATAGGATAGGTGTTTCGCAGCAAAGGACTTACGGCACTTTTTCTTGTCTCCAGAAGAAGGAGGCGCTGGAGATGGCATTGAGGAAGATGCCAAGGATGGAGTACTGCTAGCAGGTGTCTTTGGTGGTTCTGCTTTCACTGGTCCACTGTTTACACTAGCTGTATCCATTGGCTCTGTAGTGCTAGATGTTGACATAGGACTACTCGGTTCCTCCTTCATTTCTTCTACAAGGTACGAATTAATACAAATGGTTACATGATGCAAGTCATACTAATAATGGTCAGCATGCTAGACATGAGTTCGAATTGTAGAACTTACTCTTAACTACTGGCGGGTCAACTTGCATACTAGATGGTTCGTCGTTCTCATTGTCGATTTCAGGCTTTACTTCGCCGTTAAGGGGCGGTTCATGTTTGCCTTCATTAACGGTTTCATTATTTACAGTAATTGGGATATTACTAACATCTGGCTTAATATCACTTTCTATATGACTACCCATGTCAGAGACCGACGTAGGCGTTTGTTGAGGGAGAAGGTTATCAAAATCGCCGTTGAATGACATTCGTTTACTTGTAACCTGCTGCTGTTGGGTTTGTTGGGGTTGAGACTGTTGAGGGGTTAGCGGCTGATTCATACTGGTTGATGATGGTGGCTTCACATCAAATTGTTGCTGCGAAGTACTTTGGGACATTTGCTGCTGTTGTTGTTGCTGCTGCTGCTGTTGTTGTTGTTGTTGCTGTGTCTGCTGTGGGAACATGTTCGAAAACTGCTGATTTGTATTTGAGTGCCCACTATTGGAAATAATATTGCTGCTTGGAGATGGTTGTGGTTGCGATAATGAATTATTAGCCGTAGACTGATGTTGAACAGGGGAGGATAACGAAACGGGTGGCCCAGATATAGGTAGTCTGTTTTGTATACTGGGCGCTTGAGGTCTTGGCGACGCCTGAGGAATCTGATTGTTAATAGTTGGCTGTCTGGGCAATGCCTGAGAGTTCGCAGTTGGCACCGTAGGTCTTAGCGGTGAAGATATCGTTGGCTGAGGAGTTGACTGAGGTGGTTGCACAGGTTGTTGCGGCGCAGGTGCCGGCTGTTGAGCCTGGTTTTGTTGTTGTTGTTGCTGCTGTTCCTTCCGTCTTTGACGCTTTTCTTCAAGCTCCTTTTGTATTTTGTAAATCTTTTCAGCCAAGAGATGGTAATATTCAGACCGGGAATTTGCCATTTCGTACATGTCTCCTTCAACTTTCTTTGCGTAAGCCACAAGGTTGCACATGCGTCTGTCCAACATTGCTGCTGGATCCGGGCTTGGGAAAATTGCTTGCACTCTGAAATAAAAAGTTTCCATTAGTTCTTGAAATGAATTTGAATAAGCGGAGAGCTAAAAAGGAAGTAAACTTGTGCGTACAATTTATGAACAAGATGGTTCCTGAGATCCGGGCTAATAGATTGATGCCATTCTTTAGTGCTTTGAACAGTGGATGCCGTTATTCCGGGCGTACTTGTAGGTGGCTGAGTGCCACTTTGATCGAGACCTAAAACGGCGTTTGGGTTACCTCCACCGGGAAATATCGGAGAAGGTGCGCTGCCATCAGCTAGGGACTGCGGTTGAGGTGAAGCAGAAGGAAGTCTCGGAGATGCTGCAGATGGTGGTACAGGTGGTTGACTTTGTGCAGTCACCGGTGGAGCTGGAAGTCTTTGAGGAGGAGGAGGTCGAAGGGGTGGGTTACCTGTTGGAATTCCTCCCATTGGTGGACACGTTATTCCTGGGAAATAAATGAAGTTTTGTTAGTGAGAACAATACTCATACTTACAAAATCTGTACCAGAAAACGGAATTTCTATTTTACCTAAGCCTTCACAAGCTCTTCTAACTTCCAATGGAGGTGGCGGAGTGGCAGCAGGAGGATTTTGTGGTGGCGGTTGGTTACCAACTGCGGGTGCTTGATTCGGCTGATTAGCGTTGACTCGATTTCTATCGCGTTTGAGCGGCAAGCAAACTTCGCAGTCTCCTCTAGTACAGTGCTTCCAATGTGATATGATTTGCCTGGAGGATGAACAGTGAGTTACTGTACAGTTCTTCCCAGCCTGGCAGTGAGTCATATGAGTCAAGACGTTCTTCATAGTTCGACAGTGTGGCAGCGAACACTAAACAAGAAAAATAGGGCTCAATTAATTATCATAGTCATCATGAATATTGCAGTCCTTAACAAACACTTAATACATGTGTGTAAAGATAAGTAATGAAAAGGACACGTACATTATTAGGAGGATTTTCTCCATTCGGAGCTTGGCTTTCACGTCGCTGACACTTATGAGCGTGCAAGAGAAGCACAAGTTGCTGCTGAATTAATCTGCGTTTTTCCGGGTCCGCAGTAGCAGCTGGAGGCGGAGGTGGTTGTTGACCCGGTTGAGAAGGCTGACCAGGCTGCTGCGCAACTGAAACTTGTCCCTGAACTTGAACAGATTGCGAAACAACTTGGTTTTGGTTTGTTACTCCTTGTACCATAGGGCCACCGTTGTTAACTGTCGTAAGGTTTCCTATTGCGGATGGAGGATTTCCCATAGTATTAGAAATGGAAGAAACTAAAGTTGAAGCTACTACACCACTGAGCTGGGGCGGCTGCGACTGCGCTACAGGCATAGATGATGATACTACTACATTAGGTGGAGCATTTGGATTAATGAAATCATCGTTAGCTGGATATCGAGGGGGAGGCTGCATCGGCGTTGGGTTCATTCCTGGCTGTAACATTCTAATTGCCGTAGGTCCACCCGGTGCGTTGTTAAAGGCGTACGACGAATTCATTGGGGACATATTTTGAGCCTGGGGAACCTGATGACGTTGAGAAACCATGGTAGGTGCCAAGCCACCTGGTTGTTGGTTCCGTATACCTCGCTGCATAAGGGGGCCGTTTGGAACCATTTTGCTCATCATCAAATTGTTGTTCATAACAGGTTGTTTGTTGATGATAACATTCTTCGCCCCTTGGCCAGGCATCATCAGTCCCTAAGCAAATTAGTAGATAAATTAGCATTGTTGTATTTATTTTTAAGGCATCAGGATGTAAGGTATCATTGTCATTAGGCACAACACTGGCAAAAAATGAAATGGAATTATTGTAAAGCTAAACGTCATACCTGAATAATTTGATGCTGATGGGACTGAGTCTCCCCATTTTGCATAGGGAATTTCGGAGGTGCTTGGGAATTGTTCACTGGTTGTGACGCATTGATGAGAATAGTATTTGACGTATTTTGCGAATTCGGCGTTGGTGCCACCGAAGTCGTTACGTTTTCCAAGTTCGGCCATGACGATGACGGCAAAAATTCTAACTCATCCGGAAGATGTCTTTCTAAATCCAACGCGTCCGTTCGAAATAAATCTGGAAACAAAAACCAAAGTTATTTATACGTTGACATTTGATACTACCCTCGTGCGAAATGAAGAAGGGATACAATTTGCTGATAAAAGAAATGAAACTCCGAAAATATTGCAATTCAACGTTATAACGTTAAAGTGACTCTTTTTTTTGCGTTGGCGCGTTAAAAATTTAGTATCCTCGTTGTTTCATAGACACGTCTCCCAGCTTTAACCCAATATTCTGAAATAAAGCCTATAAGTAGCGCTATTATGCAGAAGCTCATTAATGCGCATGCATTAAATTATGAACGTTCACATACTTAGTTGGTATTTACAATCAATATGTACCTGTAGAAAACGCTAAAATAACCCGAGCAAAGATATAAAGCATCTAAAGTCCCCTACCATCTGCCGAGTCTACCTCCTCTTCTAACTTAATCCGTTTTGATCTCAGAAAATCGCCGGCGGTTTGATTCCTCTCAGTGATTTTTGTACTTGTGGGAATGACTTTCCTTCTTCTTGATCTCAGGTTGTAACTGGAGGAGCTACAGGATGGCTGATTTTCTTCATCCTCATCAAGGTATAAGAAGTAATCCTGGATTGTCTCCCATTCCTTGATTCTCCTGGATTTTGGTTTAGGTTTTAAATTGTATTCTGAAGTGCTGGACTGTGACTGTGGTTGGAGAACCTCAACAATGCCACTCTCCCCTCTGCTAGTCATTCGTTTTGATATCAGACTAGAACTTGAGGATTTGCAAGATGACAGACTCGTCTCAACATTTTCGGATTCGTCGTAGATTCGGAATCGTTTATTTCTTGGCCTTAGATTGTACCTTGAGGATCTGCCTGAAGATATCTCACTGTCAACATCGCTGGTTGTCATTGAATTTACACCTGAACTTTGACTGCTGTTTGAGTGGCAAGATGATGAGCCAGGTGACTGCACTTCCTCATCAATATTGTACGCATTCTCCTCACTTCGGTAGCCTCTGTCAGCAGTATGGTCTTCACAACTATCTTCCTCCTCCCCAAAAATGTGGTCTTGGTCCACATCTTCTTCGCTTAAGTCGCTCTCATCCTCCTCAACCTTGTAGTCTTCGTCCTGCTCAATATTGTCGTACTCCTCTTCCTCAACCTCATCGTCCTCATCAGCAATGTCATCTCTTTCTTTGGTTGACATCAGAATAGCTTCGGACCCTCCGTGTTGACGTGAAGTTGTTGTTGGTGTCAATTCTTCCTTAATATATTCAACGACATCCTTTTGGTCCTCCATTGGTGTTCCTTGTGACATCGAATGCTTGCTGGAGGTGCTATAAGATTGTTCCTTCTCCTTGTATAGGTCGACCTGCTCCTACTCACTAGTTTATTCCAGTTGACTACTTATTGTTTGACTAAGAACCAATGTTTCTTTCTCACTACGCAGTTTACTAAATAGAACCTTATTTGTAGTTTTAAAAAGCTAAATCCAATATTTAAACCACTACCTCAACTTTACTTACGATAAACTATATTCACTTACAATTTTTAATCAAGTAGTAGCTAAATAATAACAATGTATGATAACAATTTATCAAAAGAACTCTCAAAATTCTTAAAATTAGTTCACTTCTTAACTAAAATTCACCACTTAAGCAAGTCGATTATTAATTAAAGCTAATGAAGCTAAAAAGCCCCTTTTTAATTGCTAATTAATTGCTAAACTAAATTAAAAGTACAACAGCCAGACAAAGCTTGAAAAACTAACAGTCGCCAACTAAAATTTAATCACAATTTCCCTTTTTGTTTGCAAAAACAAATAAACAGCTCAACAACAATAAAAAACTAACAATCCATCAGTAACTGAACACTCCAATCAACCACCACCGACTACCAAAAGTTGAATAATCAAAACGACAAAATGATTGTTTGTTGACATTTTCAAAATATCACCTTTGAAACTACTACTGACTCAGCGTGAAAAGAAGCAGCGAGCGACAAATTTCAAAACAAGATTTGTTTGGCGCGCGGAAAAAACTGAAAAATTTCTCAACTCTCCACGCTGTTGGTAGTGGAGCGGCAGGAGGAAAAGAAAATCGGAAAATCAAAGGAAAATTTGCAGCAGATAAGCGGACGAAAGTGTGAATTGAGATTTCAGTTTATTATCTGAGTTTCTCTCACTCATTCAACCTATTTCTATTGTACTTTTGTCAATAGTCTTTAATCGGAATCGGTTCGGAAAGATGTAGGAAGGAAGGAAGTAATACGCAACGCACGGCTGTCATGTCATCTTATTTTTTGTTTATGTTTGACAAAATCGTGGGTGGGAGCACGTGTGGCTGAAACAAAAGATGATCGGTTCAATGTCAAAGTCGGCAATCGGTGTCGTAACAGTGTCACGTTTGTATTTGTGTGTAAATAGGGATTTCACAATTGGTTAGAGATGAGTGCAACTTTTGTTTACAGTCAACACATGTTGTGTGAGTCGTGTCATGTGCGAATTTGTTTTCGTTGTGAAAAATGATAGTGGACGTTTTAAAATCTTGGTGAAAAGATTGAAAGGTGAATTAAGATTCTGTTTTGAGTGTCATTTGGAGTTTTGTCAGTTTTTTTTATAGGAGTGTTAGTTGTCGGTTGTTTATGTGCGTTGAAGGAGCAAGAGCATTTTTTAAAAAAATCGGTTTTTATTGTGAAGACGTGTCTGTGAAAAGAAAGGTATTTGAAATTAAAGCAGATATGCTTCTTTAGTTGTAATTATAGGAGTAATTCATTTCAAAAGACAAGTGAAATATTGCATCCCTCTCTTCATCTCTGTGAAGAGTTTTTTTTTGAGATGTTATGATTTCATTTCGAAGGTGGCTGGAGGATAAAAAGAATAAACTGCAAACTTAATACTTGAGACTTGATAATGTGATGAGGATATGTATACCTTGACTATCATTTGGGGAGGTCAGCGGGTCGTTGAGTCTGGGCCGCTTATTAGGCGGCCCTTCTATCTGATCTGCCATTCTCACTTCATATTCCTTGATCCGTTCCCGTACTCATTTGTTGATGCTTTGAAATGAACTGGTGTTTAGTATGATTTGCTTTTGATTTATGGTGGCAACACAGTGGTTGTGTTCAACCCCCTGATTGCGTGAAGGCAATTAAGTCTTTTTAAATGTCAAAAAGACAATTTCGTAGAAACTGGCGCTAGGCTGAGCTTTCAGGTTAAACTGTCATTTTCTAGCTCTTAGAGCGCACTTAGTTTAGTTCTGCACTTGTGTTTTCTTTGTAGAAACGTTGATGATATATTTTGATTACAAGTAAACAATGGTGTGTGGAATAATTTAACTGTGTCACTGGACAGAAACATTCTACTAGAAGTAGACGCCAAAACGGGCAACCGATTTTCTCTTTGGTGAAGTTGAAGGCGAAAGTTTATGTCATGATTTTTGAAATCCAGAGAGTTACTGGATTTCTGATGTTGGTACTAGAGGCTCGTATTCCAGTCATGTTGGAATAGTGGCATTTATCGATGAACTTGAAAAAGGATATCTCC
Organism: Orchesella cincta; assembly: GCA_001718145.1. Classification (NCBI taxonomy): domain Eukaryota; kingdom Metazoa; phylum Arthropoda; class Collembola; order Entomobryomorpha; family Orchesellidae; genus Orchesella; species Orchesella cincta. The sequence continues at coordinate 150,647 of LJIJ01000066.1, read as the reverse complement.
CCTTTCTGAACATAAAGGTGGAACCGTAAACACGAGTAAAACGGTGGTAATATTACTAAACAAGAGTTTTGAATGAAACTTTTTCATCAGTACACTCGTGAGTTGACTCCAGTTATAGATTTTTTAAAAACAAGAAACACAACTAATGCTATCACAACTACCAAACTACAACAACTACCACACAACAGAAATGTAACGTAACATAACACAATGTAAGGTGTATATATATGCAGTTTTTCTCTGTTCGTTTATGAGATGTTGCTGAAGTAAACTCTAAGCTTGGTTGTAGTATATAGTAATGTACACAAAAATTTTTGGTTTTAGAGGGGCCAAGGGAAAAATTGGATTTTTAGAACTTGTTTGCCAATAATTATGATGATGAGAGGGGTTTGAAATCGCCTGGAGAGAATTGGAGTAGTTAACCAGTGCTTGAAGACTTGTGAGTCAAAAAACTACCGGAGAATGTTTTGAAAATACTTGTTAATTTTTTGAAATCCTCTCAGTTTGTCTGACTTCTGTGGCCCGAAAAACCAAAATGGCGTTTCACATACCGAACCTACAGACGTTGCATAAAGGGTTGGTATTGGTCGGTCACCTTAGCTCCACCTCAGCTTGGGCTATTGCTGTGGATTTGTTGTTGGGGAACACGTGCCCACGCTTGGTTGTAACACCTCTCAAATCCAAGCTGTGTTGTCTTTTGAGCTAGTCAGATCCTCACTATGTATTTCCCATCCAAATCTGCTGCTTTTATCCAACTTTGGGGATTGTGTGTGAAGTATAACCTATAAGGATGTTTGAGGTGAAGCGACTCTCTGCTCTGTTGTGTTATTATTGCTCTGCTCTGCTTGAGTGTGGGATTGAGCGCTCCAAAAATCCAAGTGTATATATGATGCTTTAATAATAATAATGATAATCATTCTCCTGTTTCCTTTGCTTCCAACTTTCAGATGATGATGCTATGGAAGAAACAAGAAATGTGAATGAAAAGGCTCGTAATCTCCTCTCCGTGTTGCAGAACACATACATTGGATATGGCTAAACACCAAGCGAAGATCGCCAAAAACCATGATATCTCAAACAAATCTTCCAAGTGCTACTCTGTCGTTCCTACTCTGCCAGCTCTATCCCTGTATGTACGTTACGTTCGTTGTTGTTGTTGCAAAGCAGGTATTTACTCCTAAGACACAATCACTTCTTACTCGTTGCGTAGATGAACCTTACAATAAGCTGCATGCATGCTACTACTTTCCTTCTCCTCTAGGTTGATACTCTCGGCAGAAGGGTAGCTCAACACTATGCAACTATTATGACTCTTTGCAACGAAGCTTGGGTAAGGACTAAGGACCAATACCGATTCTATCTTTAAGCCTCATTCTCCCGTGAGTTTTTGGTGTTTGGTTTGGACGTTCTAGAGTTGATGCTGCTCTTGGCACTCTTTTATGATAATGTTATGATACATACATGGATTTACGCTACTGCTGATGTTCAAAGCGGATTCCTATGAAATTTCATGTCGTTTTTGTAAACTCTATACTCATCCTGCCATTAAAAACACTTGTACTTTAACTGACGACCTCGGTGTGAAATCGTTATTCTTAATCTAAATCATAATGATGCCCATGGAAATGTCCGTTATCAAAATGCTTTACACGATGTCCAATTTTTCTTTGCTTCACTTCAAAACATTCATACAATCCCTTTCATGCAAGATGACAGGAACATCATATGTTTATTTGCACTGACAAGCGCTAATTTCATGCGCTTAAATGTTTATAACCTCTGGTTCCACGTAATCATGGGCTTAATTAAATCGTAATGTGGTATGCAATTAGTTTCACATGACATTTAGATGATTGTCTGCTACTGATTAATGGAATGATTACTATGATTCAGTGCATGTAAAAATGTAAACAAACAAAATCATAAGGCCTCAAGCTGGTGTTTTTCAGTCATGATTTTTCATCAACTCATTTTTAAAATATGCATATACGAGCACACCTAAGGTAGCCCAGCTGATTTCTTCCCAGTTCTAATCTCAAACGTCAACATTGATAGTGAAGGCATGCAAATTACTTTGATATGCAGGGGTATGCAATGTATGTTAATTTTTATGATGAAAATGATGAGCTACAACTTTTTCAAAAAAATGGGTTTATAAGATACTCAGATACTTCAGTTTATTTATAGTAGACGTACGTACATATCCATAATAACAATCATAGAATTTACATGGTATAACTAACTACGACAGAAGTTGCGAATTAATAACTGTAAGTTAGCAAGTCTAACCTACATCTCTCTTCATGAACTTACATGTAGTTTCATGAAAGTGCATGAATGTCTATTCATTTTAATAAATGATAGCAGCAGTCATATTATCAAGTAATCACACATTACAACACAGTAGCGTGCATTCAAACAAGCAACTTACAGTTTTCATGAAGTTTAAATCAAATTTCATGAATCTACATGAACGAAAGAACGCAGGACTCATATCCTTCTTTATTATCTTCCCTACTAATTTCTAAATGATACAAACATTCACTACAGATGAGTAGTATTATGCTTCTAAACAGATCCATTGTTCTTCTACAATGTATCAGAATTTAATTCGAGGAATAGCTATTACGATAATGTGGCTCCACCTCCAAGCTATATGCCGATTAAAAACTTAAATCATCTAATGTTAATTCTTCGTATTATTTATATTACACTACCGGCCTGCATCCCATTTCGCAGACATACAGAACCGACTGAAAGGAAAAACATAATAAAATTTGAAGTCATTTAACCTACCTATCAAATAACAGTGAAGAAACGTTATAAAGCCGTATTCACTTCATCCTACTCATCAGCTCATTGGATTCGAGAATTGGGTAATTTAAGTACGACGTTCTCAGAAGTTATGAATGAATAGCTTAGTTACGTCACATGCAAAATATTTTCTCTCTTAAACTCATATCACTCATTCATTTATGCAAAAAATAACTCATGAGTCATCCTCACTTACTAACTATAAATAAGAAACAACAGCATTATGCATGCATTTTAGGTAAGTCTTATAAGTTAAAAATCTATAAAAATGAGCCGTGTATTATGCAACGTATAACTTACTCAGAAAGTTTGCAACAAAATTGGATTTATGCCTTCTAACCTGAACAATATAATGCCTTGTCGTACTTATGCTTTTTTCGTACTTACATTCATAATCACAGGAATTCGAGCTTTATGCCATGAAAATAACATGAGTGAAAAAGAGTTTGTCATCTCGACAGCGATTCATAATCTTAACCTAGTAAAATAACGATAGCTCAGTTCTAACACTACTAACGAGCGTTTGAAGACTTGGTATGCATTTTCTGATGCACTACTCATATTTCATCTTCACCGTCTGCTAAATGGCTACCTGGAAATGACAATGCCATATTCCGACCTGACTCCATCCCACACCGGTCTATGGCCATTAGCGGACGCATTGCAGTGCGGAGACTCAGATACAACTTTGGAAACAATATTTCTTGTTGTGCTAACAGCTGCTTGACGCGATGACGTTCCGTAGGTGCTTCAAAGCATGCTGGACAATTTTCGGGGATGACGGGAAGACCCCTGCCTTCTGCAAAATCACGGAGGGACTTCTCTCGAACGTACACAAATGGCCGAATGACGCGCAGATCTTCTTCCCTAGTTGTAGTTAAAGAAAAAGACGTTTAGAATAAATTCTAGCTATACCTATTGCATTTTAAGAATTACACTAGGCCAATGAATGCTTACTTCACAGTATAGGCAGCTTTCATAGTTCTCATAAGTCCGTTGTGGAAGACAGACATGAAGAAACTTTCCGCAAGGTCATCGAGGTGTTGACCTGCAATTTTTTAACCAACAAAAATATAATAGTAAGAACCTTTTTTTTAAATAAACAGTAGTAAGATGACAAGTTACTATCGAATTTTTACCTAATGCCAGAACATTATAGCCATTTGTACGAGCACAAGCATAGATTCGTCCCCGTTTCATACGACTGCAGAAGCTGCAAATGGATGACACGTTTTCTGGTCCCTTCTCCATTGCTACTGGCATAATACCTTGCTCTTCATAGAAGTATGGAACCCCAAGCGACTCAAGGTATGGAATTAATGGTTTAGGATCATATCCACTATGCTTGGGATCAACAGTCATTGCTCCAAATGTAAAATTGATGTCAGCTTTCCCCAAGATGTATTGAAGTTGCTTCATTGTGTGAAGTAAAGACAAAGAATCCTTTCCTCCACTGAGACACACTAAAATCTGCAATGAGACAAATAATTAATTAGCAATCCACACAATACTGACGTTAGCCAAACCTTGAATAAATGTAGTGGGAAAACTTACTTTATCTCCATCTTTGATCATCATAGGAAATTCCTTAAGAGCCTACATACAAAGAATTGTAGTCGTTAGCTTTAGTTTGTATGCAGTAAACAATGTAAAATGTAGGATGTACTCTGCCCTTTGTTTGCTTACCGTTAGAGTCGGCTTCAAAACATTTTTAGGTGGACAATGCCACTTGGTGGGACGTGTAATTAGCTCCTGTTTAGGTGACTTCAAGTCATCATCCTGTCGCTTCACTAGTGCACACCCATCGACGCAATTTGTCATTTTGAGTGATGCTGAGCTAGACTCAGATTGGCTTGATCCATTTTTTGAATCCGTTGCAGAGCTGGGTTCCGATGCAAAAGAGCTTTCATCATTGGAATCAGATTTTTCTCCTGAAGTTAATGCCTTAGTTTCTTCCTTCGAATCATGACGTCTAGAAATAAGAACTTGTCCACTTAGAGTACGCGCCCTTTGCTTCAGCGCTTCCACTTTCTTGTCCTTGGAAGTAAAACTATTTGCTCGCTCCCGACATGAGTCAGGATTTATGCCTTCCTCTACCTGAGATATGACTCCACGTAATTCAGACTTTAATTCATTGGCTATCTCATTTGTAACTCTTTGGAAAGCATTTTTCAACCCTTGTGATGCAATCGCTGCATGTTGACTGGAAGTAGAATTTGTAGGACTTGCGAGACAAGGTGAAGATTGGGATCCAAATGCGTTAACACTGACTCCACCAACTGACGAGGAGGATAAGGGCAAAGATGAGCCTGTTATCCCCATTGCGGGCTGCGTATAAATCTGCTCCGAAGTAATAGACCCGGTCATCTGATTGTTGTAACATGGTACAGGACTTGGTGTCATGACTGGGCTACTTAAGTGACCCCAAGCAGTATCATTCCCACTGATTACCCCCGAATCCGAGCTAACAGTGTAGTTTTGGCAGGCTGGACTTGGGGAAAATGGAAAACTGGTGGCATCAAACGATGGCTGAGACCAATTCGAATTCATCTGCGCAACCGGCTGTGCAACCTGGTTGTTAAATGGAGCTGATGGAGTATTTGGGGGATTAGCATAGTGGGTAACTGGATAGTTGTAGGAGAGTTGAGAAGTTGACTCTGCATATCCATTGATCCCATTGCTATACTGGAGAGGATCAGACTGTTGGACATTGGCAGAGATCGTATAATTTGCAGTTTGGTAATTCGCTACCGGCATACACTGTGGGTAATGCTGATCCACACTATTGTTACGACTAATACCACCCAGGCTCATCGCATCTTGGTTCAGACTTGATGTGGAATCGGTTCTTCCATAAATGTATTCAGTACTGTGCGACAATCCATTGGATCCATTTGCTGCATTTCGTGCCCTCACGTGAGCAACATCATTCTGATGAGATGTAAATGAATTATTGTGCATTCCGTCAGACACTGTTGAGGATGATTCACTTAGAGTTAGAGAGTGACTTTTGGCGTTTGGGGAAGACTTGCATTCACTGTTGTTTGTTGAGGTAAAGCAGATTGATGGCCCGGTGACGGTGGTCCCCTCAGCAATGAGGAGCTCAGGGTCACTATCATTCTCATTACTCGAGTAGTAATGATCATTGCTATTGGTTTGGAAAACGTCGTCTGACTTTGTTAGATACTTTGCTGGGCTAACGACATCTCCATCTCCCCATTGAATTAGCTGGTGTGGCACCGAGTTTGGGTAAAAGTTGGTGACACCATGTCCTTCCTTCTCGGAAAAGTAAGTCTTGACACGGAATGGTTTCGGGGATTTAATGGAGATGCCCTTGGTGTTGTTCTGGTGGTTGTTTAAAACTTCCAACGCTTCGGAAGGGAGCATGAACCATTTCAAACGAGCGGCAGCTGCATCAAACATCAACGATTGATCAGGCAAAGTCCTTCTCTTGCAGAGCTGTAGATTGATAAAGGTAAAAACTCATGTAACAAAGTGAAATATTTAAGATTAATTTAATCAACATCATACTTAATTAAGTTATAAACTTACATTATGCGCATTGGTCATAATAGTTTTTGCTTGTTCCAAGCACTCCTTGTAGTTGGGGTAGTCCTCGCTACTGTTTCGTTGCCGTTCCTTATAACGAATACCTTCCGTATCAAATGTAGCCCAGCTGAGCCACTTCCGGTTCTGGTAAATCTGCAATTCAAACAGTGAATCAGTCACGGCTCATAAATAAGCTACACACGATTAGTGTATATGTAGATAGAGGAAAAGCATGGTGAAATTTCGCTTACGTTAGTAGAATGATGATGGAATTCTCCTGTTTCCGGATTACAAGTGTAAAGAGGAAGTAATTTGTAGCCTGATAATTTTAAGGACAACAAAGCGTGATAAGCAATCTGTCCTTGACATTTTACGCCATCATTTGGTTCAATTCATTATAATTCATTTGGTTGTAAGATATATTTACCGTGCTCTGCAATCAGCTTGACAGCCTCAATCACATATTCTGCTTCTTGAGCTGGAGTATGATATGGGATAGAAAGCCTTGTGAAACCCGGTCGGAAAACTTCATATGCTGATCCTTCCAAATACCTTCGCAGATGGTTACGATCGAGGCGACTAATAGAAAGACGAAAAAGGTTAGAAAAATTTTTTATAACCATTTTCATTTTTAGAAACTATTAACCAAAGACAGTTTCAGGTTGCCCCAAACACCAAACTGGTCACGTACCTATCCTCGAGCAAAAGATTTTCGTAATCACGGGCAAGTTCAGTACTAATTCCCAACAAGGATTGTCCATATGGTCCAGCACAGGCGCAGCCACCTCGGGCTTGTATTCCGAACAAGTCATTAAGCAGAGCGACAACAAAATTATGATGCAGATATAACTCCTATTAAAAAATTCAGAGGGAAACGAAGTGAGACATCATCTTTTATGCATTATAATGAACTTGAAGTGAAATTTTATATACCGTTTCAAGGTTTTCAATTAGGAAGGACAGTATTCCAATTCTGGGAAGATTGCGAGATCCTAAAATTTTAATTCCTGGATACTTTGACCACTCCATACAGGCTTTCCTGTGTAGTAAAATAATTAAATGTCCCATTTAATTTGATGCATACAAATACACACATGGTACTCAAGGTCACTAATTCATTACTTTGCGAAAGCTGATTCTTTGGCAACAACATTGGATGCTCCGATCGACTCTTTCATGCGGAAAACGAGACCTAAGCGCACCGACTCAATAATGGCTGGAGTGCCTCCTTCTTCCCGGTATTCGACATTCTACGGAAAATAAACAATCTCAAGGTTACACAAGAAAGACTTGCAACGCACAGGAATTGGTATAATTACGGAGTTGCAATTACCTGCAAATACCGATGCGACTCTTTGGTCACAAAGAACACTGTGCCACCTCCGCCTCCATCAGGCACAGGATTTTCAAACACTGATTTTTTGGCTATAAGAACACCTAAAAATATAATAAAGGGTCCATTAGTAAATGCCCAAATGGCTATTCTAATATACTTCACAACAACTTTGGTCCAAAAAACTCACCAGGAGTTTGGGGTCCCCCGACAAATTTGTGGCCTGAGAAATATATGGCATCCTTTTTAGCCATCCCTTCCTCAGACTGGTTGGTTACAATCGGATTCATGACTATTTGTATATGAGGAGCAGCTGCTGAATAGTCCCAGAATGCCAAGCCCCCATATTTATGCATTAAAACTGTCACAGCTACATCATCAGTTGGAATTCCAGTGATATTGGATGCAATAGAGAAGCTTCCAATTAGAGGTCGGTTCTTTACTCCTTCTGCTGTCACTGTTTTCAGTTTATCTTCTAGATACTTAATGTCAAACGCTCCATCGCTGGTCTCCGGAATGTATATCATCTAAATTAATGAGCACATTGAATAAATGATTCCAGCACCAGGTTAATTGGTTAAGGAGTAGGCTAAAAATAACTACTAGCTACCTCTGCTCCTGCATCTCTCCACGGCAGGATGTTCGAATGGTGCTCATAGGGCCCAATGAATACTATTGGAACTGGTTTGTCGATTCCTCCAGAAACAGCTTTTATTAATTTGTGGATAGCTGCCGTTGCTCCAGAGCCACAAAATATAACTGCGTCGTGTTCGGAAGCCCCTACTGCATTTCGAATAATGTCCTTTGCTTCATGCCTATAAATGCAAGTTAACTATTTATTAAATTTAATTTGGAAAAATAGCATTAGACTCATAAGAGCTACTTCCATGATCCTTGTTTTTCAACACTTTTTGCGACGCATTGAATTGCATGACGCGTTGTTTACGTTGTAACTGTAATTTAGTATATACCTGAACATTGTAGTCTGTGACGATGTTAATGTCGACGTTGTGTGAGTATTTCCGTAGTAAGGCAAAACATGATCTCTAATGTAGTCTTCAATACATCTCAGAGGTTGTCCCGATGCTGTGTGATCCATGTAAACACCTGCAAAGTGTACAAAGTGCAAATTAATTACATCTCCAATGATCATTCTCCAACTGGTATGTATTTGTACTTTATGAGCAATACATTTTGAGAATCTGACGAGTAGAGGCGGTATAAAAAACTAAATAAGGTATTTTGAATAGGTCTTGAAATGTCAACAGTAATTAGTACTAATTAGATTTCCGATGTTGTATGTCAGTCCAGAGGTTGTCCTAATCAGTAAATGTCTCAAATTACCTCATTTCTGTGCAAAGCAAAGCTCGTCATTTCTTTACAGGTGCATTTAATATCAACGACCATGGCAGTGTCAATCTCATATAATGCTAATAAAAATTCTGACGCATTTAAAGCAAACAATATGGACTTAGAACAGAACAACTCTACAATTCATTCATGATGAAACTCTACAACGTATTGTCAGTGAATGGAAGCTTGAGCAAAACAAATGCCTTCCTCAAAGCATGTTTGTAACGTGACACCGCATCCCAAACAGCCCAAACATCCTGTCCATTAAATACATCCTTCTTCAACTGTTCCCCGAATGTAAGGTTATAACTGAATGATTTCAAATATTTATGGAACATGTATTTTCCCTTAATATTAGTTCCACTATGGTAAATCATAAATCGTATGAGCCTAGGTACGCATACGCACAAATAATGCCACGTCCTTGTGAATCACTGCGAGCAAGGCTTTTTATTTTAAGCCACAAAGAAATTCAATTGTCTTGTCATATTTCGTTCATGAATAATATACAAAGAGGAACCAAATGAAGATTTCCAGATCTCGTTTGAATAACTTCTCCAACCATTTGTCAAAATTGAGCAGAATCTGCCGTGGAATTAATAACCTCTATAATGAGAACTACAAAATGCATTTGCAGACAGTAGGTCAAACGGAAAACCAAAAAAACAATCTCGAAGAATGGCTTCCGTTACTTAGAGCCAAGCGAAATATAAAACAACAGACGCTGAAAATAGCTGGCAAAATTTATGAGCTCTTTTTCATACTTTGAACCCTCGTTTATTTTACTTGGTAGCAGAGAAACTGCGTAATCCTTGCTTCACTACGGATGTAACATATATGCATATTGATTCCTTTTTCTCGCTGTCGACTGTTCCCCAATCGTGAGTGTTATCAAAATGTCTATCTGCACCACTGAAAGTACAGAACTCGTCTCGGCTTATTTTTAATTCCGATGTTTGTGCTGAAATATGTTTGCGGATTTTAACCATACTTCACAGTATCGTATTTCTGAATGCAATTCATTCAAATATTCTTGAAACCCCCACTTTTCGCTCATTTTTAACGAAAAGACGCAAACTTACAAAAAGTGTATCAATGAGCAATCTACCTTATTTACGTTTTCCATTAATTCTTGCAATGAATATCAAATCGAACTTCGAACTCATTTAAATGTGTAATGAATTATAAATTTATCTAAAAAGTGACATTTATTTTACTTGTGAAATAGCCAACTTTGCTTAAAAACAGGAATTCTTTCATACCTACCCTAATGCCATATGAGAGGAGAAAAAATTGCTGCTGATAACCAGGTCGGGAGCAATGAGCAGCGTATTGTTATCTATCATGAAGTGCATATAATATACCGTACTTTTATTTGCACAAAGATCGAGCTTTCATCCCATCAAACCATTGACGCGAGCTTAAAATATTTCTTTACACAAACAAGCTTAAAAAACACATGCCCCGTAGTAAATAACAGACAAAGTGGCAGCGCTGGTGAGTTCGGTTTGGTCTGGATTAGGAGGGTACATGGGATGAGAACAACATAACATGGATTCACTTTAACAATAACAAAAACTGTGTTGCAGTGACAACGTCGAATTGGTGGAATACCAAACACTTCTTTATTTCCACTTGCTACAATGTGTTTTAGTGTATCTGACACTTGACAGTGATATATGCATGTGCATGCAGTTTTTACGAAACTGAAATTTCATGAGTTGAGTCGTTGAAGACAGTGTGATAAGCACCCAAATCTTCTGTAATTATGCATGAATTCTACTCTAGTTTAAGATAATGGTACTCATAAATTGTCATCATAACATTCAGACTCAGCATTTTCTGTCCAAAATTTATACGAGATGGATGCCAACATTTTGATGTGACGAACGTTTCCACTTTCATGTAACAGAAAATCTTCATTAGTTTGGGGGAATGGTTTTTCATTGAAGTTGTTTGCATGGTGGTTTTGAGCAGCATAGAGCATTAGCTTCCTCTATAAAAACTTACTAAGTATACACCATCAATGATGATGAGAATGTATACTCTTGTTACATACCAACTTCAAAGGGCTTGCTTACAAGATGCAGATATAACAAAATTTGCATCATTATGACCCGTATATGCAACTTTAATACACATTGAGATCATGTAATTGGTTTTTTCTTCTCATGTTTAATATGACCACCTACAAACTCTTTGTCATGTACTCTCTGTGTCTGCAGCTACAAAAAAAACTGTAGTTGTGTTACAGCTATAAAAGGGTTTTTATCAATACCTACTAAAAATAGCGTCTAGAATTTTATGTGTAACAATTTTAACATTAACATAATCATAGACACTGCATTGTGTCAAGTAAATACAGTGAAAGTACGCCAATTCTCTTCTTGCTCAATGCTCAAATTTTCATAAAAGATTTCTCTGGAGTTTGCAAAGCTAACTAAGAAAGAACTCGCAAATGTAGGAACAGAAAGAAAATGTATATCACTATCACTTCCATATATCCATTTACTTTGTCAAATCAAGTGAGACGAAATGGGAGGGGATCAGACTCTTGTTTATTATTAGTTTCGAAAAAGATCTCTTTGTTTTCTTGTTTTAGTTTGCAAACTGCGTATCGTCTAACTCTACTGTATAGCACATCCCATCACCTTTCGGGATGCTGCATTGCTTTCATTCTGAATCATTTTTCTGTATTCCGAAACTTTCGGGCTCGTCATATTTTACTGCTAAGACTCAACTGTCAATCCATTAATGCTCGGCGGCAGGAGTTGGCAGCACATATCAGTGATACGAAGAACTGAAGAAGCAACATTGAGAGGAATGTTTTGCGGCTTTAAGCCGTAAATTAAGAACTTCGATCTCATAAACAAGAATTTTTGGAAGAAATCAACCATTGCCACCACCAGTGGGTTACGTCAAGACTTTTCCGGGTAGGTATAACCCACCCTTGATTCTTGAAAACCATTGGAACAGCCTCGTCTCCCAAGCCACAAAAATCCTTCATCTTATGCAAAACTACTTATGTTGAATATCATCGTTTCATACTGAAGAAGTCATAAAATGCATTGAAGCATTCATTTATGAATTACGATAACGATGGTCGTCTTCTTAAGAGAATGATGGTTTCAAGGACACCGTTCCCCCAGCCTCCAATCTAAAAACTGCACAACCCATCACGTGATACTTAAGTTTACTAACTTTTCTCTTTGTGGGAGTTCTTCTACGGAATGCATACGGTGGCTAAAATCAGTTCTCTATTCACGTCAAACATAACGGTGAATTTAATAATTGATAAAATAAACTTGGATGTTGGCATGTTTCGTAGTTTACAACTCTTAAAAAAATTTTGCTCGTATTTTTATACATGAAAAATGAAATGATAGAAAATAGAAACGATGATCTTTGCCACGGAGCTCACCATCAGTTAAGGAAAAACAAGTATGAGATAAGGACGAGTACAATCGACAACATGCTACAAATTCCATTTAAGTGTTTTCATATGGAAATGGTAATGTGCTTTTCCAAATGTACTTAGAAAACTGGAAATAACGAGTATGCTGTGGCCAATCGTGTGCTCCCGTTTAGGCCATTTAATCATGGAAAGAGGCGGTTGCGCTAGACGTTTAAGGAAAAGTAAGTAAGCCAGTCAGTCTTGCTATGTCATTTTGTCATGATTATTTCCAATATGTTTATAAGCTGCTACGAGTAAAAACGCCTACTTGCAATTCCAATATTTTTAAGAAAACAAACCCTTAAATCAAAACGTCGTCAGTCAATTCATACGAAAGGTTTCAGTTTCATTGCAACATTGAATAAACCATTGTCCACATGTGCTGAGCGGTTGAATGACAAGTATAAGTAGTAGGAAAGGATTGTAATACAAGTAAACGTAGGTTATACTATTTCTACCACTTCAAGAAACTCATAACTCATTCACTGGTGGCAGTTTTGACTACTTGCTACCGTGCCAATTGTCAGTAACCCAGAACGGGGTTTCAAAAATATGTTTTGGAAGTTCCATTACATAAACACCCTAACTCAATGTGGAATGTAGAAACCTTCCACTAATATTGAATATGTCGATCAGTGTCGTATAATAATCAATGAGAAAATAGAGGACTTACATCGACGTGGTCCAAAGGGGCTCTGAAATACAGTTTCTCTGCCAATGATGTTCCTTTCTACCATTTCCATGAGCCCCCTAATATTTTTCTGAGTGGCCTTGGCCCGAAATTTCTTTGCTCCTCGTTGATTGTTGCAATTAGGGTCTACATCCCCACTCCCGTATTCTAGTGACGATGAAGGTGTGTCAGGTAACTGGTAAAATTTTCTCGGCCCTGCCGGCTTCATTGTGGATGATGAATAGGACATATTAGTAACTCTTTTAATGGCACCAACGGGCGCATTCATTCCAATGCAAGGCTCAATTTGCCCTGCAAATTTGAGCAACGAACAGGCAGAACGCTTCAGTCTGTATGGCTTCTGTCAGTCTTCAGCTGGAAGAAGGTAGATGCGAAGTTCTTGGCGTTGATAACTTAATCAAGGAGATTTTGTTCCTGGTTATTTATTTTGGGAAGATATAACACTGTACTCGATCTGAAAGGTATAAAAACAGTTTTCAAACATTAATATACAATCTCTCCAGTGTTAATTCTAAACACGGTTCAATTCAATTGTGAACAGTCCTAATAGAGTTCTTTGTTATACTAAAATATTAAAATTTTTATACCAATTCTAGAAATATGATTCACCCTAATAATGTAACACAGTCACCTCGTAGCAATCCGTTTGTTTAGTTTTGAGTGTGTCCAGAACCGCACCACAGTGCGAATGGCAACTGATACCAAATTAAACTTATTATATTATCTCTGCCACCTCTTCTAAAATACTACATCATGATGTGCATGTAACCACAATCCAAGTTTGGTTTTGTAATCTCAACCTCAACTCCCCCACAGATTGGAAATGCTGGTGTAAATAACAGATAAGAAAAGAAGGGATAACATGTAAGTAATGTGCTCTGTGTGTGTATTATTATAGCCGTTTCGCATACAAAGGCTTGATTTTTGCAATGTACTCACAGATGGATACAAACACAGCAGGAGAAAAATGAATACCTAAACAGCAAACGCTCCATTTTATCAACGACACATTTGCCACTGTCACTTCGCTTACTTTTTTGACATACACATGATTCACCTGTTAAGTCTTGATGTGACAAAAGTCATATGGTGAATTGAGTCAATACATATGGATAAACATTATAATCCAAAACACTTTAAGCCCAAACTAACCCAAATCATATTTGATTAATTTCTTTACAAACTAATTGTTTATTGTCCATATTGGAACAAAAACAGGGATACAAATGCCAACTTTCTCCGGTTCCCCCGTACTTCGAATTACTACATTTAAACGATTTTAAGCATTTAGAATGCAATTGAAGAAACCAAATCTAACTTCCGATGGAAGCAAGGATGGATACCACATAAATGATAACCTTTTTGCTTAGTATGCTACACATGCTGCCGGTGTAATAAAAGACACTTCAGCACCAGTTTTCAACCCGAACGAAACAAATTAGCAAATAATATACATACAGCTAAATAATAAACCCAAAACCGTGCAATACGTTTATGGTTTAAGATATTACTTTAAAAATAAAGTATTCTGGACACTTCATATCGACTGGATTGGATAAAGGCCTTCATCACAACTTATTCTTTTTATGAGCAACTTACTACGCCAATTACTGCCAAAGTATATTCAACCTTAATAAAATAAGCCGTAGCAACTTATTCTGCCGAAGCTAATCACGATAACATTCCCAAGAAAGAGGAAACTAACACAATGGTCAATTACGGTTTAACGTACCTCTTATTCTTAATCACAAACATTTATATTTGGCAAGCTGATTTCGGAGAAATATTAGCAAAACAAAAACACACAACAACAATAATAATTGTCACGACGTATGTAATATTCAAGAGCTTAAACTCAAAATCACTATTTTATATAGCACTTTGAAACTTTGGATAAAAAACCTTGTACACATTAACTTTAAAAAACTCATTCCCTACGGAAATTGGAGTGTTAAACAACCACAACAATTTTGAGGCGCAGCCTCAATAGCCATCGTTTTAAATATTTTATAGAACTAATCGCACTCACTGGTATCATATGGTGATGATTGATGATCTATTCAGCTTTGAAATGTCTATGGCAAATCAGTGATCCGAACTGTGAACTCAGAAGGCAAGACGAGTTAGCAGCTAACTAAAAACTAATCTAAGAAAGCTACTGCAATGAGTAACGAGCTTAAGCATCCACGGCACTGCACGAGCAAATCCAGACTGTTGCTGCAGACGCTATGAACGTGTGTGGACTGTGGAAGCGAAGTCAATGAGACGCAGGCAGACGACGACGTTTTGGCAGGAGAATCGAGTATGAAATGAGAAGGAAAGGATCATATCGTTATGTCAGGATACTATTATGTTTATGAGAAGATGTGAAATAGCGCATATTACACACATTCAGTAGAAATGGAAGCGAGTATTCATGGTGGGACTCTCAGAGGAATGCAATGAAGAACGCTAAACAGTTGAATTTGCTCTAGAGATGCGGTAGCCCGATAGCGTAATAGCGTCAAATCCCTCGCACCTCTCTGGTTCAACCTTGTGAGTCTTTGTCATCTATTCAACGAGACTTGACTTTAACTCTCTTGAAATAGTTTGGCGTACATTTGGATGCGCATTATAAACGTGATTATATGCCTAATTTTAAACGGCTAAGCATGGTTTCATGTGAAATATGTTTACATAAAAAACTTCTGGCTAGCATAACCTTTTTTTGGGGTCCCACTAATCCGATAACAGGCTACAAACTCTTCACTTCATCACAAGACTTTTTTGTATGGAAAATCTTTAGATGTGGCTCCACACGAATTTGAGGAGCCCAACCATTTGGAGCTGGTGACACTTGCCACCAACTTGACTGTAATTTGGCCAAAAGTATGTGCAGGAGTCGCACAGTGTTTGCTAAGTCAACGGGAAAATTTACATGCCGCCTTATCTCACTCATATCATTGCATCCCTTCCTCTTTTTGTATTTTACAAGATAAACTGTGCTCATATGCAATTTGGAGGAAATTTTAGCCATGGATAAGTCAAGTTACTTGTGGAATTCTCAAATAAAATGAGTGATGCTACATGAAATAACTTAATTTGAATGTGCCTACATACGTTCTACAATGAGTCACACAAAAATATATAAGTGCTTTCAGTCATTCGAACAAACACAAGGAAATAGTTGGTATAGCACTTTACTGCAACATAGTACAAAGAGATGTAATTTACAAACTGCATCCTTGAACTAATAGTTTCGTAAAACAAAATACAGATGAGGAGTCTACAACATCTAAAAACAAATTGCTTTGACATAGTTCGATTCGAAATGAAAAGTCTGGCAATTTCAATTAGTAGCAAATGATATTGCAAGCAAGGAAATACCAAGATGAGCTATAAAGATAGAATAGGAATTTGTAAATATTAATGGGTAATGAAATCTTCACATCTAGTATTTACGGATGCCATTACTTACTGTTGGAATGGTACATGTCAACTTACCCCAGTATATCGTCTTATAACACACCTTGCATTAGCTGCCCGCATACTTTTGCTTGGATGGCTGCTAATCAACCAAGGTGAGCGGAGAGTAACTGACAGATAACACAATTTTATTAACTCACTTTGCAGCTGAGTGAGCTAATATTAGCTTCGTTAATGTTGCCAAGCTTTAGATATGCTGATATAAATCTTTCGTTCTTTGGAATTTTCAACTTTGATGAAGCTGCCTAAGGCAATGCAATGTAACAAAAGCATTGCATAAACGAGCATTCACGAGTAGAAAAACTGTCCATGTTTACGTTCATATACTTCCTTGACTTCATTTTAACTTTAAAATGAGTCTCAAATGCAGCAATATAATTTATCAGATAAACAGTTAACGTAACACGTTACGTATTACGTATATTCAGGTTGCAAAATCCATAATATGTCTTAAGAATTCTTGCGTAATGTAGTAGTAAGCTTAAACTTGTCGGAACAGTATTTAACCCTTCTATCCTACTTTCCCATATCTGCTTCCAATCTGCGTGAGAACTTACACAAGGTACCATTAACATTATTAACTGAACGTGGCCCAAGCTAAACAAACCAACCTACCCACGGAAGAAGAAATTTATCTCGTAAGAATGTCCGCAATTAGTTCTTCGCAATGGTACATAACAACAAAAGCTGAAAGTTTACAAATAACCCCAAACAAATGTTTTGGTGTAAATTGTTACAAGTAACATCGGTACTTGCGTCACCTGCACGACCTGCTTAATACGATCCAGGGTGACAAGTCAACTCAAGTGTCATGCAAAAGTATTACCGAGGTACACAAATAATCTCATGTAACCATGTATCAAAATATGGCTTGTAATATCTTTACCAATGGCAAATATAGTAGTATTAGCCAACTATTTTCATTTAATGTTGAACTGCGTCATGTTTATTATGTTTTTTCGAACACACCCCAATAGTAGCCCATTCAAATGATGCAATGTTCAATACAACCAAAAGATTTTCATATGTCTTACTGTAAAAATCAAACACAGCTACAGACTGGTGTTTAATATCAAACCATGGAAACTGAATCAAATGAACCTGTTTTGGTTGCATGTTCCCAAGATGACAGCTTTAACTTATATGTATATTGACGAATTGATTGAGGGGTGACATAATAAAATACATATGTGGTACAATTGATCCATTACTTTTTACGTAATTCATCCAATGTTGAATAATTGAGTTTGTACTTCCTAATTTAATCAAAGCTTGTTTATTAAGTGTCAATTAAATTGAAGGTAACCATGTTTTTACAACTTGTTGTCACTTCACGTTCCACTGCATCTCAAAACTTGGTCCCATAGACATATTATGTATGAACACGAAAAAATGTTGAACTTTATAGATCTTAAAAGTCACTTCTGCACTTTTCACATTCTTTGCATTCAACCACTGGTTTAAGCTCGTTCTGAGGAAAATAGTAGACACACGTGGAAGTAAAAAGAAACAGTGTCAAGAAAATAAACATGTCGAACTCAGGGACGAAACCATAAGATTATTTCTACTTCCTCTGTGGTGAGTTTGGACGGCGTTGACAAAAGGAATATTAACAAGAACTTGTGCGAAACTGAAACTCAGTATAAATATTCATTTCTAATGATTCTTCTGTTTTTACAGCTTCAGCTAAAAAAAGTACGTCGGATACTACCCTGTCCCATTTCATACACGATTGTAATGAGCTGATAAAACACAAATGCGTATTCTAAATAGCTACTAATATTTGCTTACAATCCATAAAAAATAGCTGATGAGTGAGAACGGGATTTTAGTTTTGTTGATGAGACAACAGGAATATCATATGTGTGGCGGATAGATGGAATCTCAAGAAATATTTGGAGCGTTGTATTACTTTAGGACACTTTCTTATGTTCTTTCACAGTGGGATTGTAGTATGGCCAAAATAACCTTACCATTCGCCACCAAAAAAGATAAGAATATCACATATAATTGCTTCACGCTCACGGTGGCTGCTCCATTGCTGTTAGTTAACCCATTATCCACACAGATATTGTAATAGCATTTTATGTGCCCAATGTTTTTGTTTAGTTTTATGTACTTTGAAAAGTGAAACTTGAAATATTCTGTGGTCCAAGTATACTGAAGGCAAACAAAAATGTACAAGACAACAATCTGTTGCTGAAAAATATGAAGAAACACTTTTTGTATAAAAGTTCCTCAAATGTGCGTCTTTGGTAGTAGTACATATACATACTTCCAATATGCAGCTACGTAGTAGTAAGTATCATCTACTTTTGGAAATTTAAATCCTGATCCTAGTCCAACTTGGTCACATTAAAGGCTGAATTGATGAGAAAACTACGTGAGTCATTATTATCATGTGTGGAACATCTGAAAAATATCATAATGTACGTACACAAAATACATGTGGGATCATGCAACCCTACTAGCCTAGAGTCTTGTCCAATTTTGTCTACTACTGTGTTTTAATACCCAATACGTCCTCATTGCTAGTATTTAAGATTAACACAGCATATTACAAGAATATACACTGTACATTGTAAGAACTTCCTTGTGCAATCATCATCAGCAAACTTAAACTTGGAGATAATGCGATGAAAGCCATCAAATTAACACTTGAACTAGTGACAGGTCATAAAAGCAAGTTTGGCGTTATCAGTATTATTAGTGGATTTGTGAAACTCCTTTTTAAAACGTATTTATTAGACTGACTGACTTCGTGGTGAAAGACGGCATTCAGATCGGACCAGTGGTGATGACGCTTAGGTTCATCTAAAGGGTATCTACAGTCTTATAGGTTTTGGAAATATACAAATTTTATAACCAGCTTTTAGCCTATAATATTTTGCTGTAAAAGGGAGAATGTGTGACGCAGGCACTTCCATCCAGTCAGTTTCTAGGCAGGAAAACTACTCCCTCATACCTCAATCTTTTCAGAGTCCATAGTGGCTTGTTAGGAATCTTACATTTCTTTGACTATGGAGAACACAAACCTAATTTCTTACCCTTAGCCTGTATTCTGCCGTGTTTATGTACGACTCTTTTAGGTTATTCCAGTCAATGAGTAGGGTATGCAAACAAAGTACAGATTGTACCAATTCACATAAATATGCAAGTGAATCGTAGTATGCTTTCCAATACTGCAAGCCCTATCATTCTGCTCATTGTGAGTGCATCATCTAATTTCCAGTGAAGAAAAATAGAAGGCTTAGTTTCACTTCATCTATTGCATTTAAATTCATCCATGAAACTTAAGTATGTTGTTCCTATTCAAACCATTCTTCCAAAACCAAATCTACTATTCATGTGAAGATCGCTTTGATATGTATATTAATAATAGGAGTAAAAAAATGATGGCCAAATTCATAAAAAATTAACAAACTGAAACTCAGCATGGAGGAGACCAGCTGCGAGGTTCCAACACTGTTAGATAAAATCATAGAATGCAAATAAAAGTAAGTAAAAACTTTATCTATAAAAAAGTATAAAAAACAGTTTCCTCGATTGAGCAAGAGCAAGGCGTACAACTACGTCCATAACGTCTTGACAGGGAACATTACGAACAACAAGCTTGTAAATAAATAGAATGGTCCATGATTGATATATGTATCGTTTCAACAAAAACAGTAACGCTTAGCTACCGACGTGATCGTGATGCCACTGCTGCCCGAAAATATGTAAAGAGGAGTAGCTGGTGGTGACGGTGTTATGCCAAATCAAACTCCACAGTTAATAATACCTTTTTACCTACTATCAAGCATTATATGTGTATACAAAACCAAATATTTATAATAATGAATTGAGTTTTTGCAGAAACGGATAAGCAGCTTGCAGAAATGCTAGGTCGGTTGTGTTATATTCCTTTCCGCCAATTTGGCTTACGTATACACACAAATTTATTTATGCATGCATGCTTGTAGCACGTTCTTTTGGCATGCCTTCATGAAATGCTGTTATCACACAAACGTCTGCAAAACCGTCAGCAGTGCACGTACCACTTGCAATACCCATAGCTCTCCATACACCAATGGTTAATGTTAGTTAAACAAACATCAAGAGGCAGAAATACAAGATTGCAAAAATTCGAAACTTCAAATTTGGTCTCATCATGACCAAACGCATCTTGTACAACTTATCAGCTTAGGCATGACCTGACAGTGTATTACTCTTAGGTAAATAAATGGAACGAGCGAGAACAACCAGAGACTACTCAAAGTGTTTGGAACTTCATGCATTGATATGAACAAGATGCCAACACGCTTTCGCTGGTGCATTCCACTTTGAATTGTAAAAATGGTATTGCATTGAAAATTATATTAAGCTTCACAGTTCACTGCACTATTCATGACTTGACAATGCAATGACAGTATAGTCTATACTCAATTATATAACGTCCCAACAGAAGTGGATATCATACTTAACTGTGGAGAGAATGTGAATGAACGCAGCTGAGATTTTAGAATGCTTAATCTCAGTTGGTGTTTAGAACAAAAGGACCAACTGCCATCACCATTACAAGCACAACACTCCTTAAGTTAATACCAGCTAATGGCACATACCGGACTTTATCGTCATCTAAAAGCTGCAACCATTTGAAAAAGCCCAGATTCAATTAGTACTGTTATTATTATTAACTAAACTACTTTGCATATGCTTTCCCCAGCTCCGAAATAATGGCAACGAACGAGTGCATAATTTATTTGTGTGCAATTCTCATCTCCAGAAACACACAGCACATATCTGCTAAGCATATCCTGACGTGAAGAGAATTTTTACGCTTGTTTTCTTTTAATAGTGGTTACCAACCTGATAGTTGAGGGAAACGTGCCATATGGAAATGACTGAGTTCTCTTATCTTTTCACTCATTAATAGGAACTCATGTATGGCTGCGGTGATGGAACATGGTGGTATTCTTTCAACTATGATGCATTTTGCTAAATTAAGAAACTGGGAACAACCGACGAACCTGCCGCTGCACAAATTTTGATAAAAAGTATGACCTTATTGCATTTATATGAATATACTTTGTTTTTTCTTCAACTCAGGAATAGACTTAAAGAGAGGGGAGTCTGCAGTTCAAACCCTTTGCGAAATATAAAATACAAATAAAGTTAAAACAAACTAACTATTGCTCATTCATACAACGATGAGTCTCTTCAAGGTGTTTTAGAATGCAAGAAAATGAGGACTACTTATCATGTGGAAAATTACTAAAAGATTCTAGAAGGTTAGCCTTTTCCAACACAATGCAATGTTAGTTTATGATATATATGAGCTCTGCTCTTGCAGCTTACGGTTATTAAAAATGCTCCTGTATATTTATAACCTGTTATGTCTTTTGCATTAAAAACATTTACCTAGCATAAAGGCATAGATCATGAATCACGAACATGGAGCATTCACAACGTGATGCATAATTAATGAGCCTGATATAGCTGAGGCTAAGGAGCTTACATCTTCCTCAATTTACATCCATCCATCTGCATCCTACATTGTTCAACGATTCTTGTTAGCAGAAGACAGAAAATCTCAGTCGCTCATGAAAATACAAATAGGAACGTGCATGAATGCACACTACAAAATAGATATTTTAATCATGTATTAGTTTCCAATCTTCTCACAGGAGACTGTCATCAAATCTTGAAGAAAATATGAAACATGAGTCACATTAAAATGAAATATGTTTAATATTTATACATTATAATTTGACGTACATTAATTTAATCTGGGATGTAATCTACGACCGATGATAGGATGCTGATACGTAATATCACCTTTTAACTTCTAAAGTGCAATGTCTTTTCTCTCTGCATTTAAATCTTTCCTTCGATTCGAGCCAGCTTAGGTGTTGCTAATGCTCACGTAACTCTGCGATGCTTTCAATGCAGGAATAAAGATGAAACCAACATACGTGTAAAGACATATCAGTCAAACAGTGGCTGTAGATTTTATACATTTTACCAGATGATAGTTCTACAATAGTTATGTGCAATATATGAGGAAATTGCAATAGCAAAAATCAACTTATGTAATCGTAGTTGCGTTTTCAAAATTCGTCCACAAAAGCTTGTTATTTGTAACTTCATTACATTATGCAACCGCAGCAAATTGTATAACGGTATTAGCATAACAAACAAAGAAAAACAATCATGACCACATGGAAACTAGTATTGGAGAATGATATCTAGGCTTACGTGACGCACGGAAAACCGGAAGATGCAAACGTAATGCAAACTACGTCTTACTTAGCCTTTAATGTCCACAGAAAAATATGGCACTAGATAAGTCAACAAAATACGTGTAAAAATGCACGCGATCGTTTACTTGTTTGTCTAACTTCGAATGAGCGTTATTCATTTGGAAGTCATAACAATAATAATAAAGTCAAATATAGGCTAAAGGTTATTCATTTCATAATATCCTTGATTTGAGCATCAACAATACTAGTTATTGTGCTGCTGTTGAATTAGTAATGCTCATCAAACACTTTGGGGTATCTGTACAAAATATTAAATAAGGGTGGCAAGATAACTGGAAGCATTTTCCTGGTAAAGTTGAGAATTCAAGAAGTCAACGAACTTTTTGGCCACAAAATGTTTGTTGCCAAGCTGTCCAAACGTGACCACAAATGATTTGGAAGGTTATAAAAGAAAATGACCATAACTTTGATTTGATCATGTATTTGTTTAAATACTGTGCAAACATTTATTAATAAATAAAAAAATTTAAGGCACACAATACAATTTCTACCTTGTGAATCAATGGTTGGATTCACTCAAAAGAAATACATTTTATTGGGGACATAAAGAGGGGAGAAACTATGCGGCTAATTAGTCCAAAACCAGGTTCATACAAAACGAAACCCTTGTCAGTGAAAACCTCGAAAAATCAGACAAAAGTAAGACTATGTTAATATTCAGTAGATCATTAAAACATGCTGCAACATCTACGGTGCCATTCACCGAGGATGAAACCCATTACCTTTCTTTCAACACTCATGCTACAGGCGAAAGCCGTGTTATGTACATACTCAACAAATTAAATCTACTGGATACTAAAATCAAATTAATTAGTATAAATCCGTCCTTTGACTTTCGTTTCAATTCCCTAGAATGTATATCAAATCAATAAGACACGAATCCCTTCATATTTGAGTTGCGAAGCCATTCGTTTGAATTGTCGTACATGGAATTTTAAAATCACTCCTAGAGACTGAAGTGTGGAATAAAATGTTCTCAGAATCGTAATGAATATTGATTGCATTCAGCGATGGAGTCGGCAAGGATTCTGAAAATGTTAATTCGGCTCAGGCAAGAGATAGACACATACGGAGATTTGTAGACGTTTAATAATACGTCTGACTTTGCAAATTGACTCTATTTTCTGAAAGAATACAGACAGTGGGTAGATGATAAGATTATCGTATATACAGCAGGCAGTCCGCATCGAGTCAATCAGCGTCGTCGTTGTCTCCCTTTCCGCATGATATAGGCCTTAAACACTTAGCTGGAATCATCTCTACGTCGTCAGATGTGATGGTACCAGACAATAAAAAGTTTGCAAAGCGCAGATTCTGGCATTTCTAGCGTAGATGATCTAGATAACAGCGTCTCTCTTTCCAACAGTAGCAACAGCACTATTGGAACGCGGAATGACCCAAACTTTGTGCCACTCTATTATGCACAATGCATGCTGGAAAAATCTCGCCACATCTCCATTTTCTACGGGCAACATTATGTTCTTGCTCAAGTCATTTAGAATAATGTCGGTGACGGGAAGCAAAAAGAAAAGATGCGATTCACCAAAGCAATATAACGCAACGTGGTAAGTTTCCTCACATAAACTCTAACATCCACATCAACTAGCTCAACCTTGACGAAAATCAATAGTACATTAGAGTTTATCTGTCTCGTCCTACGTTTCCTTTCGCCGTTTCATGTGAGCAAGCAATTACACATTTGGATCATGTTATTTTGTTTTACGTGAGTTTTTAATAATGTAACCACCGAGTCTTCCTTCCGACGAACGGAGACCTAATGGAAAACAACAACTTGAAGATTGGGCGACTCGTATGTGGAACTTAAGCAAGCAGTGCCATATCATCAAACAACTTTAACACTCCATGAGCGAAGTAGACTCAACGCTTTTCAACCCTATGATTTCCTCTCGCCTCTCAATTAAATGGGGATGGCTATCCTCTACAATAAGTTTGCCTCAGACCAAAAGTACAAAACGATGTAAAAATGATGTTGACGACTGACGTCAATTCTAGACTGGAAACCTTGAGCTTCCGGCAGAAGCTACATTCGCAAATATACACATTATTTGCCAACTCAGCCAAAATTTTATGTATATGAAGCAACATAAAAGTTGCAAAACGAGAGGATAACACTGGAAAAACAATACTGTCCATATCGTACCCTTGTGGTGGTGATCCATCGCATGATTTGATCTATGTCACCACTCAAAACAACAAAAAATCAAGATTCTACTCCATTACTCCAATATCTTTAGTCATAACAACAACGTCAAACTGACAAACAGCAGTTGTGCTGACATCAACTCAACTCAATAGTTTGATTGTTGGATAGGTTTAAGGATATCCATGGAGTTGTATACTTTTTATAATGAAAACATATAAAAAGGATGACAAAAACGTAAAAAATGTCAACCTACATTTATTCTAGATGAGCCTGTCTGCTCTTAAGTGTGTAGTAGTAAAAAAGTTGAGCTGTATAACGCGTTTAGGAAGAGTTGAGAAGTTGTACCTACCTTCCGTGGACGCAAAGTTGTACTGTTTGCTTCCTCTACGTGTACTTGTCCACCTTGGGAAGACGGGATGAATGAGAATCTTCAATTCTATATAAAGAATTGTAAAAGAAATTCATTTGAATAATCATGAATGTGACAAAAATACTTGATATACACGATTCATTTATCAGACAGAAGCATGCATTCCAAACTGCACTGACGAAAGAGTAATTTGCTGTTAATAATATGCTACAAATAGTTATAAGTTATAACTCTAATGTTTGCCAATTTTTATTGATTTGTCCCTTGAAAATCAGCCCTTCAATAGTTGGTAAATACGCAAGAAGTGCCTTGTTTCCGTAAATGTGTAATGAATCTAATAGCCTCTGCGGAAGATCTCTAAACTACATTTTATTGCTACTGAAATGTCTAATCCTTGATTTTTATTGACTTGTAGTTACTTCCGTTTAGATTTTATTTAGCAAACGTTGTGTTTGAGAAGTAAAAATCATGCCGAATTTGTCCACCTTTTTTATCAACCATTCTTTTACGAACGGTTGTCCTTTATCTAAAAGCTATAGCAGGTTTTAAAATGTCAAACCGTCCTGGAGATAACCTTTATCCCAACCCAATGGATGCATAAAAAGGACACGTCGCAATAGAGGCGAAGTTACCTTGAATGCGAACAACGACACTTGTTGATGCTATGCCAGTCTATTTAGAGAGTTTGGATTTGAATTTTATGAGTTCTGACTGATTTATTAGCAGGTCGTTAGGATGGGAATGGAGACAAAATTGCATTAAAACGATTGGTTACGAATTCAGCTTCTGACTGCATAAAGACTGAGGATGCATGTTGAAAACGCATGTAAATCACGTAAAACCAGTTGACAATAGGCCATAAGAAGCTCACCTAGAAAAGCATTACTGGAGCTCGTTTGAAACAGGTATATATTATACATATATAAATTGAAGAAAAATTTCAATCACCAAAGCATAGTACATGTCTCATACTAATAAAGATAAATTAAAACTGTATTGAGCAAAATTTCATTTAATAGTACAGAATAGTAGCAACAATACAGTACTACTATACAGAGAAAAGAAACTTTACCGGTTCATTCCAGCAAGAAATGTAAAGAGCACTGTCAATGCTAAACTTCCAGAAGTACTATTCAAATCAAAGGCTTCTAAGAATTGGAACCAATTTAAGTCTAGCAATGTATTCATTTTATCTATGTAAAGTAGCATACGATTCCAGGCTCTTCTGGATTTGTGTTTCACAAAGCAAACCCGTAGTTTTGCTTAGCTACAAAGTTGGAAGCACAAAGTAGTTATGTGTACGTGCATTATGATAGACGCAGCCCATAATCATCATCCGTACGGTTATATTTATGGCTTGGAATATCTGAGAAACCTATTTGAAGGGAGTTTGATAGGATAAAATGATAAATGACAGTAATTTGTTTCCCTTCTCCTCCATTAATCTTTAGTGGCGAATGAAATACGTGCTGATAACTTCACAAATGCGAATATATACATATATTGCAATCTACTGAAGACCCTGAAGTTGCCATTTGCAAATATGAGAATAAAAGAACCCCTTTAATCCAGCAATAGCACACATGCTCCATAATGTTTTTTCAACGAATTCATTTGCAATTCATATATGAATGATGAGTTAATCTTGAGTTTGGAATTGTAACTACTACTTGAAAGAAAGTAAATAATGCGTAGACAGATACACCTCAGTTAAAATATTATTACAAGAGATGTTTGCAAAGATTTTAGCTGTACTAATGTGCATTTTGACGATTTTTCTGCCATTATTTGGACCCATAAAAATAGCCAGTTGACCCAACGATCATAAACGATAATAAATAAAAGAATCATAACACATTATCTACATCTTTTGACGTCAGAAGGAACGTAAATTCCTGTTGGTGTTTTGGCGTCATCAAGTATTAGAAGAGGATTAACTAAACTCTAAAATTTAATTTCCTTCGTTATTTACCTACAACCAAATTCTTTCTCACGATATCTGAGCGTGACTAATGGCACTTTGGCCATGAGCTTTGGTCTTGTTATGTGAACTAACTTAAAGCACGATACTGACACATCTGCAAAATATATCATATTTCATAACACCAAATGTGGTCATCTGAAACCCATACAAAAAACCCATGCTCCAGATTTTGACAGTGCAGTTCTGTACGTTTTAGAATAATGCAGTTTCTGATGCACCTAAGTAGTATTTCATCATGTTTGGTTAGAACGCACATTGGTATTAGAACTATGACAAGACTTTGAACGGAACTTGTCTCATAAAAATTAATGGTATTGTACTATGTGCTATATGCCCATATTTTATACTCCAATAAAAGCAACATTAAAACTGGAAGAATAAAACAAACATTGCAACTTCTACCTTTTAGCGTAGAATCTTTTGATATGCATAAATATTTGTTTTTCTAAAGAATTGGCCTTGAACTATTCAAATTCAAGAGGTTTTTATACAAATATTTTCCATGATGTGATGAAATGGAGAGCAAAAATTGATAACGAAAATGATTATATTCATTCAATAACCAAACCGAATCTTGAAAGGGGCAATGTTATACTTGTAAACGAATGGGTTGCTTGACTATGTTGTAAATATTAGTCAGCCATGAAAAACCTTCATATATATTAATAATAATAATGTAAGAAAGGGATAAAAATGCACATGCTTTTCAACATCAATGAAGGTCAAGTTAGTCACTATACCACATTTATTCGTCATTAAATACATACATAACGAGTCAGGGTACTCATAATTTTTCGTCCACATATTACCCAATAATTGCAGCAGAGTTAAATAGGACAGGACTCTATAAGATCGAATGAAAGTTGCATAATTGTTATTACTTGAGCAAAAAATGTCAAGTGTGTCAAATGAGCATGTTAGCAGATGGTGCAGTTTTGAATTCGTGACAGCAAAAATGTCCACATAGCCAGTACGAAGTGGAAAATGATTGTACTTTGTTCTGATAATATATTCCTAAAATATACTGCACGTACTGCACTACAGTAGCCCTCCCTACTGCAAATTCTAATCAGTAGAAATAGAAACCCAAGCCAGAAAAATCTAGTTGAAACCAACCTGCTGCTTTGACAAGTCAGTAAAACTAAGCCATTATTTACAACATCCATTTAAAATGCTTACTCTCTCAACTTTGTTGGTACCTACACATTTATCTATATTTCGGGTGGTGCTGTAAGTTGTAAGTGGTAGCATTTCTGTTCTAGAAACAATTTGATTCATTCATTTGCTCCTGAGCCTGATGGTGGCAGAACAAGACAACCACAGAGTTTAAGGAGTGACAAACGAGAACATAAACAAAATCGTGTAGCAAATAAACGATGCTTAGCTTAAGATACTAGTTGGAAGGAATTGTTTGGCATGTTCCTTTTTTAAACCGATCCAATACCACACATAACAATAAAATCACATTGGGTACTCACACACATACTTTAGGTAATCTGATTCAATTCAGTGTCAAAAGTGGAGGAGTAAATCAATTTAACTAATTGTATTAGTTGATGAGAGCGAGAATTTCGACCATGTTCCAATTGAATTCAATCTCAAAAAATAGTTTCGATAAAATAGCATTGGTAAAATGGCTTGGCGATTTGGGCACATGCTTTCGTTATATATGTATGTATGTAATGTAGTGCACTTTCTTAACGAGTCAATCGGTCCAAACCATTTCATTCTACAATTACCTACCGCGTTTAGCTCAACATAATAATATACCAAGCAGTCTGCTTCACGCAGGACTATGTAGCAATAGCAGATCAGTAGAATAACAAATACGTGTCACCATTCCCCACCCAATGAATGGTACATATTATATAAGTGACAGTTCTATACTTTTTTTATCCTTTACATACACTAATCGACTTTGAAAATTTTCCTTTCTGAAAAAAATGTTTTACTACTGCCAGGGCAGGGTTGCAAAAAACTGGTCGGAAGACTCATTGTCAGTGACGGTAATACTCACGTACAGCTCAATTTATGTAATGTAAACAACATGCAGCATTATTATGCAGAGTAGAGAACAGGCTTCTACTATAGGCGAATTTTGTCGTCTCTAGAGTACAACCCCAGAAGAAGATTGTTGACATTCCTTGGAGTACAAATAAGATAAGTTTATTTTAATCCATATGGCATGACATCACTAATTAGAATAACATTGATTGAAAGCGAAAGCAATCTTGCAGCCATCCTGTTTCCACCAGCTCAGTTTTATAAGTAATAGGCTTCCCTTCCTTTAACAATTTGATAAGAGACTAGAGTGGAATTTGAACACTGAAGTCACATTTTGGTTAGAATGGAACCATATTCACGACACCACCAAGCTGGTGTGTCATCAAAAAGCATTAACTTCAGCCTCAGCACTACCCAACGGAAGCCATTCTTCTTCAGAACGGAAAGGAAACATGCAATTGTAACTCAACAAAACTAAACAAATAAAGTTTTGCTAACTTCATCCACAGAAGCTGTTGGCCAAAGAGTCGATAGAGTGTTAAATGCACATAAAGTAGTTGTATGAAACTAAATGGTTTCAGAGTAGTTGATGTTACTCACTCAGGTCTTTTGTTGTCTTGTCATCCTTCACCAAAACACGCAGTACATACATCATCACAAAGTGAGTATCATCTACCTACAGTAGTGAGTATTGCACTTGTTCGTTGATACCACAGAACAGTACGAAACCGAAGGCAAAGTGTTTTGCCATGAAACTTGACAAAAACAGAAGTTATTAAAAAGAGGAAAATACTGGTAATAGGCAAACGTTAATCAAGCGAATGACACCAATTGTGGATCATGTAGGATAGCAGAAGTTCTCCAGCTCAAAACAAGCTCCCAACAGAGCAACGATGACATGTAAAAGTATATTGAATAGATAAACCCATATGTATCTACTAAATTTCTCTATGCGGTTGTTTGTGCAGTTTGCAAAAGCAATGTAAATACTGTTCAATTTTTTAAAAAAACTGTAACATTACCTAATAATTCCACTATATAGCCTTTCTTGATTAATACTACTTACCAGTTCAATTATCATAATGCTGTCAAATCCAGCAAAGCATTATCCTGCATTAACCAATAACCAACTGCAGGTTAGGATAATAACATTTATCAAATATCAATAAATCAGCGGATAAGTGGAATAACACCCAGTGTTCATCCATAGGTATATATTATTTATTACCGATGTTGGCTTGGCGTTGTATCAGATTGTGAGTGTGGAATGATGTCCATCAACCAATACCAACTTTAAGAATGAAATGAAATCTATATACTCTGTTATTGTTATGAACTGGAAAGCCTTGGAACTTGGAATGAATTCAATTCAATGCAGAACATGAACAGATAATGGATAGAGATACTTACTGATACTCCATCCACAACAGAGTACATTAGCCATGAGTAAGTGCGAAATCTTCTTGCTGTGGTGCATGGAGCATGTAGCATTTCATTACTGTTGCTCGTCTTCTCCCAAAACAAATAATATGGAAAGGGGATGCCAGAAGGACAAAAATGCCATTATCGAAGGAAAACGGAAAGTGAACTAAACTTATATAAACTCATACATTTAGTTTACGACTACCCAAACGAAACCTCACTACGTCGCCACAAACAACTACTCAACTCTCAAACTATTCCTTGAAGTGCTTAGGTATTGGCTTTGCTACAAGGCAAAGTATGATTGGCAACACGCTGTCTGGCAGTCAAGGAAGGGAAAAACAAGGATGATTCTCTATAGCTATAGAGTCCCTAGCTATATTACGGCGTACTTGTTTGCATACTCATACTCTGTTTTCAGCGTCCCAATATTGTACAAACAAACCAGGGCACGTCAAACGTAATACGAGGAGTGAATTAACAAGATAATCGTGTTATAAAAAAACAGAAATTAGATCATTTTCAATTGCACACTATTCCTCAAAGCAACCCAAATTTAAACTCTTTGATATACTCATGTACCTAAAAGGATCAACTGAAGAAGCTGCTGAAGTTACAGCCTTTTTAACCTCCGACAGCATAAAAAAGACGTTTGAGATGTTTTAATTAAATAAGCAACACCCAGATCGACACATCACACGGTTTCTGCCAAGAGAATGGAATACGATGCCGTAAAATTGATTACATTATACGCTTAATTTTTAATCTTTCATTACGCTCATTTCTTCTCCGTCATGTAAAACTTTTTTTTTTATTTTGGTTAGAGAATGAATCTATTTACCAGTTCAGGCGACATTTTATATAATTACATGAAACCTAATATATATATATGGTCTGCAGATGTATGTGGGCATATAGCTGATTCATATACAGAATTGGATCATGTTCATGCTACGCTACGCCATGCCGCTGTTTACAAAAAACTCCATTTGTGATGACATTGTGCCATCCCGCGTTTTGCTCAGCTCAAGTTATATAATTTGCTGGTTGTGTAGTATGCGACTATTTATAATTTTCTTTGACATGGTCAACCAATCATGTAATTGTCGCTGAGATAACTACATTCCATCTGTTTAGCCTAGCTTCTTAGCTTAATTTGTCTGGAGTGGGCAAATGAATCAAATACCAGCACGATTTTCTCAAGGGAATAACCATCCACTCTTCGGTTACAGGAACGAATCGACTTCCATTGTGGAATAAACGATTTGCCATTAGGTTGTTATTACATTAAACGCCGACTTTGAATGACATTTGAATTCCGAAACCTACTGGGATGAACTGACATGACGTTTACTCTCTGTATCGAAGCTAATCTGTTACATCTACACTATAGTGAGTCAAGTTTGATGATGCAGCCCATCTAAAAGTTCACTTACACTACCACATTTCCCTCACTTGGAAGAGCCAACCTAATCTCACCTTGATAGATGATAAACATCAACATCAGATATCTCGCTAATATGTTTGCAGATACAAATTGGTTTCCTTTCTCAAATGAGCTCTCGATTTGCTGAAAAGAGACTGGAGAGGAAAATCTCTCCATTGCCTATGGGTTGTGTATTAGGGAGTTGAGCTACTTACTGGAGTTGATGTGTAGTCCAGAGCATGCATTTTAGCATCAAATTTGATTCATAGTCGGATAGAATTAGCTGAAATGACAGCTTCTGACTATAATAATTGTATTAGCCTTAGCTTGTGCTTACTTACTGACTGTGTCATTATTGTTTAATGATATTACTTCTGCAAGGTTTATGTGTCATTAGCCCAGTGCACTAAAATGCTGTATATGTCTCGTTACTACGGAACAGACCCAATTCGTAAATTGTGTACCTTATATTTATCGGATATCGAATTCGTATAATTACCAAGCAATTATCGCATGCATGTAAAATGATAGTCTTAGAAAAGTAACGTCCTTATCAAATATTGCATGCATAGGTGAAATTAAGGAATCATTTAGTCATCTAGTAATCGCAAAAGTCACGTGACTAGCTGGAACTACAAGTATTTTGATTCTGCTTACCGTATTTTTTAGAAGATAGGAGCTTCAAGTGCACATTAGTTCCAATTCGAAGCACTTTGTCGACATCAACTCTCCAAATAAAATATTCATAAAGTGAATTTTATCTCGTTTGTCACAGTTCTTCTTTTACTCAGGGTACAGTAGTAAGACACACACAATATGTTTGGAAGCAGTAGACCCTTTTCTTTCTCGTTGTGCTTGGCTCCAACTTTGGCAGCGACCTACAGGGCCCTACCCACTTAAATGACGAAAAATATAACTTTTCTCATATACTACAACTACTACAAGTCTAACGTCAACAGTAACTTTCAGAGTGTGTATTCTATTCAGCACTGCACAGAGTGTACAATACATACATATAGAAAATTGCGAGACGACGACAGAAAACAGTCCTCTCTTTACTTTTCACAGGAAGGAACTGTCTGAAGAAACTGATACACAAGGCGAGAGAGTGCAAAAATCTGCCGACCGACGAATTCACCAACTTAAGACCAGCATCATAATAACACCTAACTTGCAACAGCCAGGCATAGACTGCTCTGCTGGATCCGTCTTTTCTGCATAAAATGATACTTCGCCCAGTCAATGGCAAAGGCAAAAAAGATTCAGAATTTTGCACGGAACCCAAGCCCTAGATAGTGGTGTGATCTGCAAAATGTTCTATGTATAATAATACCTATGCTGCCCCGTAAATGTATGTTCTGCAGCATAAATCCACAACCAACTCGCTAGCACGTGTATATAACACTGAGTTGCATCCAGAGAGCAGCATGGAATAGTTTTGCTTTCTGCTGCTGTGTGAGTACTCAATGTTTTGCAGAACCTGCTTCCTCTGCAATAGTACTACGTTAAACTGAATCCATCACACTGAGAAGAGCACACTAGCTCCTATGTATTGTATTGGGATCTGAACCTGTGCTACAGAACTTGCTATATGGACCATGTCATATGCTATGTACTCTTTTATATGTAACTTTTTCAACTTATCTGCTGCTACGATGTATCATTGCGGTGCTGGCTGTTTCTTGCATTTCAACGATGCATGAAATATCCCGAAGGCTGCAGGTTGTGTTGTAAGATGTGTATTATGGGATGAGATAAGAAACAAAGATTGGTTAATTTCTGCACCACGAAATTCTATTTATGCATTTATCCAAAGTACACACTTTGTGAGTAAATATGTTCGTTTGCAACTAGGTAAATTATCTAATTTTGATACTTTGTATAAGTAAGTTGGTCCAAGTTTCTCAGTAACTCTGCAATTTTTCGAATATCAAAGTGGCTTTGTCAGCTTTTATATATTATGTGATGTATTCTAATTCGGATCTAGCATTTATTGCTCGTCCACAAGATTGCAAATTGCAACTTTTGTTTTGGAACTAATACCTTCCAATGTAAAAATGTCAATGATACACAATGTTATGAATACACAAGTTCATCAGTATGTGCATACCTATACTCATTTTCCACCTTTGACTGGGCTATGAGTGAACCGTCTGCTCATCTGGATGAGAAGCCGTAGGCTTAAAACTTTAGACCAGCAACAACAGACATTCAAAGTGAGTGAACTGAACTGATATAACGTTGCCACTATGGGACTGCTAGCAAAGCTGAACTTGCTGCTATTGCTATTTGGCTAAGTTACATAGTGTTATGTGCATGTCTCATGTAAAGTATGGCCATATATATGCACACATAATACATAGTGCTTCCAGTTAAACCTCTAGGCACACCTTGTCATTTAGATGGACAAATAAGGTACATATATGAGCAACCACATTTTTCTATCTCCGACCGGTCTTCGCGCTAGCCACCGTTCTAAATCTGAATTATGTTTAGCATGTGATATGCATTTGGAAAGGATGGTGTGAAAGTGTCAGCATTGCTCCGCAGATGGGCCTACCAATTCTTTGAAACGGTGGTTTGGCTTTTGTCATCAATGAAGTAAATGAAGGATGAAGAAGTGAAAGCATTTATGGTTGCATGAAACTACTTACTACTCTAACAGTTCGTTGGAATTAAGAATACAGTCCTAGATTTACATTAGCAATTACAAGGCAGTCCTTGGTGAACGTATAATAGATTTGCTTATTTATTGTAAAATATGGTTTAGTCTTCCCTTAAAACAGTACATAATGAATAAAAAATGGGAATCTAATCGAACCAGTGGGAGTATATACTATTAGTAGACTCGCCACCACACACCGCCTGTAATTTCATCTTCATTGTCTCCACCAATTCTTTCATCTCTTCCATCAGCTTGATGAAACACCCATACATTTTATCCTCCTTCCAGTCTTGGACGATTTTTTCAGTGTCAAGTTCTAAGTAGGTTGTGAACCTGGAGAATAAACAAAATTGGGATAAGACCGAATTATTAGATTCACGAAAACAATTCATGTCTACTTGTAAGTCAAGCAAAAAAGTCTTACTTCTCATCCTCCTCCAGCGAAAGGAGCACCTTCTCCAATTTAGGGATTTCCAACAGTGACAAATCCTCTTTTACTGGGAGAGAAGCGATCGCGACCTCTTTTAGATCTGAAGCTTGTGCAACCCTCTTCCGAAAACGCTTTCCCTTGGCTTCCAAATTTACGTATGTAGCATCCAAGCAAGCATAGTCGTAATGAGCATCGTCATGGAGTAGTAACGGTTGGAGTGAGAGACGAGTTTTCCATAATTTTTGCATTTCATTCACAACTTGAAGGGGGTGAGTGAATTTGCTAAACTGTAAAAAAAGATTTATGAAAACGTTAATACCAAGAGTCAGCAATCCAGAGACAGTTATTGCAAGTGTCAGAAAGGGTTAGTCATTAACCTACCTCGTTTTGAAGATATCCAAGCCGGACTGTATCCGAGGCGATTCTCTGAGCTATAAAGTGATGCTTGGCCCTCACCTTTGCCAACAGCTCTTCCTTCTGCGATGACGACGATAGATTGAGATTCATAGTTCCACAAGTTTACTAGGCTAACAAGACAGACCTAAAAGGAAATTCCTAACTATCCTCTCCTTCAATTATCTGACCGAAGAGAGTCTAATTTTCTTACTTCTCCAGTTGTTTACTTCGTCTTACTCACTGTCAACAACGACGGATTGCACTGGGTCCTTGAAAAGAGTACTAGTTAATTCTAGAGCTACACCTTTTTAAATTTCCCACTAACTCGGGAAACAAAGAGAGAGCTTTCCCAATGCCTCAGGAAGCAAGAGCAAGTGTAACCTTTGGCATACTTTCTTGTCCGAATGCTTTACAACGATATGTGAACACTTTTGAAATAAACTTTTCCGATAGTTCGTGGGATAGTCGGACAGGCTACTCTGTACAGTGTAACTATAACACAAACATATCTTCACTTTGCCGGTTTATAAGCAAACGCGTGAACCAGAGCACATATAAATTTTTCCAACCTACTTAACCTTTCAATTCAGTTTAATTCAAGAAGTTCAACAGTAACAACGTTTGACCACATGCCAAGATTATCACAATTGGTCAAGAATTCTATCTGTCCAGGTCTATTTACTTTCGAACAAGCTTTTTCATTATTAACCCCTTTTCAGTACCACGAGCACAAAGGATGAGAAGATTATTGAAGAGAAAGCAGTGTCAGTAAATTGTTCTGTAATGCTAATTGTTTGGCTGTATATATTCAATATTTGTATATTAGAGCACAATCGCTTTAGAACTCTTTGACCTTTCCCAATTTTGTTTTGACCAATCGATAGTATTATGGTACAATATTTGAAAGCTAAGTATTATGCTAAGTCAAAAAAGCCGGTAAGTTCGGAATCACACGAATGAGCTTAAAGCCCAGTATTGTTCGAAATCTCAGAATATACTTGATACTGTGTTTCAATCAAAATTGTATACTAATTTGTGGAATCAGAGCTATTTCAAAATAAAAACAGAACAGAGTTGTACGAGATATACTAGTAAAAGCTTCATATGAGCAATAAAACATTGCGATTATATAAAAAACATACTAAAATGTGGTACATACAACGAAAAACTGGGAAAGTACTAGAAATTCATACTACTATTAGCGTGAGCAATGAAATAGCGAATATATGAGGGATGTGCTAATATTTCGTTTCTCTTACTCTCTCTTGTTAGTATACTTCAAGAACGACCAGATCTACTGACGATTGATGACTCGTTAGTGTGATTCATGTTGAGATTAGTTTGGCTTTAATTTTGGTTTCAATTTCCAGAAATTATGCAGTCTACAGCAGAATTAGATTTGGAGTTAAAAGATTTTCATAGGACTATTTTCCAACATTTAGCGTAAACAGTAATAGAGGGATAACATTTAACTAAGGACATAAACCAGCTAGCTAGTTTAGAAAATGTGAACTTTAAATTCTCAACATCGTCGTTTAGTGTATACTACAAATCTAACTGTATACGTCAATTTCCTATTTGCGGACATTCAAACCTGTATTATATCAATTTGAAGATTTCAACGTCCTTCTTAGCAATTTTTGAGACTACTTAGGTCACAAAAGTCTTTTGCCAACTCGTGTGCAATCGCGGAATCATAGCTGGTTATTCAACGAATAAAAACTAGAGGCGAGATTACTGAAAACTCCACTAATGCTAGCCCTATTGTGAATTCAACTTTAGTTTGAATTTATTTCGTAAATCAGAGTTCTACTGCATTCATAAGTGTGTACTAATGTGCAGTATGTTGGAAAATTGTTGATTCCAACAATCACAGAGTAACAGTTGATTATAGGTTTATTCATATATGATTTTAACATATTCTATGATAACTGTGCTAAGAACTAATAATGTATTTTGACTAATTATTTTTACCACCACTTTGTACTGTTTTCTGCTAAATTTGATTAATGAGTCGGCTTGTTATTTCGTAATTCAACTTGATTTCTCTCTTTCAAATTTACTAGTGTCACGAGCATAAAACCACCACTTCCATTATTTCAGAAATATTTCCGAACGGCAAACATGTCCCTAGCATAGTTTGAATTTGCCCATACCATTCACATGATTATAATCCAAGAAATTGGTGGTGGTGGTAACAACTACCAGTTCCACCGCGCATATCGTCTGCAGTTGCATTTTTATTACGGTAATTCAACATCTTTATATATTATAAGGTCTTTCATCGTGCTATGCGTCTTCCAAAATTCTCAAAACAAAATCATTCTTATCGGAGGGTCTTGGTGTATTTACTGTAAAATTTTGCAAGGCATGGATGGATGCATGATATAGATGTTAACTTTGTTTACTTTTGAACTGCAAACACGCACAAAGCTCATGTTTCCATCTATTGCACTATTTTCTAAACTGACGAAGTTCATTATTATGTTCCTAAAATCCCTGCTAGCTGCTAAGAGATGGCCAGGATATTGTCTTCGGAAAACATAAGAGAAACAGTGCCACATTCTCATTTTCTGTGAAGCTTTGCTTTCTTACATTCGTGGGTCAGTATAAATGTAAAGAGAAAGTTGGAATATATATTATTTTCAGCGATACGACCACAACAATAATAGCATTAGGACTCTTGTGGTTCACATGGACATGAAATAATGCATGGTATATAAAACGAGTTTAAAAAGTTAGCCTAGCTGATTGAATTACAAAGTACGCTTAGTTTTGGGTAAAGTTTAGAGTTACCCTTTGTCAGGCTATTAAGATCAATGGGCAGTACAAGCCTTTGGGTATTTCAGTCTATATTATTAGAGAACGAATAGCAAGAAATACATAAATAATAATAATAATAATATCTCTAATTGTATTGTATTTTTTATGGATTTACAGACGACTTACTTCATTATATTCCTTTTAAATCAGCAGAATATTTTTTAAACATTTGGTCTGGAATGATAATAATAGTTGCCTAACAATCAATGAAACAACTACTTAAACGGCATCCACATTACCGTATGTGTTAACCAGATGCATGTATGTTAAGTAGCTTATAAATGTATAAAAATCGCAGTGAAAGTTGGACTTGAAAGCAAAAAAGTACTTTAAGGTTTGCCCTAGATAAACTATCTGTCTAAAAATGAAAACGCAAAAGTTCAACGCACTTTTTGTTATCATTTCAGTTAAACCTTTACCGTTTCTTACTTTCTTTCACAGAACAGACTTACATCCACATGTACCGTATAGGTGCGCAACTGACTTGTGTTTGTATGCATTAACATGTAGCTGTAGTAGGCTTTTTCCACACAGAGTCCTTTCCTTATTGCCCAGACCAAGAAAGTGCTTTTGCTTATGTTAAGACATATATTCTTTGTGAAAGCTTTCTTCTACATTCTCCTGTGCGTACTAAGCGATAGCATACAAACTAGAGTTCCAGGCCCGCTATGTAACCAGGAAAATTATGTTGGGAAAATATTACCTTAGATTGATGCAAAGAGAAAAGAAAAATTATTGTTGTGGATTGAAAACAGTAAAACTTTTACCAAACTCATATAGCTTCAAAACAATTTAACTAACAATCAACAATATGAAGCATGGCCAAATAATATAGCTGGCACAAGGAAATATAAGTTTATGGTTTATATTAAACATTTAAATGATATTTTTTAAAAGTTAAACGTCGAGTTAGCAAATTTATTTGGAATATAGCAGGCATTTTGCAAAAACCTGTTAAACATTCATTTAAAAATCCTTAAGTTAATGACTTTGTTTGTTGCGCATGTGTTTTATGACATCCATTGGTGTGTCAAGTCTTTTATAAACTGCGATATGCTAACGATATAATATCCCTAAGAATATATTCATCATGCGTGTGTTTTTGTGTGTATGCATCGAGGACAAAAAGAATGCGTACGCTTCTGCCAAATAAAATTCATCTACCTTTGTACACACACATATCCAGCAGCCAACAAACTAACGATACGTATTATCAGAATTTACAAGATTCTGGAGAAGGCGTAACTGGAATATAACCTTACTCGCTCATATTACACACAATGTATTTAGCCCAGCATGCACGCGTTTCAAATCTACCATGCGTATTTGCACTTTATTTTATAAACGGAGTAGTCATACCCTTTACTCCAATGTTATTTTGGCGGGACACACTGCAACCAGTTCCAGTT
This sequence comes from Orchesella cincta, assembly GCA_001718145.1. Classification (NCBI taxonomy): domain Eukaryota; kingdom Metazoa; phylum Arthropoda; class Collembola; order Entomobryomorpha; family Orchesellidae; genus Orchesella; species Orchesella cincta. The sequence continues at coordinate 110,593 of LJIJ01000066.1, read as the reverse complement.
ACCTCCCCCATTCCCATAAGTAAAAAAGTCGTTTTTGTGTTGTCGATATGCTTAGGGAAACAGGAAAATTCATAACTTTGAACAGTCCAGATCGTAGATACAGGAACACATTAATGCATATATGCATGCATGCATAGCTAATGAGGCTGTACCCATGCATCCAACGCTGACAGGTCCTTCACAATAATTTTTATTGTAGGGTGAGACTGTTTGAAGTTACATTGACATTGTTACTTTAAAAACGCGTTACTATGCTGTCAGCGGAAGTGGAAAAGCTTTTAAACATGCTACGTCCCTGTATACCATACATGCGTATATACATACATTGATCTCTAAAAGCAATGTAAAAACTTTGCACACATGAACTCCACTCTATTTTATTGTCGGGTTTAGGCTGATGGGTTTCCCCATTTCACCCTACCCGTTTTAATAGTGTTTTTGGGGCTCAACAATACCCACTATAATGGAGACATGTACCACATATACAGCCTACATATACCCATTCTCAATATACTTAAACAGTTATCTCCATGTTTCGGTTGTATTCAGCCCATTTTTATTCAGTGCAATGTACCTACCCTATCTTTGTTTGAAGCGTTTCTCCTCTTTTGAACTTGAGCAAGACGGAATGCTTCCAGCGGATTCAAACCCTTTTTAAGTACATACATATTTGTTAGTCCCATGTACACAAACAGGACCACGCATATATGGGCAACTACAAAGTCCTCCTATTTTAGACCATTATTACGGGGCGTAGTGTATAATTTAGGCATGTTGCTTTCATATGCATATGCACCAAAAGACGCTACTACCTATCTACACACGTTGTTTGGGTAGATGCATTTCACCATGTTCATGTACAACATACCTACCTACTTCAATTTTCCATAATTCATTTAGCTCACCCGTTCCACCGCTCCGAAACAGCTACCGACAACACATAATGGGAGCCTAAGTACTGTACGAAGCCAAATACTACGCCTTTGATGGTACTCCTAGTTTTTCTACCTATCAGTTATAGCAATCATTGTTAAAAAGACAGGAATAAAAAGGTTTTCACTCGATCACAGAGAAAAAAAATTGTTGGTTTCGTACCTGACTTTCACTGCTTTGTGAACCCTTGCAGGCATGGGTATTGCATGAGTCGTTCAATATCCTGCGTTGGATTGGAAGTTCTCCCTGATTTCTGAAATAGCTTCAAAGCCTTTTCCCTTTTTGGTTTCTATTAAATGAGGAAGAGATGCCGACACCAGCTAGCTCTTTGCAGGCAGCTCTCTGATGACAAAAATGCTTATCATGTTGGTTCTCTCCTGTAGCTGGATATCTAAAGGAGACAGAATCCCATTTTACATTGTAGTTCTGCTCACATAACGATGTCTATTTGCCATGTGAGATAAAAGCGGAAGAGGCAAATACGACAGGTGACGGCTTGCGGGATTTCACAAGAAACGGTACATATCCATGAAACCGTCTGTGGGTGACCGCAAGATTCCACTTGCCTTATATACTCCAGGTAGTAGGGATGGGTTTCCGGTCGCAGGTTTTGAACATATTTTTTACTTCTGGAAGATACAGCCGTCGCTTTGCATGCCCATTTTTAAGTAATAACACGTCGGAATTCATGAACGATGCTATTGTTTTTAATAAAGATATAGGACAGCAAAAACTGCTTCGGTCCGGAGAATTGGAACGTGCGACGCAAATAAATGTGGCTGTGTAGATGAATATTGTGCTTCCCTAAAGCTGAAGCCTGTTGTATTTCATGTCATTTCAAACTCACGGATATTTTTACCATTGGATTGAACATTTTCAAGTTAATTCAAAGCTTCCGGTCTAATGGCCAAAGCGTAGATATTGCATACGCCGGAGTATATGGTATGTTCAACATGTGTTATATTCCGGATCCATTTCATTTGACTTCTAAACTTCCAATAGAACCAGTTGGTATCAATAGAGTAAATGTGCATAATATATTATGCATGTAATGCGTATTAAGTCCAATAGCTCTAAAATGCCTTATATAAGCTACATGCGTAAAGATTCTCTAGGGAACCTGAATGGTTATTTCTAGCTCTATCCAAGATTCGATCAAACGTGTCTTTAAAGAGACAGACTGATATGCAAACCAAGAGTATAACATGGACAGCATGCATGTACAAACCCATCCAGCCTGTTTAAGTTGTGAGATAATATCCGGTGATTTAAAACGTTGGAAATGTGCATTTAACTTGACAACGCGATACCTCAATAAAAGACACAATCTCAGATTACGATGCTCAAAATCTATTCATTAGGTTGTCCACTGAAATCGTGACTCGGCACCATTTCAACCTCAACCTAACTTGTGTGCACACGTCTCTCTCGACAACAAGCTGAGCAATACAAGGCTAGTTCTTGTCCATAAATTTAATGGGGGAAAATCCGTATATTATTTTTGTTGCGAATTGTGTAATAGTGCAACTTTCCGTCTTGCATTCGATGAACTCATGTTGCTAACCCAAATGATTCGAGCTTTTATCATGAGTGATAATATGCAGAAAAAGGAGAAGTAAAATGCCAGCATGGGTCGTGAACTAGGAAAAAACGAGAGCATATCAATATCAGTCAGTCATTCTAGCCCATCACACGGCTTACGAAGAATTCTGTAAAAGAGATTTGAGTTCATTTCATACAGTGCATCAGGCATAACTTTTTCTTGAATAGGAGAGTTGGTTGTTGGTTTATCGTCTCCCCATGCCATGCAAACCTTTGTATTTCCCAATGTCAGTCATGGATTTATAAGAGTAGCAGCATCAGATCGCATCAGTTGTATTTCCGTGTACGGTGTTACTTTTAACTCGACCATGGCATGTTTCAGAAAGGCTAGCAACTCGACTACATAATATTGGTTCTTCAAGTGTGTCGATTGCTACTGTCTGAAAAGAAGCCATCTTTTCTCTATTTTACTACCCCTACCACATCACTTCGGTTCAAAGCTTGCCTGGAGAAATGTTCATGTTTCTGGAGAAGCTAGGGATCGCATCGCTTCTATCAACCCAGCCGCATGATTTCAGGCTCAACTTCCCTTGCAGTCACATTGAGTGAGAGACGTTGTAGCTCTGTTCGTATAGCCAGAGTTGTTTCTAGCTCCTTGTACACCAACAACTAGTGTGCATTGGTGTTTTACACTGAAAGGAAAGAAAGAAATAATACGCCTTCATCCTTTTGAATTTTGCCTTTTGCCATCATAGGCACTAGTGTGTCCCCCGAAATCGTAGCAACAGAGAGTTCTGTTCTGATCACCACACTTTTCTCATGCTCGCTCTGTCGCTGTTGCTTTGGACTCACTGATAGATACCTATAGGGAAACAAGCTCATACGCGCCTCATTACTTATCAGCATAACAATTCCAAATGTTTTTGTTCTGTCACTATGGCTTTCGGAGGTAGAAAGAATTGACTACTGAAACTGAGTTCGCAGTGCATCTCTTCGCTGGCGGAAGGTACTTTCAGAACCTAACTTAAACAAATGCTGAGCCTGCCATCAAGCAACGACACGTATATTTCACATTATTGTTGTTTCTGATTCTCCCCGTAATCTTGAAGAAGGCCACAGTATATATATTCATAGTTGCATCATCATCATCAGCAAAAGGCGTAAAAGGTATTTCCGTGTCAATAAAATAACTTGTAGTGCCAGCAGTCCCCGACATTTCATGGGAGGAATGTCGACTTCTGGTCAATAACTGCGTAACAAATTGACATTTTTCCACGTTTTCCGCTTAAACACAAGCAAGCCATGCTGAAGCCAACATAACATTGGCTCATCACATTGCGCGACAAGTACATGCACAAAGGCCGCTCTCTGCAAGGGAAGACGGAGGACGCAGACATTCTTCAGAAGAGGAAAGGAACTCATCTGAGCCCAGCAACTGCTATTACTCTTCTCTCCCTGCAATCCAACAAGAACAACAAAAACATTGGATCCTCAGGTTTCATCTCCACTTTTTTTCAATCCTACGGACGATACACACATACATATGATATACATTGAGGAACAGTGTTGTGTTTGTATGCACTGCTCTTGCGTATAGCAAAACCGTTTTTTGGACAGCTTCCTTCTGGTTCGAGTTCTTTTCAAGCAGCCTTGCATTGCTCAATAGCACTCTCGCATAATCGTATCGTACACTGTAACATAACAGTGGTAGGGGTATGCCAAGCTGCAACAAAATAGCAACAGTGGGTAGTAGCAAGCCAAGTAAGTAGTTGTGACAGTGCTTATGAACACTGCCACTCAGTATTCCACACACAATATGACTTGTGACTGTTGCTGAAAAAAGCGGAGCTAAATTGCCATCGCGTTACTCTATTATTGTGTTGTCTTAAGAAGTAGTGGAGTTACCGTGCTCTTGTACAATTGTCAAATAGATGCAGAGCACCGACTAAAGTGACAGTGAGCAAAAAAAAACGAACCAAGAAAAGACAGCGTCGTCGGACGGAGTCAGCAACCACGAACAATCAACCAACGCTATCATCATCATCATCAGTGTGTTCGTAATCATCAGTCTGCATGGTTGTAATCATGATGATTGTTGGGAAGGAATAGCAAGTATCATTACTTATTGTCATCCTTCTCACATTACAATCCAACTCCAACGCTGTCACCGCGCATTGGACACATCAACGTTGACGTTTTCTTCTCCCCACAAAATTTCACAGTGATTACTCACTAACTCATGGTAAGGAAGCTGTATAATGATCAGTAGCGTATTCCTTGTGTATGCATAAACATTTTCTTAGTTGGTTACCCGTGTCACCTCAGAGTATAAGCTGTGCTCTCGTCCAAGCTCACAATAAATTTGTTAGATCGCTGTTTAATCGTTAGCTGCATATCGTGTGTTTTCAAAAGGCTATGTGTTCAGTGCACATGGCAAACTATCATATATAAGTATATTTGTGTGTATCCGAACTGGGAGAAGTATCCTCAAATTTTTGCAATCTTGCTGTCGTATCACCTTTCCTGTTGAGATTCATTCACAAGATCTTCTGCAAACATTGTCTCACACTTGGACAAAATAGACTACTGGAGACCAATATTACTACTGACTATATCGTTCTGTACATTCGTAATAATATGGATTGGAAGTGATTGCCTGCTTGAAAAAGTGTAGCAAAAGAGCAACTTTTCAAAAACATTTTTCTCCTCCTTGTTGACAAAACTGAATTTGTACAAATAATTAACTATAGTTCAATTGGTGATGTCTTTTACTTAATGTTTACAATAACAAGTCGAAACAAAGCTGAAATTATTTTACACCAAAGCAAGCCAAATTTTTTAACTTAACTACAACTTGTGAAAAAACAATAATAACTAACACATTTAGGCCAGTCTATGAATTATAGTGTGCAGGAGACTGGGTAGGGATCATCACGTCAGATATGGTTTGACGTTTGTCAACTTGTATTTCAGCACTCCATAAATCTCCACGCGGGCAACATTTTCCAGGCTTGAAACGACATCGTGTTTTACTGATACACAGTACTTAAACATATTAAAACTCTTATTAAGACTTCATCAAAGTTTAAATCCTCCAACCAAGGTAAACCCTCGTGACTAAGCTACTCAATTCCAGATCTTTCAAACTGCGGAGTACTTATGCTTAAACACTATAGTCAACAATATAGTTTGTAAGCTGTGAAAGGAGCAACTCAAGAAGCTTTACAAAGTGGTGTTCATAAACTGTCAGCAGTACAAACCTGAAAGCACAAATTGAACTATTCTTCCTAGCATCAGAATCAGATTTCTCATCATAAGCACTTTTTCAAGGACCCATCCTGTAAGTTTCTTAAGATTTATATCAGTTGTGACTGAAAATATACATACCACATTTCAAAAACCTCTTTCAACATATCATCATTATCAGTGGCAAAACGTGAACTTTCAATCCGCTTACCACCGAGAATATCATAAACCCTAACATTTTTAATTCACTCATAATATATGTAAGCAACTTGAGGAGCATCTTGGTTGTGAGACAATATAGAACAAAGATAACGATCTGCTCTGTGTTCCAACTAGACAGTTGAGTACAAAAAACAGCGTCAGTGTTTACATGCATCGTTGCATCATTGAACAAACTCGTTCAGTGCTTCCATATACATGTGTTCTCTAAACAAGTTTTCTTGTGCATTGAACCAGTGTACTTGACAATATCATTCGAGAACAGGACTAAACTTAATCGACAAACTGGAGTGGAAACCAATGTGTGAAATAAATCAGTTTTTTGCTCCTGGGCAATAGCCATTTAGACCGAACTACGAACACTTAATATTTTTTTAGCATTTTATTACAACCATATCGATTCGAATGAGAGAAGATATTACAGTTCATTCAGCATCCACCATCCCGGAATCTGTACGTACTTGTTTCTTTTTTATTTAACATAAATGCATTGTACCCGTGCTTCCCTTTCTGTGAAAATGCTATGCATATTTTTGTCTCAGATATTATGTGTTTTTGTTTGTAAAATGAATGATACACATCAGTACTGAAAGACAAAATGTTTACATGCAATCAAGAGAAAAAATTAGGATATTCCTATAAAAGAAGAATACTTTTTTTTACTACTGTGACATGCTTATACATACTTCTACCTTTCAACGTTTTTGCAAGAAACGAACATAGAAAAGGTTTGACATAGCATATCTTAAAAATGTACATAAAAAGTGTTCACACCATGCCATTCGAAGATTTATGCACAACTGAAACTTGTCATAAAATCCATTAATGGAATTCGGCAACAGTACAGATTCAGTCACAGCATGTCATGCAAAATCTTATTAGTAAATTTGGGGATTATAGTACTTTCTAAAAAACTGAATGCTACAAATACTGCACGTATGAAAACATACTATGACATAATTCTTAGCAATTTTTCAGTATTGACAAATCTTCTATTATCCTTTCTCACATATTCAGATAGACTTAGTTGCAGGATAGACGAGTACTTTGTCAAAGCTGGAACAAGTATGGATTTCTTATTTTATTCCTTGCATATAAAATCATTCCTGCCCTAGTCCTAGGTCGAGCAGAAAGAATAATGAGCAGGTGCAAATACATTGAAGCTGCTGTTAGCCGTCATTTTCTCCCTACACGGAAACTTTCCTCTCTGTTTTCACCAAACCTTCTAATTTATACTATGCATGCACGGACATTTTCCTTTCCGCAGGTTTCCCTTTGTTGTAAGAAGGAATCCCTTGAACAAAAGGGAAAAGTGTCAAAAAGAACATTCTCCATCCTTCTCCTTTTCTTGAATGCGATTTGAGTCAGGATTGGAACAGAAAACGTATTTCTTTGTATTTTATTCTCTCAACTTTTCAGCATTCATAATGCGTACAGCAATCAAGGAATTCGAAGAATAATGAAGGGATACGTACCAAATTCTTGTCCATGCGCTTAAACGACTGTATAATCGCCTCTATACTTCTTGAACCTCCCTTTTTACCAAAGGATTTTGACTTTAAAATGTAATATCGAACACGCTGTTTTATAACGACTGCAATGCTGGTGATAATTGAACTAATTTGTAAACTTGGTTGATTTCTACCATTCTTTGAAGCAACTAGTTGTGTTGCTGTCGAGTACAAAATTGGAAATTATCCCGGAGCGCCTTTTTGTCAAGTCAATGTGTAATATGGATCTTTCACCATTTTCTTGAAATTCGTGCAAAATATTCGTCGTTTCTTTGAGGTTCCACACATTAGTTGGATGTAGAAGCGCGTGTTATAACTGCGCACTTACTTTTGATGGCAACAGCCGACCCTCAGTTTACTAAACATTAAGCTTAGTCTGTATATTTTCCGCATTTCAAGCATACAGTTGGTTGTCTTTGAAATGCTTTCTCATGCGTTGATGTTTTATTACTCTCCCGCGTGTTGTAGATGAGGGAACAGCTTTTCATCTCAGGAATAGAACGACAAAACCATCGTATCAAGTGCATATACTACCTAACAGTGAGTAAAATGCAAACAACGTACATATGCCGAATCTGTTGCTTAGAGAAAGTTGGAGAAATTCGGAGAGTCATCGTAAACCTTAAAAGTTTTGAGAGCAACGACGTTGTAAAACATGCTTTTTATTTTTAGTGACTTTTAGTCAAATTAAATAAGAACAAGAAACCTGCTGAATTGCAGACTGCATCACAGATTTAAGTCTCCTATAAGTAGTTTGAAATGGCAGTTAATGCTTTCAAAGTTTGGGTGTGAGCTCACTTCCATGTTACTTATGCGGATGTAGTTTTACCTTTAGTTAATTTAATGTTTATTAGCAGTAGGGTCATTTCTATGTAATTTGAAAAAGGAATCATGAACCATTTTGCTATTTATATGTATGCTAAAAATTTTGTTTTGCTTTTTCTTTATTTTCAGGTGTATGTGATTACAACAAGTAAATTGCACAAGCCAACGCAATTTTTTTGCACCCATCAAGAAAACAGAAAGCAACATTACGTTACTGTGCACTTTTATGTTATGTGATTGTGATTCACCCGCTAACTGCCAATTGTTTATTTGTTTGCATTGTGCTGATAAAGTTACAATATTCATTGTAGCGAGATAGTAATAACAGACATTATTTGGATGAAGTACTATCTGCCCTAAGTTTTCTTTGGAAAGGATCTACTGAAGCACGAAGACTAACAAAGAGCAGCTTGTAACAGTGCAAAGCTTTCCTCAGTTGGCTTAATCGTACTTATGTAAAACGGTGTTTGTGTACAATTATTTTGCTGGTTTATTGTGTTAAAGCAGCATTGAGTGAATATATAAACAGTGAAACTTACTCAGTATTCAATTACACGCGAAGAAAAAACACTTATAGAAGTTGGTCTTTAAAACTACCCTAGAAGTGGAACACCAGTCTAATTACTACCGTTGTAGTAACAACTTTAGAAACTTATATATTGGATGGCGGTGTAAGTTTACAATAAATATGTACCTCTAATATTCCCACATTTTTCTTTCCTTTTATTCACCGATTCTGAAAATCGGTAACGTTGCGTTGGCACTGTCGCCAATCGTTTATTAATTAACTTCAGCCTCACTTTCACCAGAGGGTTTATCGATTTAAAGTTCAAACGTTTGCATGAAATTCTAACTAATCCCCGCAACAAGAACTACAGAGAGTAGAGACTCAGCTATTGATTGCCAGGCGGTAGTTGAGTGCTAAATTCTCGGAAGTAGCAACATTAAATACTGTTTCAAGCTTCAAATATTATTTCCTTCTATGCTAATTCATGCACGCACATACTGCACTGGAGCGTTGTGCCAGAGGAGCTTGATTTGATCTAGCTTTTGTGATCTTGGATAAGTATCCATGTATTGGAGGCAAAGTTATAAATCAATTTTGTACAAGGTACATTTATTGAGATGACTACTGGTAGGGTATTATGTTTCTTTTGAGTCTGCCGTTATTAATTCCTTTTCACCGAGTACATTGCATTGGCAGTTAATGCCAGTAGCTTGTAGTCAATGTTGTTAGTTGAGACTCCTCATTTGATAAAGGAACGACAGGTTTCACATGCTCGTATTATACACAAAATAATCCTCGTATTGAAGAAAGACATATCTCTTATTAGAGTGTGGGAGATCTGCAAAGCTCATGAGTCATGACACACGAAATCACATCGCATTTAACGGTTATTGGCACGTGTATATGACATTCCATACCGGCTTTATTTAATTAACCGATTTATGCATGTTATGTACACCAAATCGTCTAGGCCTTTATAAGACGATATGTGATAACATCGACTTTCATTGACACATGAAAGCAGCTCATAAGGCTTCCTTACAAGTTTCTGCCCACTCAACTGAATCGAGCTCCCTTTCGTCTTTTACAGATCGATTGTATACATACTCTGCAAACATCTTGTGGTTGCTTGTATATACACACGTTTTTCGAGTCGTCACTTAATTGCATATATATCATCAGTTTTTTATTGGTACTGCAGCATGTGCTAGGTCTCCTCGATGAAATAACAATATGACAGGATACGGACTTTATATTTTGTTTCAAGATATCTCATCTTGAAGCTACAATCTCTTATACATCATACACTTTTTTCTGCTACGGACATCAATTCATATAATTATGGAGAGCCTTAGCGGGCCTACGCATCAGCCATAGTGAGTAGGAAAGCACAACATTAAAAACTCCATCAAAGCAGAGTGCTATCCACCATGTGGAAGTAGGGTCCAATTTTCCTGTCATCTCTAATTTGTGTAATAGACACCCAAGGAGTACACGGAAGGTAGCAGCCTGTGAGTTCATTCCATCTGTTTCGCACTCTTATTAAACATGACGTGGTAGTGAAAGCAAAAGACTTGCTTCTGCATGTCACATGTTTAAAGTTATTTCTGCAACAGCCTGTTGAGCGTTGGAGATTTTCGTCTACTTATCTACAAAAATCATCCACGTTTTTGGAGTTAGTGCCTTGCTTCTTTTATAACTACGGAACCACTCTTACTTTTATTTTTTGGAACGTGTGCAACCGGATTTTTTTGTGGCAGTTTCCTCTCCGACTAAGATCTCTGTAGTGGATATGTTATATCGACTTTGCCATCTCGGAATAATTTTGAGGCTCGTTGGGAGCAATATAAAACGGATTTATAATATGCATAAGACAAGCCTGAAAGTATCCCCTTTACACTGCTACACTACTTCAAAAATTTTATGCTTTCAAGGAATATGTTCCAATATGTAAGTATGTAGCACATGGCATAGTACGTTGCTCTTTGGAACAAGTGTCCAATATTCAAAAACAGCAAATGTAAGCATTTCCAGAGTGCGTAACTTGCTAGTTATATGCGAATTATTTCAAATCGTTTGGTTATCGAGAACAGTTTGAATATACAACCAAGATATCAAGTAGTTACTATAAATCTGACTTAAATTTGTTACATTGGTTAGTTTTTGTAAAGTATTTCGTACCAAATATTGGATGCCAAGATTTCATTTGAATGATAAAAATCAATCTAATCAATCAGTTACATCAGTCTAAAATTTGGCATGAAATCGGGTACAATTGTCCTCAAAATTGCTACATTTATTGATTTTATCAAACGGTTTGTCTCAAACTGCAAAAACCACAATGGCATAAGCCAATGGTTTAAAATGCCATGGATTAAAGGTAGTAGTTTACGAGTTATATCGATAAAAGTTAGTATCTAATGTGAGTCCGTAATATGAAAATGTAGGTTGTGCCCTGTTTCATTTGTACTTTGATCTTCATCTTTTAAGAAAATGCCTTTTTATGCTTATATTTCATTAATGGTCGTGTTATGTTAGTGGTATAACATTATCGTTGGCAGTATGGATTTTTCTGCCCGTTCCATGATTTCACCGTCCACGAGTGTTTGACACCACAAAATTTATGAACACTTTCTTTTATATTATGGCGTATAAGAGAACAGCGTAGGATTGGAAAGTCGGGCTTTATAGAAAATGGAGAAAGCATTTTCTGTACAAAGAAAGTGCTTATGCCGGCCTTTCATGGGAATGGCAGTAGAACTAAATCATTGTGCTACCCTTGTAGCCACAAAAAAGACGCTTACTTTTTCTTAATGCCCTACTCACTCCAGCTTTGAAACGTTTCTTTTGGTTTGAAATTGTAATGACGTTAGTCTGCCGGAAAAGGAAGGTCCATCTGGAAAGTGGAATATTAAAGCAGAGTTACACGAAAAAGGACTTGCATGATCTACCACTCTTTCCTGAAGTACGTACAAGCTTTTGCTAACGCAAATTATATTATGTAAGCACTAAGTTGCCTTGAACGAGATAGAGCTACTAAACAAGTTTCCTTTTACGTGCTTCATTTTCCCCTCATATGGGTGCAAAGATGTGCTATATATGAAGCACTCCGTGTTGAAGTTTCCTGAACGATGAACCTATTTCTCTTGTTCAATGAAGGAGTAAGGAAACTGGAGATGACGACGGCAAGATATGTAATATCATTAATTTACCTTCCTTCTACATGTACGTTACTTAACTAGCAGCTGGGAGCTCAGTATATTTTGTGAGTAGGCTTGAATCATGTACTGTATTTATCCATGGGAATTAACCAGGAAGAAATTGGCTCTACTGTATTAGTTAGGGCATCTATTTAATAGCCATTTCCGGGTGCTCAGATGATGCAAGTTCCTTCATACAATGACGCATCTAGATTCACATATTACACTGTAAGCATGAAAATATACATTCCGTAATGAAATTACACGTGGCTTATTGAATTCATTCTGCTTTTACTTTCTCTAGTTTCTCCGTATTCCCATTTTAACCCATGTTCATGAGCGTCATCAACAAGTGTGTTTTTGGCGTTATTACCAGTGAATACTTCATCAGTTATTTAAGGAACTCATTTAATGGTTATGACAATGATGTGTAGTTACGCTCTATTTCCACAATGAAGATGTTTAAGTAGTTGTAGTCTCCTGTTTTAATTGTATTGACTCCGTGGTTAATTTCAAAGCTAATGTAATAGCTTAGTGTAAGCACAGTATTTGCTAGAATATGTATCAGCTCACAAACTACAAAACCAAAACTATCTCTCTAATAGATAAAAACAGCCAATTGCGTAAATGATAGGGTCAACTTTTAGTTAAATATTCAGCAACAAGTTGGCACATCCATTTATAGTGCTCGATGAAAATATAATAATACAATACGTGAAGTGATGAATCCCGAACTGATTTAAGATTCAAATTCATGAATGAAAACATGGTTACACCGTACTCGTTTATGCTAAAATTGTACTTCATGCCAACAAAAAGAAAACCTGCCACCCATATAGGTTTTAAGTTCATAAACCAGCTTCGCTGGGCTATTTCTTTTTTGGAAGTTTTTATCTTGTTCCCTATGCTAGCAGAGGCTATAAAAAGGAAAAGTTGACTAATTATGTAGGGATGAACGAAAGGTTTAATGAACCAGGATCAAAGCAGTTCCTAAAAAGCCTAGAAAGCTTATGCGAAACGAGGAAGTGTCTCTTACTGTAAATTCGTGTCTGTGTAAGATACAGTTCTATAAAAAACTCCATTCAGGTTGATCAAAAGTATTCTTTAAATTCAAATGCATAGTTATTTTCATGGCGCCATCGTGGTTAGTAGTTTTTGTTTAAAACTGAAAGGATGATTTTAACACCATGTCAATGCCATCGTCGGGTCTACGTTGTCAACAAAAAGAGTGAGCTCTAAATACTTATCACGCGCTGCAATTGTTTGGTTAAATATAAAGTTGGCGCTTATTTTTTGTTCAGAGTACGTTCGTGGGTGTATGTAATTAATTAGGTACAAAAACATACGTCCTTTGTCACAATTTAGTATGTAAATATCACATTTCCTTTTATAACCATGCTGTTGCTACAAATATGCTGGGATTTCAAACTGATGGATGGATAAATAGAAATGAGTCAATCATAAGTCTTTTTCTGAACATAGCAAACTAACGAAGTAAAATTCTATACCATGTTATACCACTTACTCCATATTTGGCTATCACTCGAAATCAGGAATAGGCCAGGGAAGTGCAGTTGGAGTTGAAAGTTATATTCACATCAGTGAGGGCTTTGCGTACTTTGGTATTCTTCGTTATCTCCGACTGTCAGTAAAGAAAGTATAGTATGTCCAACTTACTTGACTCTCGGCATTAATATGCGGTCAATAATATTATGTATGCATCATAATACCCAACTACCACAGATTTATTACTGCCTTTAGCATTGCCCTAGCAAAACTAGCTAAAATATGGTTTGATATTTGCCGATGAAATTTCAAATCGTTGTCATTCGTTCTACCAACCAACTAGCGCAGCCTCGTCACGGTTTATATAATAAAGTGAACGTTGAAGCAAGAGGAATTGAGCTCAAGTCTGCAAAAGTATCATCACAATATTGATGAGGGGATTATTCAAAAAACGTTTCCTAGAATGGGATTATATTTTGTGAAACCATAATAATATGGAGACTTTATGTCGGATAATTTTTCCTCTGCGAAAGTTTCCATATGGGCTACAAAATTAATCGTTCAGAATATTGTCATCTTTGCAGCCTAGTAGTCTAAGCGTCATCCGTAAAGGACGGGAATATGTAGATATGGAGATACTGGTGGATACTCGCCTATGCGTAGAGTATCTTATCCAATTCAATATTATTCAATTATCTTATTTCACAAAAAAAGGCAACATAAGCCGCTCAGTGTGAGGGTATACTTCCTGTCAGAAGATGATTAATTTGACAGTATTCTGCCTAGAATTCTAGCTCTTCGTATTCCATAGTCACCTTTTTGCCTCATATCTACAATGCAAACGTAATAAAACTTTTCTCAAAGTTTCCGCATCCAATTAACAGTTCGTTTTCACGTTTACAATGGATTTAATTTTTAAGATTAGATTTTGTCCAATATCATATCATTTTTATCATATCTACTTGCTACAGGATCACAATGCTGGTTTTTGTTGAGTTACACTTACTAATTGTAAGCATAGCCACGCCATAACTGATTAGCTGATGAAAAAGAGTAAATGAGCACTTAGGATTCCCTGCAACCAGCTTTGGAATACGAAAGCCCGCAAGAATTTCCTGTAATTTTTTTCGAACCCTGTTATTATATTACAAATACTAGAAATGATGGCGGTGTTTATACTTCGTATCGTACCAGTGGCGTTGGGTTTAGAAGCGAAAATTATGTTTTGCTAACAAACCTGCGCTCATACTAAAGACAAGAGAACAAATATAAAAACGGCTTTATATACATCATTTGGAATGGGCACCCTCCTTCAATCAAGTTTAGTCACGAAAGGGTGCACTTAGGTATGAGTCATTATTTTATATGATGTACCCAAAGGATATTTTTACATGTGTAGCATATGATACTCAAAAATCCAAGTTGGTTAAAACTTTAAATTTTCTTTGGTGTGTGCACACGCATAAACAAATCATTACGCCTTGAAGCTACCTACACAACTGGAATGGAAGGTAGAAAAAATGCATCATTTTTACGCACCCCTCGACACCTGATGTCCTTCTTCGTGCGTGTACTTAACTCAAAATGTATATTTCACTGTTCGGGTTTGTTTTATACTGTGCCAAAGTCCTCTATTGAACGATCATTGTCTTCTATGTTGCTTGATGCCAACATCAGTTTCCCCCCTCCTACATACATTTCCGATGCTGAATGTCAATACTTTTTAGCTGCTAAAATGCTATATTCGATGTACTATAATGGGGTTAGTGCATGTCATTTGAGTGTGGACTCCATGTAATTAACAACTTCTCGTTGTGATGTGATGATGTCATCTTGGATTTCGTTTTACATACAAACGAATGCTTTTAACTATTTACATAGGGATCTGCTTCCTTTTCAGTTATTGACGGTTCAAAGACTACTATATCATTTCATGTAATTATTGAGCTATGATCATATCTGCACATCACAAAAACTAATACTTATGCATGCATTCATGTATGTAATAATTTGCTTCAAAATTATAGTGAAAAATTAAAGTTTTTCCATAGTATGTGCTCCGTGAACATTTTACAAAAACCGCATTGACTTGTAGACGACGATCACGTTGGTTGTTCACCCTGTAGCTTTCACAACAGGACAAGAACTCATAAAACAGGGCGTTTTCACGTTTGCCAGGTTCTATCATGGATTGTGCGTGTTTCATGAGCCAAAAAAATAGTTGAAACGTGCATAATGGGAAATGCAGTATGCAAGCAGTAAGTGTATCATGGTGTAAGGCTGAACATAGATCACATGTCGGATACGGCGGTGCATTCAGCATACTATATTTTACATTTTTCAGTTATCATATCATTTTTGAGTAGATGAATATGTCCGGAAATGCTTAGCAGCAGTGAATTTGTATCAAAGGAATACATTTAGGTTGAATGCACTAATGGTAACAGTATTCCTACAATGATACATATTACATTATATGTGATGTGAAATAATTAAAATGTGACTGGCTTTATGAATGCATTTGTATCAGCACACGCTGTTTTGATTCAGGTACTAACAACGAAGCCTTTTTGAAAAACAGCTTCAATTTTTTAACAGAGTGTAAATTTTAATGAGGTTATACAAGCGAATTGAATAAGTTGGTTGCCCGTTACCCTCGTTGCAAAAACGGAGATGTACAGATTTAAACATGGAAAGTTCTTCCGCTCGAATAAAATGAGTTATTTTCTGCGGCTCAAACCACCGCAAAAGTAGCACACTCCAATTATAGTTTGGTGGAGATGGAATTTTGACGGATAGTGCGACCACCTGGAAAGGATCTTGAGGAGAAGCATCTTGCCACAAGCTCGTTAATAGCAATACCTTGCGTGATTGCTGCTGGACTTCACCCTTTGGGCACGTCCAACTTTCAATTATATATTATATACAGCCTCCCGCCTTCCTTCCTTTCCTACCCACAGTTTTACTGTCTTCTAAATTTTATCATTGATCGTCAGTCCTCATACCTTTTTTTGGCGCTCACGAACATACGTTTTATGGAGGTGATCAGTGATCACCCAAAACGTCTCTCAACTTCAAGTGAATACAATGCATCTCAATTGGCTTCCTAATTTGGAAGTGCCATCATCAGCCCCAGGACTAGAGAAATTTAAAACTCTTACACAGACAGATGATTTTAAACTGATAGTGAGGTTGATATTTCAGCTCTTGCACATTGTCAAGTGCATTCTACCTAAGTGGGAAAATTTTGCATTGGACCAAACATATGCTGATCTAACCATGCAGCATAATTGTGGTTGTAATTTTTCTAGTTTATTCACGCGTTAATGTAGTACCCACACACTTTTTTCAAATGAAGAGAAGTCATGGTATTTACATTCGGAAAATAGTTTTAATTGAAATACCATTACCTTGTCGCAATTACAGTAAAAGAGCATAAATAAACTAGATTTCGGCAGAATTCTCGATAAAATTTCACTCATTTCACAAATTTCACGTATGCTGTATTCCAAAAAGCGTTTAGGAAGGGAGTGAGAAACGACCCAAGTTAAACCCTTTAGACTCTGCTTCATGGCACTACAGGGAGGCACATGGTGGTGGTTTTACGTCTTCAATGTTTGTAGGAATATATGCATTATAAATTAACGACACAAGAATAACCTTGACCTCAGACTTATAGCTGGCATAATTCAATAAGACGCAAGTATGCGCAAGTTCTAAAAATAGTAACTAAAAGTTTGTCACACGCATCGTCAATAATGATAGGTTTACTCTTTGCTTTAGCACATTCGCATTCCAAACTCAGGAAATGGGTAATTGTCAGATTGTGACATATTTCTCCTGTCATCCACAATCCACTTCTTTGCTTCCAAGTGAATCTGTGGTAACATTCACTCACCAACCTCATTCATCTTGTCGTGTGAAATTGTGAGTCTCAAAACTCTTGTGATTAGTTGTGTAATGGTTGTACACACAATTATAACTACGTTGTCTAATATAAAGTAGGAATTTGCGATAACCATCAAACCATTACTTTCTGAATGCATTTAACGATTGAAGTAGTTCTTGCTATGTAATTTACAAAAATACCAGGCATACCCCTTATTTTTCAACAAAATCCCGTACACATAACCCTTCCTTATTTGCTAGCAGTTCTTTCACTGTGTTCAGGTTTTTGTTGGAAACTTCTCTATGAGACATGTACGTCAATAATAAATGGTCTCTTTACCTTACCTTTATGGTTGTTATTAAGGTTGGGCAAAAGTCTTTAAGAAGAGAAAATAATAAGTATATGCTCCCGATATTGTGCCTGCTCTTGTAGCTATCATTATTGAACTTTTATCAGCAACTCGCAGATCACTACTTTTTATGCATTACCTACACATCCTCGAGTAAGTCCATCCGCGTCCTACATACATGATGAAGTAACGATGTGCGATGTGGAATTTTGAATTACAGTATATGAGGGTTATATTGACTATGAACAACAACTCTTTCGTGGCTTCATGCCTTGGAGTTTCATACTAAAAAACTGAAATGAGTAGTTAAGGCCAAGCTGAGCTGCAATGGTGGATAGAGAGCAGTGAAAATTGAATTTTGTACATGTGTACTTAAGCAGCTTGCTGCATTCATGGCACCGTTCCTTGTTGATAACAACTTATTATGCATTATATATGACATTGCTTACTTTTCCTCGTACATGTCAGGTACTTTCGTTTTCATGAATGATTTTCCCTTTTTATGGGATCCTGAAATGTTGAAAGCTATCTCGATCTCGGTTATATAGTCATTCTTACTTCAATTTTGAGAATCCAACTTCATTTGTTGTTGCTACTCACCAAAGGCTTGCTGTAACGACGTAAATTTTATCCTTTGCTCCCGTCCGTCCGTACTCATACGAGTAATGAACGTGCCATGGTTGCTGCCTATCCAAGCTTCCTTTAAAGTGCAAAGAATGCTCCTCACCATCTGGTTCGAATGATTTTATGATATGTGTTCAGTTGCTTTGGTTTTACAACTTTTGCGATAGATGTTTGCTTCTTCATAATGACAGTAAATATCAGTATAATAAGACTATTCAGGAAGTAATCAGGCGACAAGGAAAGTATGAAATCCGTTCAACTGAAAAAGACACGCTGTAAAAACTACAATCTCTATGTTCTGACCATAGCATAGCATAGCATAGCTATGTATTTTTGTACTTGCATGCTGGTGATATGCATCCTACGCGAACTTCTCATGATGAATTTCTCAACACAAGAATTTATGGGGTTCAGGGACAGAGTCAACAGCGATTTTACTCCAAAATGGTTACCAACAACATTCTTACATGTATGCACAGCCATATGTTTAGAAAGCAACATCTCATGTGAATTCGTTTAGCTTTGCCGGAAATGCTTATGAACAATATGTAAACAATATGTATCGTCAAATAAAATTTAGTTCTGCAGAAGATAGCGTGGAATAGTATCATTGCAATGTAGTTTATTACCAGCATATAATGCCCACTAGCAATATTATGCTATGCACTCATGATGCTTCCCCGGCACACATTAATGACTTCCTTCTAAAAAACGTAGTAAAAAACGAAGAAATAAAAAAAACCATGAATAAATAGCTGCTGTAGTACCGTAACAAAAGGAGTTATGAAACGTTTACTCATGAAATATTACACTATCCAAATTCCTAGCTTAGTATGTTCTAATGTGCACTAATAAACAAACACCTCATAGTTTTCCTGTAACAAAGTTTGGACACCCGAGTGCGAGTTCTGTTTCGTTACAGTATTCAAGAAATGATTAGCAATTTGGGAGCATCCTAAAGGAAATCTGTCATCCGAAACGAAAAACAAGCCTTCATACACTTACCCACAGTTTTTGTTGCTGAGTTGTGTCAAAATTCTAAATTATTATTTCACGTTTTGAAATGCTAAAATTAGGCACATCCTTTCTTTCGCACAGGATAAGCAGGCTAAAACCAGGTTATATCTTTCCTTAGCCTTCTAACATCTACTAAATTGTATCTACATCGAACTGCGCAACTAATTCAAATTACGACTGGAAAAAGTATTGTCGGAATCTAGATAGAAAATCCTATATGTAAAAATGAGCTACAATATGAAATATTTATGATACAAAAATTTATAAGACTACCATCCAGTTTCGGATTCAAAGTAAATGATCATTTTATGGAAAACTCGGAAATAAAAGCGGAGAAGAATAAAGCGGCACGGTATAGGAATTGATCCACAAATCAATAATTTGATTAAGCTACTGCAAGGCTTTAGGATGTTGCAACTAATTTGGGAGCACTGTTCTGATATACATAGTTACGAAAAAGTAGGAGAGGAGTAATCACATTACTTTTCAATTTAGAGTTCAGTGTCTTCCAGTTACTCACCGTATTATGTTGTACTCGAGCCTTGAGCAACACAGACACAGTAGCATTTGAGGTGTGCATACTAAACGCACGCTAATACTGAAGGCACAAATCAAATACCCAGAAACTATTCCAGGCATGGGAAGCAGTAAAATATAGGCTTCGTTACCGGAATCGTTTTACCTCCGTTCCGCCTCAAACCAGCTACGCTTGACGATTCTTATGGCTTGACATATGGAGGCGCAGACCCGCTCGACTTTTGGTTTTCCTTACAATACTCCGCTTTTACTGACTCCTAGTGGTTACGTATATATGAACTGATCAGTTTGTAAGATAGTAATTATTACGTTAACTAACAGCTATCCTGAAACTTTGTAAAAAAAATTTTTGCTGTTACTCTATGTGCATATTGACATTACTTTCCCAAACTCCTAATTATCTTATTTATCACAAAAGCTCGTATATGGGAAGAGGCGAAAAACACTGGAGTTTCCAAACTCGTGGAAAAGCCCGTGCCCACGTCCTTTTATGAGTTATACGACAGTTCTTTAACAACGTTATGCCCATAGTATGTGCGTATATGTATGTATGTACTTATGCTCATGTAAAGACGCTGAGCATTGTAAATAAAATGAGATTAAATACAACAAGTTAATAGAAAGTCCTTCAAAGCTGTGTAGGCCGTGGATAATGATTCTTTCGAAATCGAGTAAACTAGCGGAAACTAATTTGGAACAAAAAGACTGATCTTATTGTTTCATGCTTTTATCCCACTTGTTCAGTAGGCGAGTCACTTGTTAAATCGTGTTGTCCGTCTGTCCTTGTCAAGTTTCATTAATTAGCGAATATTTATATGGTGCGTTCTTCAAATTTTCAAATTAAAACCTTCGAAGTACTGTTAAGGTGACAGGATGTTTGAAATGCATAAAGACTCAAAAATCATTTGTTTATTTCAGCTTGTAGTAAGTACGTCACCTTTACAATATTTATTAGCAAAATCATTTAAGAAAGACATATTTTTTTCTAAAACTTGTCAGCGATGTTACCGAATTACCAAAATTTGCATAAATGGTAAACGTATGCTTTATCTGCATGAACGAAGGAATAAAATTTAATTAGCTGTATACTGGTTGCAACTCCATTTACAAGGTAGTCATCGACTTCACGCTTTGTCATCATAACGAGAAAGGCTCATGACAACTTTTACTTCTTTCCACTTCGACATATAATACGATACACAGTTGCAAAATGGAAACAGTATTAGATGCGACATGGAGATAGAGCAACGGCAAAGAAATTTTGAGGAACAAGCATGTTGATGTGCGTGAAATGGGAAAAAGACTGAAAGTGAGCGACTGACTGATAGAGTGAGAGTAAGAGTAAGCAAGCACGTAGTATGTACATGATGTAGGATGAGTGAGCAAGGTTTTTTCATTTTCATTTGTTTGGATACTCATCGTCAGTCAGTCTCTGCAAGTTATACGTACATTATGTATGTTTAAGTTGGCTTAGATCCATACGTTAGTTCTTCAGTTTGTTTGTGGTCTTTGGTCTGTCCTGTGTCTGTTGCTGCGTGTTTTGTGTACGTATTATTACATAAACATACGTAAGTATGTGATGTGTGTGTTTTCATGAAGGTGAGCTGCGTTCTCCCTCCAAGGCACGTTCTTGTGTTGCTTCACTGACTAAATGACTGAGTTGAACGGTGAACCTAAACAGACAAGTAAGTGCCACTGCTATGTAGTGACGCTAAGATGGTAACAAAATGAAAAATTAATGTTCTGTCTTTAATGCACCTAAAACCTCGACCAGTCACACACAGAACAATCCAGTTAACGAAACCTGTGCAGGGAGACACAAGTGCTTCTTCATCCCAAGCATTTTTGCGAACGTCAAACAAAAAGCCTAAGCAGCTGTGTTTAGTTTTAAGTTGAGGAATGTGACAACATATCACGGTTTCGGTTCTTTAAATGTGAGCATTGGCAAGCGGATGTGTGTGTTGAAAAAGAAAGTACAGGATTTTTGCGTATTCTTCGTGACGGTAATAAACACTCATGTCAGAATCTAGATTTGTAGTGAAGTTCAAAAGAATTGTAGCTCTTAAAACGAGTAAAATATGAATGGTCATTATTGCATTTCTCAAAACGAACTGTATCCGTTGTGACTGTTCTAACAAGGCGCTTGATACAGTTGAACGAAGGATCAGGAAAAAGCTGTCAGTTTTAATTCAAGTACGGAGTTTGTGCTTGCTGTTACGCATTTCCAATAGAAATCATAGGGTTTGTACGTCTTTTGTGCTCTTACTTACCCTTTCATGCATTGGGGAGTGGAACTGTACCACAGAAACTGGTACGTGAAGAAAGCATTGTATGAAACTTTTGAAGATTCTTTGCTTGTAATTTTGCTGACATTGAGAGTGCTATTCTCGCCTTAAGATGTTCGTCGAGAGTTGGAAGAGTCTTGTTGGTTGGAAATAGGGAGGACTGAATCTACAACTCTCATGTGCTTTCTTGAAGTGTAGCGTGCGTAGTCAGAGAGCTTATATTGAGTGAATTTACATATGCAACATAGTGAGGGGCTTGAAAATGTAGACAAGTTGCTGGAAAAGTTGCTCCAAGTATGGTCTATAAGTAGATTTATTTCGGCAGCCAAAAACTTTCTGACGGGAAGAGTGCTCATAAAACAAAAAGAAAATAAGTTGCTTCCTGATTAAGGACATATACTATAGTTAATTGATGCTAAACAAATTTGTGGTTCAAGAGATCCCCTCGCAGGCTAGACACAGACTTATTACCACAACACTTTCATATGCTGTTTATTGGAGACGAGATTCTATGCTTGTGTTCCTTATTTCATTGTTAATCACGACAACAAATGCGACAACTATATTCTATTCGTCGGGACATCGGAGACCCTGGGATCAGGTAACACTAACAAAAACACCGTATACGGCAAACACGACTTGCTAATCGTTTCAATTTAGTTAGAAATGCCTGAACCATCACATTCAAGGAATTTGCACGAAGTGGTAGAATTACAATGTGATGAAAAGTACGTTTGCATAATATAATATATCCGATGTAATGTAGGTACTTTTAAACTTACAACCTACAGCATCTCTGTGGCATAGATGACTTCAACTTTCATCGCATTAAACTTAACTTCAGGACATGGTTTACACAATGTTCGAATTTGCAAATTTAAAGGTCATTTAGGATATCGGCGTTGATTATCGCTATTAATTATATGTGTAGGGAATCACTTATGTAAAAGCTGTTGGAGGATGTAGCAACCCATTGAAAGGTACTAGTAGTCTGGACATATAAGTATGTAGCGTGGTTTCGTTTCGATAAAAAAATGTAGATGCTTAGACTCAGAACGTCACAAGTAAACTTTACAAAAGTCATCCCGCTTTAACAATGCATTTCTCCTAGGCATATAGCACAAGCTGAATTGCAAGCAAGAGCCTTTAGCCACATAGTAGGTTTTAATGACAAGAAAAGCGGTATCAATGCATATTTGCATTGCAGCTATGCCACGTAAATGTAAGTTGGCAATCAACAGTTGAAAACAAGTATAATTTGATGCATACTGATGCCAATGAAAGTCTGTTTGTGGCACCTAAGATAGGACACCTGCAAATAAACATCATTGCAAAAACATCCTTTTACAATGCCTTCAACGCGAATCGGTGATACCATGATCATACGAAACACCAAAACAGATTAGTAGCGAAGTTGAAACTTCCACATAGCAAACCTTGTTATCTTTATTGGTAACTAATATTAAGGTAATTTACATTTACTATACACATTTGTGTAGAATCTGATCGAATTAGCATATTTTACCCTGAAATAAATTATTTTATTACCTTTTACGATTTTGTTACAACATCATGTTCACAAACATTCCAGACAGGGGTATTTATTCTGACTAAATCATGTCAGTAGAAATTGCATCTGCGTGAAGAAGCAAAAACTCGTGGTACACATCAACTTACAACTATAATATTCTGTGCAATACACTCAGATGTAAGAAGCTAGTTATTGGAAAGTATTGCAAATCTGGAAGATGAACAATATAGACATCTGCCTGTTCAGTTGCTCGTATTACTTACTCCCAG
Source organism: Orchesella cincta (assembly GCA_001718145.1). NCBI lineage: Eukaryota > Metazoa > Arthropoda > Collembola > Entomobryomorpha > Orchesellidae > Orchesella > Orchesella cincta. The sequence goes on along the minus strand of LJIJ01000066.1, from coordinate 86,602 downwards.
TTGCCAACAAAAGGGAAATTTGTATTTATATCCAAATCGCAATAAATTCTAATGCTAATACTGTATATTGTACTGAAGTACCATGGATAAGCCATTTTCCATTTAATTTTCCTTTTAAGCACTGCTATGAATTCTTTTGATGAAGTCGAAACAATCCCCCAAAAAACTTGTTTGCAGTATTTCCAATATTCCAGTGTATACATGGAAGCAGCATCAAACAAAAACGTTTAAAATAGATGCATCTAGAAAAAGATGGATGGATTGAATTTAACTTTCAAAAGCAGGATGAATATGTACATGTACATCGCATAGAAACAACTGCATACATGTTGTATGACCTGCGGCAAGGTTTTATATTCACTTACGTAAAGTAAGCATCAGATCCTGATACAATGATAAATGACGGGCCAGATTCCACCATGCTTACAGCAAGGATCTTTAAAAATCGCATAAAACTGAGGGAGAATGCATACTACATAGCTGGCCGGTCTTTTGTAATACTAAAACAAATGCGACAACAATATTTTTCTACGTACGTTTACATATGATAGTTCTAGAAACCCACAATTCATAATAAAACTGAGTTAACGCAGGTTTTTCTATTTATTAGTATGTTGCTAATGATGTGGGAAGGATAGGTTTAGCATTTTTATTAATACTAATTTCGTTTCATTTGCAATAATTACGCGGTCAATGTTCCACATTTTGAATGAAATTTTGTCCCACTTTGTTACATCCACATTTTGATTTTCACATTTTTGCGCCCTTCTTGTGCATTGTCAGTACAAAGGTTCAATTCCAGCGGACTTTCATAACATTCGCAACCTAAAATGTGACAATGAATGATTTAGGTAGAGGTTGCATGAACGACTCTCATTTTTCGCAGTCTTAAGAATTAAACTCTGTCATGTAATGGGAGTCACAATCCTTGTTGATTTACATAATAATAAAAGCTATACGTCAGTACTATGTTTTTACAAATAGATGGGGGAAAAGTTAAGGCTACATTAATATGATGGTAACTAATCACAATTGATTAACATCTAACTCATGGCTTCATCAATTATGAAGTCTCGGCAACTGAAGTGGAAAAACGAGTCTCAGGGTGGTGCGTGTGTAAATAAAATAACATCACGCAGTTCTACCCGTAGATGCTACCGTGATTAACCACCACCTACGTTTTATCTTCCACTAATCTTGCTATTAATGCAATAAGCTGACTTCCTTGCTCACATTAATTCACAAGCAATTAAACATAAACTATGCACACACTGTCGCCACTTTATTTCCACACCTTTCGTGGCGGCAGAAGTGTTGGTAAACATTGCACGCCTGCCCTGCCGTACTTGAATATCAATTAAGGCGCAACATCTTGATCAATGAAAACCGTTAATTAAATCTCTTCAACGGCACTGCATTACGTAGCGCTCAGAATAAATTTTTTCTTGTTTACGGATAACCTATGGAGAAATGCTAATCTGCAGGTCTGTCGTCCATCTCTTCAATTTGCATAGGAAAAAAGCTATTAATCCCACCCAGTCGTTACACCATCTACTACATCCCACAACTTTCCATTTTTACCTTCCCCATAACTTAAAAATGAGTGCTTATTTAAATAAAACTGAAGGTTTAACTCCTTCATTCCCTTCTGTCTAGCGTGACTTCCATTAAAGGAAATACTGGTAAACCATTGCAGAATACGGCATTGAGAAGAAATTTACGTATTTATATAATGGACAATTAATGGTCGAAGTCTCAATTAAAAGTTCAAAGCAAATAGTCAAAGCTCTGCAAGTTTCCATAGTTTATTTTAATATGACCTCACCTTACGTTAGTTGGTTTATAAATGACATGGTATAGTCCGCGAAACAGTTATGATTCATAAAGAAGTTACTGATTACAGAAGGTTAATGCACTCGATTTGATGTCAGTAATTTTAAGAAATATCTACATGAATGCAGAATTCATAAAAAATACTTCTTTCGTTTCAGCGATCAATAAATCATTGTCACCATCCGGTGCAATGGATAGCAATATCATCTTGTAAGTTATTCAATAGGTGTACTTATCTATGTAATAATATTAACTGTGCCATACTCGTGAGTTAAGTTAGAAGAGCACTACTATGTTCTCCGAAGTAATTAGTAAAATGATCTTATGTAAAAAGTTCTTAGGATGTTGTAACAGCGACAAACTTTGGCCATTTCCTACGAAGCACTACACGTCCACCTACAATTAGGCATAGCTCATTGCATATTATACGAAAATCTTAAGCTGGGTTGTCCAAAAATATCCCATACTCTTGCAAAACATCATCAGAAAGATCTTTCGTTTTCTATGCATAGCATGTAACTTTTATGTAACACTCTGCGAAGAAACTTTTGGACAAAACCGTTATCAGTGAGAAGAACCGTCTTTGCTACCGATCCTGTCATGCAACGTAATACAATTAAGGTATTCTGAAACCATACAAAAAGACAGTTCTTTTGTGCGTTTTCACGTGACACCATAGGTATTATAAGGAAAACTAGACTAATTGTATTTGTAACTTAAAATAAATCATGAATGAAAGACATTATAATGTGTATATTATGCAGGGAGACATACATACATACAGATGCATTTCTCAAAATTTACAAACACAATCGATTGATATACATATACATGCACATTTTGAGAATGATAACAATGTAAGGGAGACTGACTGAAAATGACGGATATATGTAGAAAGAAAATTTGCTCGGTGATTTGGAAACAGGCTGCTCCAAATGTCAAATGTGGTTTTCCATGTCAATTTGTCAGTTTTTTTTTTGGAAAATAAACAATTTATTGCCTGTTCTTCAAATAAAGTAATAACACGAAATGATTGACGGGGATAGAACTGCTAGACTTTGAGGAATGTAGTATGCTAGAATGTCTAGGAGACAAGGGAGACCAGACAAAAGAAATTCAATCAAATTCAATTAAAAGCCTTGATAGGAATGGAATTACTTGTTCACTTATGTTATTTGTCAATCTACTGGCACTCTTTTTATTGTCCGAGCTTTCGTCTTTCTTCCTTCATCGCTACGTCCTTTTGAATGCATTGTATATGTCGTTTTGTGCACCCTACATGTGTATTAATGCTTTTCATGTCAACGGAACGTTTATATATACCACATTCCCTCTGTCTCGGAAGAATCGAGTCCTGTTGTTTCATTCTAGTGGCAATCTCCTCTTGTGTCATTGCAATTGCAAGTAATTTTACGAAGCTCATATTATGACTCAATAACACTTGTAGTGTGGAGCTTGCAGCCGTTGACCTTTCGGTTTGCGTGTAGTACACATATTCATTGTACTTACTTAGCATGTACTTACATACGAGGTGTATCATGTGCTATGTACATACACCATTCCCCTCACCATCACCACCCGGATCTCAAGTATTTTTATAATCCACTCTGTTTGAAACAACATGCAAAACGTTTAATCGTCACTACTCGCCGTCATACGGGAAAAAGTTTAAAATTTAATATACGCATGCTTTCATGTGATTTCTGGTGTGCCTGTGTTGTCATCAAGTACACTTGCATGATCCAACCTCGTTATTTTGAAGGTGCGGGAGCCAATGTATACTAATATCGATTCAAAACAATCATTGCTCTAAAGTGCTTAATTTGCAATTGCGTACAAAAATGGTTCTCGAATTTTGCTATCAACACTTTGGGAGCATGAGGTATTCAAATGGATGATGTGGCCTATGAAATTCAATGTGTATTTGAATCTATGCATCATTCATTGTAGACTTTGGTATTTCACTCACGAAGGATGCAGTCATGAACAAATTTGTTAGGTAGATAGGATGCGAGGATCCAGGAGACGGCTCCAACGTCAAATCATAATAGGCATCATCTCACATTAGGTAGAAAATGGAGCCCAATCATAGGCTCTTGACAGAGAGTGGCTTGTTGAAGACAAGTGGTTTCCATTATTAGGTTTTGCTACATTGACAAATTGCTCGCCCAGTATAAATGAGATAATCATCATATGAACAAAGAGTGGTAGATAGTAGTAGAATAAAAAAAGGAAGAATGATGACGATGATAATATGACAAATGAAAATGATCTCATGATGTAAGGGTACGCAATTCATGTAAGATGACATGATGTAACTTGCTATTGAAATGCATGACCATGCTCGCTCCTCTTCAAGAGCGTCTTCCTACTTGATTCCATCATGGTGTGTGTAGGTCACCATCACAATGTAGTAAAGATCCTATGAATTTTTAACTAATGACTGACATCTATTTTTGTTTGTTGTGGAATAGGAATGCAGCGTTGTCCATATTTAGCTGAGATGAAAGAACGATTTTGGCGGAGCAGCAGCAACGGAACAGATAACAAGAAATTGACGGAAGAGGAAGGAGCCGATGAGCTTTTGAAGAGTGTGGCAATGACAACCAAAAGTAAGCAATCGACAATCGCACGGCTGGCCCAGCCTGAACCCGATGATGATGAGGGTGTCCCAATGCTCCCACCACCAACAATCACAGCCACTATCACATCCTCCACTTCCCCCACAGCAGCACCTCCCCCACCTCCACAATCTTCTGCTGTATCTACTGTTGTTAAGGTAAGTTCACTTATGTATTTACTTATATATACAGAGACGAATGAGACGATGGATGAGGGCTATATTAAAAGTACTGGTAGATGTATACTTTGTGGTTTATACGCAAATAAAACTCAATTCTAATTACTGAAGTTATTTCTCATTTCCTTGGGTATTGAAATGAATGAGTGTTTACAAGGGTCCAAAACTTCAAACTTCGGTTTGCTGTAGGCCATAGGGAGTATAAGACTTGTTTGATTTGGTTTGATGTGGACTCTTCTCACATGAAATGAGCTGTTCTGAATTTCGTCATGCTTTGCCTTTCATCCCATTTAATGAGATGAAGTAATGGCTTTTGAAGTTTTAATAAACCTATCGAATGAGAATGCAGGAATCATGTAAGTGAACTCATGTCATCACGTTTATGAGGATTGATGGTCATTCAGGACAACATTGTGATTTTGTTAAAGGGAAATACAATTGGCTATGTTTTTACTTTCTTAAAACCCACTTTTAGCTCCCAATATTGCTGTTAAATTGGCTTGTTTTTAGAGCCATTTCACTAGCTTTCACAATGGCAAAAGGTACCCTCCGGTTTATGCAAGTTACAAACCCATTTACTAAATGAAGTCTTCAGTATCATCAAACACATTTAAATGTGACGCATGTTGTGCTTGTAAACGAATTTCAAAAATCTCTGTCACTTTTGGGAATTTTTTGTTTGGTTCGTGCTCTACTCATTCCAAATTCTATTATCTGATATGTCAGTTTTATTCAAGCGGCATTATTAAGTAGCATATAACAAGTGTTATTAACATGCTTGAATCACCTTATTATTGACAAGGTCACGTACACAGCAGCGGTACGCACACTACCACTTACTTAGCAACAGTGAAACAAGTTTTCATTTCGTTGTTTGAATAATGAATGTTTCATTTTTCTACCAACCTCCATCGCCATGGATTATATTGTGCTGGTTATGGAGAATGGCTGGTTGTTAATATTAATGAAAAATGTCAAGTCAGAATTTTGATGTTACACAAAAAAGTAGTCTGCTCCATTTCATTTTCTGTGGGCTCGGAAGGATTTGACCAAACCCATCTATAACATTAGCATCATTGATTTTTCCGTAGAGTGGCGGTCACGAGGAAAGTCATTCGAACAAATAATTTTGTTTCGAACTCTTGAACAAAGAGCTTTCGAAGCAGTGAGTCGCTTATTACCCACCTGGAATTGCTTACAGGAGCTAGTAGGGCAATAGGCGGATTTCATAAGTAGGCTTGGACTTTTCGCGTAGGAAGAAGCTATCGAGGATTTGTCAAGTAATGTGAAAATCTGGTGGCAGGAACTGACATCAAACATAGTTGTGATGGAATACTTTTGCTTTATGGAGAGTGCTTTTTTGTCTGTCTTCCTTCAATATTTGATGGCTCGTTTTATTTTTTGAAGACTCATTTTTAATAAATAATAAGACAACTTGAACAAGATTTCGCAACGTCAATCTTCCCAGTTTACATGTGACGCAGAGATTTAGAAGAATAGTGCATAACACACAATACAATAGTAGCAGTTCTTGAGCGGGCTTCAAAAACACTAATAAGAAGATCATACTATGTGGTCGAGTCTTCGTACGCATGAAACCAACTCCGTTGTTATAATTGTTTTGAGACATATCGCCAAAATTCAGAGCTTACATTGAAATCTCAAGTCTTCAAGGGTATTTGCTCTGGTTAAGTATTTTGAAGGAGGATTAATTTAGGAACAGCGTTGTTGTAAAATATTTTGATCTATTAATCCATCAAAGTCTCTCGTAAATTGTATGTATACATATATATGTATATTAACCAGCACATAAAATGATCCATCGAGCCTTTTATCCAATCCTGGATAAAGCTTCCAATGGTCGGCCTACAGACATACATATAGTCGCAACAGCATACAAATGAAATTGTATTATTAAATATCTTCCAATTTCAATTCCGTCATTGTGGCATTGTACAGTTATTTCATCAGCATTTTCCGTTAAGAGATGTGTGCAAAACGAAAATGATTAACAAAGGCTCCCTACGAATCCTATCCAGATTTTTATGAGGACTAAACATTTCACTGGATTTTATTGCATAATAGAAGAATTATACTGATAACTTATATATACTGTAATAAAAATGTTGGAAATACGCATGAACGACAGAAAGCATTCAATCATTACAGTCACAGTCTGCTTGACTAGAGCTTTTCAGTATTTTCTCCAATATTGCTTTCACATCCAACATCTGGCCTAAAAGGCTTCCTTCAGAAAAGTTTCGTATGAATATATTGGAATACAATTGTATGATCGAAAACTGACTGTGTGATTCAAGGAATCTATTCAATAGAGGTGGTCTATTTCTGGAATAAACATTATGACAATTGTAATTCCATGCTATTCAAACCCTACCTACGTACAGAATCACAATTCTAAAGCACCAAAATATTAGAAATTTTAATCACTCCACTTTGATTATGTACGATATCCCTAACATATTGTTTACGCATTGAAACCAATGTAGCGCTACTGTGAACTTAATAAATGTCATTGATGTTTGTGTTAATTACAAGTCGAGTTTGTGCTTCTTATTTTGCTGACAATAACAGTTGGTGAAGCATTTCTGGAAAATATCAAGGCAGTTTGAAAAGCCCACTATTCCAGTTTATTTGAAGGCTACTATAAAGAGAAAATTTATCGCAGATACGTCAAATGTCAAATGGGAGTCAAGCAGAGAAAGGTTTTAAAAGCCTAGTGAATTGTATTGAAATTCGCGGAATAGATTGAAAGAGAGCCGGCTTTGTGGTCTCGTATATTATCTGGCTTGCCCCACCTCTAAACTGCTGAGTAGTTTTAGTAAATAAAATGAGGACGCCGAATGCCCGTCTTCACTAGAGGCTCGCACATGAAGGAAACATGATAGCCTTTTATTACCCCATTTGTGTTCAATTTAATGCCCTATAAAACAGTAACAGACAGTCTTTTGTTTTTCTCTCCATATGTATCTCTAGCTGCTGTTTCCCTCCCTCCGAATCCATAATTTCACATCTATCTATCTATCTACACCAGCTTTTATTATAATGAAATTTTTGTTTTCAGTGCTGAAATCTTTTAATTTTGACTTACGATAAGGGAGCCATATGGAAAGGGACGAACCAGGTTAAAAGTTGGAAATAACTATTTTATGGCTATTTTAATAAAAGGGTTGCTACTATTATTGGTAAACACACGATCACATGCTCATTTCCTGGGCTTGGGAATCAAGCCTTTGGGTAAATCGTAATGGCAGATTTTGAAATGAAGTATAATTCCTTCTAAAATGAAACGGAGATTGCACAAATGCCACTAACCACAGTGCTTTGATTCAGAAGGGACAATTAGTTCAACGTTTCACTGAAAATAATTACACAGGCCATAAGTTAGCACAATTTATCAACAAATGGACGCATATGGTTGCAGTTGACAGCAACTACAATTACTAGAACTAGAAGTTACATACAACAACATGCATGCTTTGTTTATTTGAGTGAAAAAAATCGGAGTCAAAAGACCAAAAGTAATTTTCAGCAATAGGTTGTAGGATTTATTTTTTCATTATACAAGCGTTTCCGTGTTTTTTACTGCTTGAATTCCTTTCATCTTAAAGTTTTGCCAGCCTTCATGCTTTAGATTCCCTTATAACGACTCCATCAACATGTATTTTGCAGAGTGAAAGTGATATTGCTGAAGCTGGAGAAACGGAACAGCATAATAGTTTACTTAAACTATTGGATTTCTCACTACAAAATTAGATGATCATGGAGCTATGACTTTCACTTTGAGCTTGGAGTCACAGTTCCTCATACTATTAAAAAGATAAGAAAGCATCAAAGTAAGAAAGGTCAAGACAAAAAAATGATAACGTTGCCGTATGTAAATTCGTTTTTTATACCGTGAATGCTTGGAGTAGTTGCTCTCTTCATCTTTCCCAAGTTGCTGGTTGCGTTGCGTGTCGAGTTTCCTTTTCTTTACCAGCAACCATGTGAAAAAGTATGCATGAGTGAACACAGCTGAAAGAAAGGAGTGAGACTTGTAAACTTTTAGTGCACTTTCTTACCTTTTGTGTACTCACAATTGCCACGAAATGAACTTTTGAGGATGGTGAAGGCTAAAAAAGTGAAAAGAGACCCCTTATTTCTTATAACTGGAAACGGGAAGAGAAAGAAAGAGGATCTTTGGTTTTACTACTGTTAGGAAAAGTAGAAAAGTATTGTTAATCTATGCAAATTGACTGGCTGTGAGCAAATAAGTTGGTAAAAGTAGAGACACTCATATTCTAAAATATTTCTCAAGTCAGTTCAGCCAGAATTTTAAATGACAGTCGCAGTGACAGATGAAGAATCTTTGAAATAGACGGTGGCAGTAAAGAACGTGATTTGTATGCTGAAACAAGAGCAACCTCACAGCAATTTTGGTGTAGATGGCATAACTGTTAGCTTTGTGGGAATTGATAAACACACCACACACCATCCTTGAAATGTACCTCAGTTTGTAGTCTTAGCACACAAACATTGTAACTTAATCCTTCCAATCCGTCATGTTGGTTTTTTCATCATCATGTGTCCATTCTAGGCATCTGCTAAATCTAAAAATGTGACAGATATCTGCTTCACTTTTTCTTGCATTCCCATATGTTTACTTCTACATTCTTATGATCCTGTTTGTAAATTCCAAAACTAAAAAGTTGCAAGTCGCTAGCAGCTCAGCTTATTTTATCACACCGTCAAATTTGAAAAGTATGAAGAAAGCAGCATTTGAGTGGTGTGTAAACACATTAACGACAAAGATGAGATGGGAGAGGTACTACAGAGTGGCAAGAGGGCATCCAGCTGGGAATGTCACTTAAACTTCCACAAATCTGTCTGTTTCGCGCACGACATTCTGTTGTTGTTTCACTCACGATGAATTCCCCGATTTTGTACCATGCATAATGTATAAATTCTTTGGGAGGCGTTTGGAAATGGCTTTGTGTCATGAATCGTTTGACATTTGAGCGGAATCATCAGGACCATTGGAACACTCATGAAATATTTTCAGTCTCTCATCTCTCGAGGTTTTTGCCAAATTTTCCGTGTCGGAACCTGCAAGTTTGGATGTTACATATTTTGTGCAAAATGTAGTCGAGCATAAAGTAGATATATTGCATAAACACTCCAAACTTTTTGTTGACATAAATGTCTTGCTGGTGAGTAAAGATTTATTGTCGAGCTAATTACTTTTCCAGTAAACTCTTTCGTGTGGTGTAGCCCACAATATGAGACGATAGAGGGTAGACGATACCATACTTTCTATTATGATGTGGCTGTGATGTTATCGTGCCTAGAAACCTAGTTCAGGTTTGAGATGCTTGCATTAGAGCAGAATCTCCATAGGGGTTTGCAACTTAACTGAAACACTTCCAAGTTTGTTTGTCTGATTTCGATTTATTGTTTATGAACTTGCAAGAGAAACTTGGATGCGAGATACCAATCTTAGCAACGTTTTGGTGTACACGGAGGTTATTAAATTGTGTATGTTCCTCGCGAATATTGTCAGACGATTGATAAGGCACTCCATAATAGATTTATGGTGTAAATATTTACTCACTTGGAGAATTATGCCTCAAAATATTAAATTTCATATTACGCACATGTAAAGATGAGGTCATTTCTCGAGAGGTAGGAAAGAAAAAATCAATTTGTTTACTTATTCAACTACGCTTCTGAGTTGCAAACAAAGGTTTCAATGATGCTGACAAGCTACCATTGGGAATTTATGCAAAGATATCGTGCCGTTTCTCGTTTTACATCTGCAGGTGTTGAGAAGGTTTGGTTTCAGTGACTTCATAGAATGTAACGCTAAACTTCATGTGCAAATCTAATCGCCTTAAAATTTAAACTATTTATGATGATTTGGTGGCAAAATGTTTATTTAAGAGGACGCATTCCGACTTTAATTGCTTTTATGATCAGTCGCCTAAGTTTTAATAGTATTGTTTAGACTTTCGACTGGGAATTTATTACCACACATTCCATTCGACTTAGCCTAACATTTCTTCCAAAGAAAATGATGCTGCGGCTCTTGCCGGATCACTTTGCCCCGTATACCTACCCTACTGAAATTTGTGTTGTGTACTTCACACAAGATAATTTTAGATTTAAGAACTTTGTAAACTCATTTATAAGGGCTCATTCATTAGGTTTCCGCTACAAGTTGTATGGTTTTTGGTTGTATTTGCATTTGGCAACGGGTTTGTCGACAAGGATGGTGTAGCGGTTTTGCCTCCGGTAAATAAATCAGAACTAGCCATACGGGTGAATGTCGGTTCGGTGCGAAAGAGAACAAAATGCTTAACTTTCAATAAATCCTTCCCATTTAGTATTCGCCTCACGTTAGTGACCCTAGTGAAAGTAGATTTGAGCATCGACATGCTTCATAAGCTCAAACAGGTGGAATTCTTCTAGAGTTTGGTCACTCTCTCTTTTAGAATGGAGGTGGCGTAATCAATTCTGCTTCATTCCGTTAAGCAACCAATTCCTACGTTAACAGCATCTATTATACGACCCTGATAACAAAACTGCACAAAACATTAAAGCAGAAAGTAGCCATTCAGTTTGGTGTGAAAAAGGAGAGTAGAGCCCAGGAGCCGGCTGCTTCAGTCGATAGAGATGGTTCATGGCGTACTATGGTCCCCGCTCAATGGTTCGACCAAGCATCGCGGGGGAGTGTGGAGCCCCGCACCTCGCGTCTAGGCCCGAGTTCTTTTCACATGTCGTGGTGGAAGATCGCGGGGCGGTTGAGCGGACTCCATATTGGGAAGCGATTTTTATACTTTTCTGCTCTTGCCCACGGTTGTAAGGTGTAGGATGTGATCAGCAAGCTGAAGAGGGAAGAGGCATAGTGTTTCTCAAAGTTAGCGTCGTTCGCACAGTATACCATGGAATGGGCTGAGCCAGTTCTACTATTACACCTTATAACTGTCATGTGTAGCTTCGGCTGGGCAGTGCGCTGGCATACTTCCGATCTCGTAGACGAGTACATCATGACAGTATTTCCTCCGTTTTGTTTCCCTTTTCTGCGTTCACTTTCTATTGTGTAACCAAATAATCATAGAGCCCCCTTTTTGTTTTGCTTTCACCATACCATTGTATGACGTACTTTAATGTGGCGTATTGTGGACGTATTTCTGAACGCTATTTTTATTGTCTTGTTTGCATGCATATACACACGAAAATCATTTTGCACGCACACACTGCTGATTATATTCCCGTTTTAAAGAAAGTGTATGCCTATAGCTTTCAAGAATCCATTATGTTCACATTGTATGGAAAACTGGGCATTATATTCGGAACTGGGCTCCGCATATATACAGTAAATTATTAGGCAATACCAATCTATCTGATGCATAAATTGGCATGGCCAGTTTTTTTGTAATAAAATAGGCGGTAATAAAGTTTCAGTTGAATCGCTTGGTCCTACCTAAATTGGATTCTGTTTAGATGGAAATGCATCGGACGGGTGCAATGTGTTATGTCTCAAGGGAGTGCTTCATTATGGATGGATGAATGTTGGCTTCCCCCTTCGCCCAAGGAAATAACACAGTTCTTTCACTGTACATAAATTTAAACCACTCAAACTCCAGTCCATCGATCTGATTCAAGTTTTAATGACCAGCTCGTCATGAATAAAATTCATCCTAAAAATTATTTTCCTTGTCATAAATTTTGCAGGTGAGACCAGATGGATCTGGTTCCCGGACGGCTGTGGCAGGGGAGAGACCTCCGTCATTTATTTGGGTCCAACAACCTCCTACTACTCCAAAATGGTGTTGTCATTATGCCAAGTTCCCGAAGAATGCCAAGTAAGTTGATGAAAGCATACACAGTCCACATGGTTGTTAGCAAACGCCAGCACAGGTCTGTCTCGCTAACCCATGTGCATGCATCAAATCAAGAGCAAAAAGTTGTTTATTTCATACCATTTGGGGGGAAAGATTGCATGCAGCTGCTGCGCGCGGACGGAAGTCAAGTACGTAGTTTGTTTTGGAACCTTGACTAACTATTATAATAATATATTGGGAGGTAGTTGATTTGTAAATGGAACAAATCATGCAAAATCTTACGAACATTCTACCAGCACCACACAAGCGTTTATAAAATTGGTTGGTCAACAGCCAACTTCCCATATGCTTGAAGGTGAAACAAGTTTCTTGAATTTAAATTAAACAAAAACAAAGGGAAAGGTTCAGTGTTAAAAGAAAACTTAGGAAGGAAATAAGTTGGAACAAAATGAAAGCAAGCTGACACTTGAATAACTTGCCTACATTTTAATATATATAATTTTACGCAAAATGTACTTGAATGTAGGCTAGAACCATGCTATATAAACCTGGTTTTCGTAAGAAGGCGGTGTAAATTGCACGTCATTGGAGATACCATATCAAAGTAAAGTGAAAATCATACCTATCAACGAGTGTATTGCTATAGGGGTAAGTTTTGCAATAACATAATGGTGTATACTTACCTGGTTGAAAGTGTGGAAAGTTGATTTACATTTACAAAAGAAATTAACAAAGAAAGTAAAATGGAGAAAAGTCACACAGTAAATCAAACTAGTAATGAGAAGAAAAGGAGCGGACACAAGTTCAGACACTGAAACAGGTTTCATAGATTTAATGACAGGCTGTTGAGGCAGTGTGTCTAAATAATTCAACATCATTTCTAGCTCAAAATTTTGTGCGGACCTGAAGTGATTCTGATGGGAAAGGGAAAGAATGGCTTCACACTCAAGCTGGAAATTAGAAGCATACACAACTTTCATCAGTCAGTATGGAATGAACTAGCCGAGTATTTACTAAAGTATTTGAGAATATTGATTTAGAAGTTGAGAAAAGCAAACGAGGAGGAACTCATTTTCTTCCTCCTTTTCCAGATAATTAAGTGAGTGCTTGCGCTTTGCTTTCGCTACATTACGTGCCGTATAAAAAACGTGTGTAGAAAGCACTTGATAGTTTCTATCAAGCTCACTCACGAGATAATCAGAATCTCTTGAGGCCGCCTTTCTGTGGTTCGTTACAGGGCGTACAATGTAGTATCCACATCCACCCATGGTAGCTTGACAAGGAAAATTTACGGTCTTGTCGCCATGTTTGTAAGAGAGTGGATGTGTAGGAAACTCTCTCTTCTTTTAAAAATCCAGGAAGGATAAACTTCATCATCTTAAACACTCAGCGGGCTATCACGCTCATATTTCAAAACAAGTGGAGCAGAATAGCTTAGTTATCTACTTTTTTGTCTCGGGCTTTCCTATGTAGTGGCTGGAAATGAAATAATAATGCTGAGGTGCCAAATTTTCAACTTATGATGTTATACTGTCTTCCAGTTTTTAACATCCAGATACAGATCCTCCTGTACATGGACACTTTTTTTTAGAAGAAAGAAAGACATTATAAAAATAGAACGGAAAGAGTACCTTCTCAAAACTGGAAGGCCAGAACAGCAGTGCTGCTCGTAGAGTGAGTATCGTGAACTTTGACGGTTGATGCCGTTGCCGTAATCTAATACGGTCCCCACACTAAACTTTCATATTATCATGTTATCATCACCTACATATAGGGAAAGCATCAGTTGGAAACAAAGGACGGAGTTTGCCGAGTGAGGGTCGGCTCCGAGGCTAGAAAGGAGGAGTAGGAAATGATTTTAAGTTTCGTAATCTAGAGACCGCTCCAAGCCACTTTTTTGTTGAGAAGCAAACTTTGTATTGGATTTCAGTTGTTCAACGCCCCTTTGAACTGAAAAAAAGGCTTTTCATATAAATAAATACGACACTAAACCAAATCGTTCATGCATACATATTAATATATTTTTTACAAATACAATGCATTATCTGTTACAGCCGAGTAAACACATTGTTTACTAAATCATACGTTCTTTCTAATCAGAGTTTCCATTTAAAAGTATTAAAACTTGCTGCCGAGAAATTTGATTGCGTTGTCCAGGAATGTCCTTTAATGCAGCTGCATTTCGTGTACGGAGTCACAATCTATGAATCGATTTAAAGTTACCAACCAACCCCATCTACGACAAGATCTAATGCGAACGGTAAGGAAGTAGTTTTGGTTGACAGGAATTTCATACAACACAACTTTCTGCGTTAGAGAGTTCTCTAAGAATCCCTAAGTTTCTCTCTCCTTGAGAGCGTAATAGCATAGTAGTACAACCCTCCATGTTTTGTTACCAACAACGGTTTTTGCAGCTCAACCGGTCGGTCAGTGCCAATTGATTGCTGTGAAACATGAAACTAAGTCAGGGAAAAAAACGTGAGATGTATGTAAGTGGACGGTGTGGTGGCAAAAACTACAGATTTTTGATTGTCTCATGTCCATTGCGTATTATCGTAGTTTATGCTTATTTCCGTTTTTGTAACGGAAAATAATGTGAGCATTAAAGAACACTTTTACTACCGTGTTGTTCTCAAGTTATAGGATCATGAGGGAACTGTAATTTCTCTATGATGTTGCTACTTTCATACGGCTCATGGGAGCTAACAACGTAATGTCCTCTTGTACTCCTGTGTTGTTGTTGGAGTGGCCTTTTCTTTACGAAATGGAAACGTAAAACTTATATTATATATGGGTATAAAGCAAGGCAAATGGGGGACGACGAATACATAAATGGTAGTCATATTCTTATATGTACTTAAGCGAAATAGATCCGTTAACCCTGGAAATGCAACATTATATGACCACTACTAAGGTTTAGATAACCTGCAGCCAATTCCTTGTCCCTAACTATGCTCTTTCTGGTTTAGTACACTCTCCATACACAAATACTTTCACTTCCCTTCCTTCTCCTTTTCGACTTCGGCTAAGCCCGATTCTTCACTTTTCGTCCTTTTTGTATCTTTCCTTTCTTTCCAAGGTTTGGAGAGCTACAACAATGATATTTTGAAAAGCTTTGTAATAATAATAATAAAACTTCACCATCATAATTCAATGCGTAACCCCCCCGTTACATGTACGCATTATAGTTATAGTTCCATTACTAATCGCATATATTTTGCATTCTTATTCCTTACAAATGGATCCCGTCAAAGATTTGGATATTTTGCGAAACGTGAGAGAGCTGAGCTGTAGTGTCTCCTCCGTTCAAAATGATATGATGATATTACCATCTCAAATCAAGTACGTATTTGAGTCTACTTATGTCCGTAATCCACGTAAAGAGCCGGAGAATCTTGTGCGTGATAAGAGATGCGAATGATGCGATGGATGGTGTTTCCACCCGCAGACTCACTCAATTACAGAAAGTTGGTGTGGAACGATTCGCACTTTCAGAGTTTACACTTCTTCTTATGTATTATGCAAGCTTTTCTATTTAGCCAATATCGATACGACTCTGTGCTCCCATTGTTTGATGTTTGATTGATGCAAATCGATAATAACAATGCTGGAGAAATATAAAATTTACAAGCGGCTCCAATCTCTTTACAACCTCTTGGCCATTAGCTCAACCTTTTCACTGAATTTGATGTGTTTAAATATTCCTTGCATGGTTTCTTAGAAGGACTAGCGGTATTGATTGCGCTTAAATAACAAGGAAGGAACCTTTCGATTTTTTTTTTGTTTTTCATATCGCATCTTCCCCAGCATAAATAAAGTATGATAATGATGTGATGATCATGATGATAATGATGCACCATGTCCTGAGCTGCTGCTACCGGGAACTGAGAAAGAGAGCCTTTCCGCCCTTCCAAGTTTATTTACATTTTCTTTATCATACTCAATTACTCAAGGAATGTTAAACTACATTTATGAACCATTTCTTGGGTAGCGTAAAGAGATAAAATTGAAGAAAAGGATGGTGGTAAGTGAAGTGAGTGTGTAGGTAGCTGTTGCAGCAGAGCTAGCTGCTACTGTTCTTACCACACACCACTCTGAACATCACACTAGTTGTCGAAAGATAAGTGAATGCGTAAGAATTATTGTTATAGGTACATCAATATACGAACATTCTTGAATTCTGTGTCTATGGGTAAGTATCTATTTAGGAAGGAAAGTTTTGTCAAAACGACGACTGCCACTGCTAAAAATTGTTTCTATCTGAACTGAGCTGTGTGAGTTGGGAGGTGGAAGCCGAGAATACATAAGAGCGTGCATGTGTGTATGTGATAACTGTTAATGTATACGCCTCTGTTTCCTCCAAAGTTTCTTGTGCAGTCACGAATCGATCGTGAAAACTGTTTCTCCGCTCCCTTTTGCATTTGCCTTTGGTTCATATGGTAAAAGCGAGAGTGTCTACTTTAGACAATATTACTTCTCTCTCACTCTCGCTCTCTTTCTTCCTTTCACTGATCGTGAGCAGAGTTGCTGGTAGCAGTGTCAGTGTTATGTCGGTATGTATGCGTATGTACCTATGTAATGTATGTATCTCCACTTCCCTTCATGCATGCTCTTCATATAAATCCATGTAGAGTACGGTTGGCTTCCTTCTTTCTCTCTATCTTTCCACACTTCCTTCAAAATATCCAGCTTCGCTCTAGTTATAAAAACGGGTACTTGTACCCTTGCTGTCGCTACTTGTGCTTACTGTGTAAACCATCATGATTACGAGCTTTTGCAATGTTGCTATCCTGAAGAAAACTTTAAGCTGTTCCTTGGCTTAACCCTACTGAGACTTGTAAATAAATATGTAGACTACTTTTGTTGCTTTTAGCAGCTTTTCCACTTTCCATTTCAAATTTTCAAAAGAACCATCATCGTCAAGACTCGTGAAGAGACACTTACTTGGAAGGGATGGAAGACAAGAAACCTAAGTTTATTGAGAGTTGATCGGAAAAGTCAACTTCTCGGCTTGAATCACAATTTTGTTGCACATTATATACCTAACAAAAGTTTAAGAAACCAAACGTTTCTAAATATCGAAAATTACTTTAAATTGATGAGCAAACGGTTATATTTACTAGCTTTTCTCGCAAGTGCCAATGAAGTGCCATTTATATGATACAAATGGCCATAGGCTTATCAAGCGATTAAAAAGCTTAATTAAGACGACGAGTATAATAAGAAGGGATACGCAACAAAAATAACAGAATTAGATAAAGACAGGCATATGATTCAGTGAAAAGTCGCGAACAATTTTCAACGTAATATTATGATAATGATTCCGCTACTAATTGTCGGCCAAGTATACATCCACAAAGATTAAAGTACGACCAAACTATTCCAGGAAAGATATGTGCTCAGCTAGGTTTCTCATAAATTCGATAGAGCGATCATTTAGGTTAGTTGCGTTACAATGGTGAGCAACAGCCATGATCCAGCAGACTTTGTAAATACACAAATGGCTAATAAATATATGACTGATAATAATCATCGTGGCGATTTAACATACCAGGCAAAATCAGTTTGTCAATTTAAAAAGTTGAACCAGTTTTTTCACTATGGTTTCGAAATCCGCATCATCCATATCGCTATCTGAAAGCTTGCCAATGCCTTCCACCAGTAGCTAAAGACTTAGCGGAAGGTCACTGACCTGTTGTAAATGAATAGCTCTTCGAAGTACTCTCTCGATATGCATAAATCACATAAGTCATAATTGATAAGTAGATACAATTTAGACGAAACTACTAATTGTAAAACTCAACCTCGATACATAGCTCGAAGGTGAAACCGGCAAAGCAAATCAGCCAACAAGTCAAACGGAGCAAATGCTAGTGAAAGGTAGTTGAAAAAGGGGAAATGCATGAGCTGGAGAATAAGCAATGTTATAGGAATGGGTAAAATTATGACTTATATTTTATATAGTATTTTTACAGATCGAGTTGTGTGGCAAATAATTACTTTAATAACCATCATTGTCGTTTTAAGTGTTGCCAATTTTTCGAGAATGCTTTTTAATGTAATGATTATTCCTACTTCGGATGTATTAAGATTGCTCACAGAATTTAAGTTATTAGAAGTGCCTATAAACTCACACGGTTAGAAAGTCTTTCTCCGAGTCCTCGTGCATGAATATTTATCTTACCGTAACTTTCTTCGAAAGTACGGTCGAAATTTATACAATAAATATTTTTGGCGGATGGCATCCAAACAAATGTTGAGTGTAGCTTCAACACTAAAGATTTTCATCTCATCTCGCATCTCTTATTCAGAGTGGTTTGAGTAAGCTCCGTAAAACCATCGCTGATACACGCATTACGGATGTACCCCATGTTTTCTGGATTGGCTTGAAGCAATCCTGTTCACTCACCTAATTTATATCAAATAGGAAGAATTCTGGAAGAGTCAGCCACATTCCTCAAAATATCCATTGAAGCATGCTTACCAAAATTATGTGTGTTTATGATCAACAGACTTCTGCTGGTAAAAATGTGCCTTTCTAACCATCTTTTCAGCCTTGTCGTTGACTATCCTTCCAACAGGAAGAGGAGGTTCACCACAAGACGAGACTGGGAATGTGAGCGTACTCGGAGAATAAAAAATGGTTTACAAGCCCGTGGTAAAATGAATAAATTTCGTTAAAATGGTACTGGGATGTAGATTGCTCATTCTACACTGCTCATAATTATGAGCACACAAGATAATTTACGGATGTGCACACAGAGTATCATTCATTTTCTACTTTATTCCACATGGTTCATTTTTAGGTTAAACAAAATAGAAAATGGAAACGTACTCTTCTAGTTCCTTCGGCCAACAACCGCTTGTATTCCTAGCTCATTGTTTATACTAGTTTTCTGAGGAAACCTGACATACGTTCAAACCAGGGCTCCTGGAGCATCGCCTAAATCCGTTCTAGACACATTCAAGCCTCATATATTTTACACGTTGCACGGTTGAAGCTTACAGAGTAACGAGGATACTTCTGCACACTTTTGTAACTAAATCTCTCTTCATTCTGAAATGAATGTAATTAGAAAGTAAGAAATGTACATTTCATTTTCTCCTTAATGGCTCCTCTTTCGTTGGTAGTGAAGTTGTAATGTTTGTGTAACGCCTAAATGTAACGCTGATTTCGCATTATAGTAAAATTTTCTGTATTTTGGCGAGCTGAAGTAATTGCAACTTGTGTGAAATGACTTATAACAGCTTTTGCGACGTTGTCATGAAAGTAGAAGAGATACAATGAAATATTGTCTCATAAAATGACGAGCAAAGGATGTTTACGTTGTTCTACTCCGTAATTGTGTGTTCCAGGAGATTGTACATACATACAGGTTTATTTCCATTTTCCTGGGAGTAAAAAACCTCGAACGAATCCGTAAACAGAATACTACTGACTGCTTTTGGAACTGTGTCTGTTTATCCTATTCCGAATTCCCAATTTTGGGTGGAGTTCTTTTCCTTCCGTGAGGAAATGAGATTTAACTGGAACTGCTGAGCTTTTGGTAGCTTGCCTGATTTTCTGCTTCAACCCGATATGTGCCAAGTAAATGGCTTCAGTTTTGTCAGGAAATCAGTTGAGACATTCATTCATGACTGCTCTATTTTGGACATCCATATGCATGAGCATGCACAACCACTACGGTTATAAAAAGTGTATCGTTAGAACTAATCGCTAGATTTTCTGCGATAATGTTTTTGCTCGTTTTCGTTTCCTCTTGTAGTACTACACTCACTTCAAATTTCTCACGGTCTCGGGATCTCCTAATGAATATAGTCCAACACTTCGCCAAAACTAGAATACTACTACTGTCTAAATTTTTCTTTCCGTGTCAGATTTCTTTCAAGAACGCCGTTTCCCCCAGGTGTATGGAAGAAATTGACAAATTGGAAAGTGTTTTTGCGATAGCAGAGCAAGTGGGTAAGCATTGGATGGATGAATGGTAGCGTAATACGAAAGGTACATCTGGGCTTCACCGATTTACGTGCGGTACTGGAGCTGATGTGATACACACATTGTAGTTCGCGTGTTCTGTCAAACTGAACAAAGTTGAAAACACCATATATATTTTCAATCGACTCTTGTGTTTGAGCCATCATGACTCTCTATAATTTATCAGATTGGATTAGTTTATTTAACAAATTGAGCCTTTTTCATACAACGCCATGATTTGCATTTGTAAAAGAAAATATTCATGAAAATGTTGCATAATATATTAATATGGAATGGTATATTATGGGAATAGCCACAGACCAGTAGAGCTGAATGCGAATGATATTGAAGCCTGTCCAACCAATAGTCCATGTCAATTCATGAATTCTTAAAACATCGCTGCCACTTTTCCTATATGGCACCGTTGAAAATGAATTAAATTTGCGTGGGCCAAGAGTTTGATTTGTAAGCAAACAGGTTGCTGTTGCTTTTACTTAAAACACAGAAACTTATATACAACATTTTTTATATCCTACACATCCTGTACTATTTTTCGCAATGAAAATCCAACTTAATGCGATTTCTTGTTTTATTTTGTAACTCTAAAGTTGCCCTCAGAGACAAGTACTTTCCAACCTAATCCTCAGTTTTTTCAGTATATTTGCATCACATCTGGAACAAAGCAAACTCAATGCTGTGGATCTCAAATTTGTACTTGTGATAGAGAGCAGGAAAAGGAAAGAAATATAATGATGGTGTGGTGGAGAGGTAATAATAAAACAATAAAAGGATTTAAGAATTCTCATGAAAAGCTGTTACATCTCTCTTCTTATTCTTCATTCAACAGTGCTCCTTTTTATACACTCGCTCACTCAACCTTTTGTCTTGCTCGTTCTTTGATGAGGAAAAATGTGAGCTCAAAGCAGAGGAGAAAATTAGGTTCCCATAAAATGTAGAAGCGTTAATAAGAGCGCCTTTGTGTGTTGCATCAGAAAGGAATGAGATGAGAATAAGAGCTCTGAGCCCGACTGAGATGCATGCATCACTCAAAAGGGTAAGATTGCTGTATTATTCAAAAGCATAAGGAAGGTGGCCAAAGCCAAACGAGGACAACTTTTAGGCCTAAAAAATTAGTTGGAGAGCAGGTATCTCTAGACATGTTGCCGGTAAGGGAGCTAAGTTAATTGCAAGATCCTTTTATCCGTTTGCTGATAAAATACACACCAAAAGAGAAAGAAAGAAAGTCTCGGCAAGTTAAGCTGTCTGGGGTAGCATTCCACCCTTTCATGGATGCTCATCTCTCCAGTGGAATAAAATAAGCGAAGTCTAGTCTATATAGTTTTATAGGCCGGTATGATTGCCAACATTATATTAATAATATATATTACACAAGTGTGTTGGGAGTGTTGTCAGATATCCACTTATGTAAGTGCTATCAAGTAAGTAACATTTGTAAAAGCTGAAGGTTGCTCATTGAATTCCTTGATACGCTGTTATGGCCTGGCTGGCATGCAATTTCTCAGATTCTTTTATTAGATTAACAGGTGAGTAGTATGACGGCTATATCATATCCTAAATTGCCTGTATGCGATAGCTACCCAATGAGAATTACATATATGAAGATAAAGCCAGTTTTGGATATAGATAGCATGCTTTTTATTTGTATTCCCGACAAAGTCTGACTATGAGTAGGGAACGGTACTATTCAAGCTGCCAAAAATCCACAAAATATACATACATTTGTATGTTTTTCATGTGTGGCAATCATGCGAAACATTTTGTGCTTTCAATGAAATGCTTTCTTTCCCATATCCCTGTGTGGCGTGTGAGCCTGTAACCAGAAAATTATTGGGCATTTTATTGGATAGAAATCAAACCTGTTACTTTACAGTAATGATGTTAAACTGCGAAACACGTAGGCTATACTTGGCTGCTATGAAAAGTCAGGGGGCTACTGAGATGAAATTATTTTGATAAAAGTATACTTATTATGGTCGATTGCGATCCACTCTTTCCTTTCAAGATTTGGTTTATGGTTACTGGTGTGTGGTAACATGTGGAGCAGGAGCAAACAATTGACTAATGATGATCACGATGAAAGCAAAGAAGCATTTGTGTAATGTCAGTGAACCACTTGTGTAACATGCGTGTTAATCCATCTTTTCACGTTGCTTAGAACATGCTTATTCGTTGTGGAATCTGTCAGTGGATTACGTGACTACCTTTACCCTTTCAACCATATTGTTTTATATAAGACCAGAGACACATGCTGCTGTGAGCTCAAAACGACCGTAGCTGAAGCTGACGTTATATTTATTTTATTTTTTGGAATAGCAATATTGTTATTCATTTTATAATATGTTAAGTATATCGATATTTTACGTTTATGTAAGTACATGCTTTCAGTTTAGTAACATATTGAAATTCATCTGAAGATCTTGAATAGAGAAAAGGTCTCGAGTGTACAAACTCCTATGAATATCCACCATTTCGTGATATTGTGCTTTCACTTTTGCCCAACTTACGTTTTCAAACTTTTGAAATAATATTGTCATGTTCCAGAATTGCAGAGAACAATGCATAAACAAACAATATTCCTTTGATACCGTGTATTATCATGAGGTAGACAGTCTATCAGCTATCATAATGATTGAGTTATGAAGCAATATCGACTTGAAGTAAAAGTGGATAGAGAAAAAAGTTTGTGTATACAATAACAAAATAGTTTGTGCATTATTTCAACTTGTCTGTCAAAACTTCATTTTGAAAAGACTAAAAAGGTATTTTATTTTTTATCTACTCGTCTTTGACACAGCCGCGCATCTACTTTCGTACACGAAGCGTGTCTAACAACATCTGCTCTTACAATTTGTAACGCTAGCGAAGTTGCAATTATTAGTTTTTGCTCATTGTAGTGGCTGGCGGTGAGCGAAAGTTTGAAACTCTATTTGCTCTGTTTCAGTTTCCTATCATTGAAGAAAGAAAAGGTAGAATAAAATGGGAACCAGGACATTAGCTTTAATCTCATATAAGGTTGCTATACATAATACATGCTTGGCTATTTCTATACCACTTCCGCTATCCTGCTACTGTCCTACTGTAGAAAACACTGGGCTTTGCCATTCTCTGGTTGAGAACAAAATTCCAAATGTGAGTGCACGACTGAAATTGAGGAACTTGTTTACAAACACTTACATTGTCCATGTATCTCTCAATTCATCTGCTTTGGTTAAAAGGAAAATCGTACGTACTTGTGCATATCCTTAACTGCTGCTTTCACAGCCACAAACTGTGTACGTCTCCATCTCTCTCTTTCGCTCTCTCTCGAATAAAATCCGCATACTCAACAGAAGAATCATGAACGCTCCATACTAATCTAATAAGAATGCATGCACCGTACCGAAATTGGACGGATACACGCATTTTTGTGGCGGAAATTATGTTTTAGAGTAAACAATCTCCTTTTGCGAATTGGATATTATGAAAAACATGACAATAAAAACCATCTACGTTGCTTTGTATCACATTCCTGAATTAATTTCGTGGTGGTTATACATATGAGCAGTAAAAATGACGTTTTTTTAAACAACACAACTATTTGTGCATGACTGTGCATTTCGGGAATGATGTGCAAACTCGTGCTAGGGAAGCGAAGGGAGTAATCATCGTTATAAAGTGATGTGTGTAGTTGGATCGATCAGCAAAGCAGTTAGAGATAGAGTTTCCAAGTGTGCTCAAACACACAGACACAAGTACAATTAAACAAATAAAATCAGTGAATAGGACAGTGACTGGAAAGGTATTATTAAGGCTGTTGAGAAAAAGTAAAAGCCTCTTTTTATGCCTGAACATGCTCACTTTCACCTCCCTCCAAAAAACCTATGCATATAACATCCTTTTTTTATTTGACTACATCAAGCCAGAGCTTCTATTTCAGTGGATTTACATTGCATTGTAAAATCTCTCTGTCATGTTGTCTCTCATTCTCGTCGGTTGCTTGTACTCACCACTGTTTGTGTACGGCTACTTCTCCTTTCCAAAGTAATTTCAGGCTTTTCTTTGCCCAGAAATTGCAATCTCTTAAGCTTTATAACATATATTTGTGCAAGGCCGCTTTCAAAAGCGACGTCATAATAGGAAAGAGACGAAAAATAATAGTTTGTTTGTGTGAAGTAGGAGAGGGAGAGAGCAGGGTTGGTAAGAGTTGAACAAAAGATTTTCCAAGAGCTTGTTGGCAAATACCTAGTTTCTATATTTCATACTCGTATTTTGATCCTCCACTGACTTTAAGGATGTATGCATGCGTAAGTGCACACTCCAACAGAAGGGAATGACCTGAAGATAGATACTTTCCAGTGGTATCCATGTGTGCAAGAATTCATATACATATATACATTTAATACGTAGATCAGATGCTGTTCTTCCACCTCTTTTGGCTTCATCTCACAGTTTACCAACTAACCAGCCTTGTTCCTACTCTTAACTTACACCATCAGCAACATCAACGTGTTCTGTGTTTGGAGTACAAAAGGCATTTCACTTTTCTCAGAGAGCGAGAGAAAGGGAGAAAGAGAGAGAGACAGAAAAAAAGAAAAAGGCGGCCGACTCTCATTTTCGTTCAATTCTCTTCTCTTTCCTTCTCGCGTTTTGGCAAGCGAGCGGACGGACGCAGTTGTTGTTATGGGAAAGTAGAAATTCTATTGTACAGCTCGCATCACAGATCTCTTTTTCTTGTGTAACCTCCTTCATCGTCGACATCACTCTCTGGCAAGCAAAGGCATCTCTGAAAAAGCTAACGCTGCAACTTGCTCCAGTTATATTACTTACTTACATTGCTCTATAGTTTGATGCTCAAGTTGAGGCAAGACAAGGAGGCTCAGTGACTAGTATAACAGTCATAATGTTGGGAATAGGGCAATAAAATTATTTGAGGGGACCCGGGAAAGGATCGGCAACGGAGAGGAAAGCACTGGTGAGCTTGCTGCTAGGAAGAGAGCTTCAACTAAAGATATTATTATTCTTGCTTTAGATGTGCTACACGGGGGAAGCTCTAGCCTACAAACTACCTTTAGCCAAATGGTATTCCTATGTATGTAGCGCACAAGGAACACATATTATACATATTAAATATGCCCCATGTACCTATTGGAGACGGAAGCAAAAACATAAGTGGAATTGAATGGAAAGAAGAAGGGGGAAAGCAAAATTCTTAAGTTTTTTCAACTCCCGAGTCTTTCCTAAAACCGGGTGTTCGTAGCGTATCCAGAGAGGGAGAAAAAGTGGAAGTGTAAAAACCCTACTGACACCGGGAGGCTGCTCTTGTTTTCTACTCTACCACTGCCAATGCTCCTATTCTTATTTCGGAAACTATTCTTATTTGGCTTACCCTCCTCCCTCGCACTAAGATATGATGTATACCGATTTGGTCTATGTTGCTGGATCTCTGGAGCGTCTGCTGGAGACACACATATACTAAAGTGCATGCAGACGTACACACTCTCACACACACACACATACGCAACCACCAGCACTGCTGTATGTGAAAGTTGCCTATCCCTACCTACAGCTAAATACATTTCAAAAAATACATATATATAGGGTATATATGCATGTACACAAATAGGGTCCTTTCCCATTGATATAAGTACGTGCATATGATGCATGTAGATGCGCTACGTACTACATGGTTGGAGGTATAGCTAAAGAAGACAGATATGCATGGAGTTGATACGTCACCATGGATACTGGAGTCTGCGGACTCTGGATCTCCGCTAGATCGAATTCTTCTCTTTCTCATAGTCAGTATCATGATGTTGGTCGTTTTGGACTTGTGTAATAATGCAGCTGGGTTGTAAAGTTGAGCCGACCGACCAGTCTAACCAAAACCGACCGACGCAGTACTATATTTGTAAGAGAAGGAACTCTTTCTTTCTCCCGTTTCTGTGTTGTGTGTACCAGTCTCCTCGTATATGCAACTCTGTATGAGAGTGTGTGTGTGCTGAAGCCATTTTTAGTTTCACCGTCCTTCTTCCTCAGCCGTCTCTACTACACTACATTTTTGGTACTCCTGAAGCAGCTTCAGTATCGTTCCTGCTTCTGCGATTATTGACACTACAACTAGCAGCAGTTGTCGTAGAACAGCGTCAATACCGTCTTCTCTCCTTTTTACAGTTGTTGTTGTTCACCACTCCATTCTTTTACTTGGGTTCCCATCATCGTCTCCGTCTGCCGTCCCAACCAATTCTGCCGAGCTCACTCTTTTTCTGTTCTGCTTGCAAAGATCGAGAGAGAAAGAAGGAAGCCTCTCTTGACAGTATCATACTCGAGCTCGTCGTTGTCGTGGTTGTACTACTCCTCAGCTCACTATTATCACTACCTTCATAGTTGTTACATTCATTTTCGTCAGCTCAAAACAACAACAACTCCCGTTAAAGATTCGCGATTTTGACAACAGTGCGTGTCTTGTGTTGTCTCCTGTGCTCCGTCTGTCACTTGCTCAAAAAGAAACGGTTGCTTGGTTTTCTCAGCTTATCATAGTTTGTGGCTTGATGGTGGTGACTTCTGCGATTTCCTAAAAGGTGTTCCTCCAACTTGGTTTTTTCTCTCTGTAATTTATAGCGGTTTTTTAAACCGCATTTTTGAGTGAGTAAAAGTGACTACTTTCGCTACTTCCCCAACAATGGGTGGTGGACAGCAGGTCCACGTGGCAACTGTTGAGTCCGAGGTCGAAGGCTACAAAAAGATCTCGGAAGCTGCCACCCTTCCTCTTGCGGAAAAAAAGCAAGGTAAACAACCAAAGGAAGAAAAGCCCAAGAAGGAGAAGAAAGAGAAAAAGAGTAAGAGCGTTACTGTCGTTGAACAAACTGGACCTGCTGGAACTGCTCCGGAGGAATTTCCACTTCCTCCACCTGAAGACACACTCCTCAACATCATGGTACTCAATAGGTGAATACTTTTGATATTTTCCTTGTCAGAGAACCAACAGCTTCATTTGTTAGCGGATAATCAAATTTAATTTGGTAGCACGTTACCCCTTCCGTTCTCTCTAGACTAATTGTCATGGACGTATTTTTATTCACGACTTTGGCATGCTGAGCTGTAGTATTTATGTAGTATGTAAGTACATGAAGTGTCCAAATATAAAGAGCTGCTTGCTCTTCGAAACAAATGTTCTACGTGACTACACTTCATGCCATATCTTATGTCACGTTTGCAGCATCCGCTCTGAAAAGTGAAGACAAGAGTCAATTGTTCAGCATACATTTAATAGGCTTAAAATACATCTACATCAAACTTTTTACATGGTAGATCTATTACACATATGCATCAAGTTTTTGGCTTCAACAAACTAAAAGTTATGATACATGCATAATACCTACTCACTGTACTGTAGGGCATTCGAGGATAATAGCGAAAATAAAACCCACTTCACAGTCAAAAGTCGGCACTTACTATTATATTTCATCCTGAAAGTATTTAGCCATCCCGGGCATCAGTAATGCACATACCTATACGGTAACATTTAATATGGTCTCTAACCACCAAAGGTATATGGCACGGACAGAGAAATGGATGATGACCTGGTCAAATAGAATACATTTTGGTGCCGCTAGCGAACAATAACATGATGTTACAAATAATTTTCTGAAAAACATGTTGACATTCCGTTAGCTCTCGGCAGTTCCCTTCTCTATGATGCTACCGTGACTTCTCTACTTGCTTATTGGATGTTGATGTCCTTGTATTTGTTCAGTCGTTTGATCTGTTGGAGTTTGCACAAACAACCTCGTGGGGATCTTTTGTTTAAAGATTGACACTGAGTAGAAGCTCACTAGGGTTTAAGCAAATTTTTCAATTGCTTGGAAACCCTGGGTACCTCAACACTTTGAGATTAACATTTATGTATGTAGGCTTGGTGTATTTTTGGGTCAGGTATTTTTAATTCGTCGTGTCTAATTTTAAGGCGGAAATAAATCATTTTTTAAAAAGTTTGTTGATAAAACCTCAAGATAATCAGTCTCTGTTTCCGTTAATTCCAACATTTTGGATACAAACGTTTTAACGATTTGCAAACGAACAAAATGCAGTAGTTCATGTTTATTTTTGCATGGTATAGGAGAAAGAATCTGTAAGTCTGAAGGAAAGAAAGTGCGTGCATGTATGCACCGTCCTTACAATTCCGTCACTTTAAACCCACACCATGCAACCATTAGCATGGTGGATTTGGTTGCAACCTGTAATCTATAATAATTACTAATCAGATAAGAACGCCACCGTCCCATAAAATGCATTGCGAGAGCGTGGTTTCTCAAACGCTAATTGTGAGGCGAATACGTAATTCTGCTACTCCGCTTTGTATGCTGTTGCCAGGCTGTATACAAGCGACGCTCATCATGGTCACGTACAATCTACGACTTGCGTAGTATAAATTATAAATTGTTCACATTAGGCTAGTATCATGGAGCGATGAAAGACAGAAAACGAAAGACGATATTGGGTACGCGGAGTTTGATTGAGTGTGAGTGAATTTGAAATCGGAGATTGCCTGCATAAAATTTAGTCAATATGAAAATATTATAAGCGAATAAAATAAATCTGGATTAATGTTGGAAATTAATATGGTTGGACATTTCAAAACGTATTTATTTTCATTGTGCTCTTTAACATTTAATACAAGTACAAAAAATAGCAGGAAAGGGTAGAACTATGTTAATACGCCTCTGGTCCATTTTCATTGCATTTGTCCAGCACCGTAGCTTTGCCCTGTATGAAATAAATTCCCTGCGAATAAACAGCATTAATAAATTTCAGTCTTTGCCCTCGTTTATTATGCCTGTTGCCATTAGCCTCCAGTATTGGATATTTAATTGGCGAAAAACAAAGCTGGACGCACATGACATTTAGTTGTAGTCACAAAAGAAATGGAAAGAATGAGTGCATTAGGAATTTCTTGCTGGGATTCAACTTCACTTTCCTTCCAATTTTCCATCTATCACTTGCTCACTCCGTAGCAAACATTCTTGCGACGCACATACACAATTTTGACGACTGAGTAGTGACTACTCTCAAACTGTTCAACTTGGCTGAGCATAATTTAAAAAAGTAGGTACATACAGCACAAAAAATGCTACCCCAATACGATGACGACGGACGCATGCATGTTAGCAGTATATTGAGCGTGCCATTCCAACTCGATATGCTCATGATATGCATGTACACATATATATACATATGTGTAATATAAAGGAATTATAATATGAGCAAATGACATGCTTCATTCTCACTCATATACGCTCCGTTTTATTTGATCGTGGTGGTACGTAAATACATTACATTAAAATATTGGTGGAGTTTCCTTCATTCCGTGGCCTTTGTAATCGTATAGAGTGAGTGGATGGATGGTTGTTGTCGGGCAGTCTATCGGTCAGTTGGTAGCTGGTAGGTGGTTATGGGCAATGTTATGTTTTGGTTTTATGTTTTGTTTCGTTTTGTAGGTTCTTGCTCTCTCTCTCCCTTACACTCATACCCCCATATATAGCTTCGCGCATAACAACAGGTTCAGCAAGACATGAAATGCACAACAGTAAAAAAAGTTAGTGTTCCACACTCACGCTCTCAAAAAGCATTTTGAACCTTTTTTGTCCAGCAGTTACTGCTGACTGAGCTGAAGAGCTCATGCTAATACGCGATGCATGGATGACACGAGAGGATTTTCTTTAACTAAGCCTTTGCTGCTTTTCAGACATTAAACTCCTCACTTTGTAAATGCAATCAAACAAATCAACGTGAACTGTATTATGTTGTCGCGGTGGACACTTGCTTGACTGCCCAGTGGGCACTCTGTTTTGCAAAACATCAATGAGCCTTCAGTTGAGCTTTAGCAGTGTTCATGTGTGGATTGTTGTTTTGCGTGTTACTTTAAAAGCTGTTGGATCTCCCACGAAACTACTTTGAGCTGTCATTTCTTGTAGGGAAGGAAAGTACCTGGATACACAGCTCTGTTTTCATGTTTACATTAACTCCTGTTGTTTATTTTTGTGCGGGTTGGGGTGGCAGTTGTTGTGAATTTGACAAAAATTCTAGTGTGGTTAATTAGTGAGGATTATGTCGTGGCTAGTGGAGCCTTTAAAAGGGTGCGTTGTTTTTTTTGCTTTGTGCACACACATCCTAATCAATAATCATTACGAGTGAGATGACAATCTCTTTGTAATCATCGAATTGAAATATTTAGTTACTTCATCCTTCACAAGATTAATTTAGCAGTCTCATGCGTTCATCTCTAAATTAGGATATTAGAACCACCACATGCATCTAGCATGTGCAACGATGCTTCATCTCTCAAAGGATTAGAATATGTAGTATTAATTTCATTACTACCAAGTAAAGTTTTTATACAGTTCCAGTTTTACCTTTCATGTTGGAGAGAAATGATACTTTCCCATTTTTCATTTCTCCCATTGGGCATCTTTATCAATTCTAGTGTGGGCAATGAAATAATGACTACAACCTACAATGTGCTAAATAGTAGACAGACACCACGTATAAAAATTTCCCTTCTTGTTTTTGAGTATGATTGATATGTGATGCATTAGATTACTTTGTTTCTATTTTATCGATTCTCATCCTCATGATATTCCATGTTGGGACTAGAAAGAGAACTAAAGTTTTGTAAGGGAATGAATAGCATAATCATATCTCTTGTGCATTATATTATGTTACAATGGCAATAAGTCAACAGAAGCAATTTGTATCCGACTTTGTGTAGGTTTATAAATAGGGCTTCGGGATATGAATAAATAAAAGGATTGGAATAAGCACGCAAGCGTGGGTTCACTCAAAGGCTTAAACCAGATGCATTACATTATACCAACCACTCTGAAAATATATCTCTGTGATCATCCAGTAATCCGAATTGTAAAATCTATCCTAGACCATTTTTTTTGATGGAAAGGAGCAAGAGAAAGGAGTAGAAACTGTGTCACTGCCTGAACAAACTTCCGACAGCAAATGATTTTTGCCTAACATCTCATATTCAATTCCTTTGAATTGCTCCATAAATCTGCAAAAACTCATGCATACTTTATTCGCTACTTTATACCAAGACCTCAGGAAACTATAGGACGCTCGTGTCATGCAACATCAAAGGCTTCTATTGCCATCAATTGGTCATTCACCCATACCCTCAAAGTAAATACATGTGACGTGCTGCCGCATGGAGTATTGATTGTGGTATGGAATAACAATTTCGCCAAGCAGCGCAGCAATATCATAAGTTATTATGTATGCAAAATATAACGCGCTCATCATAACAAGAAGCCATATTATTATTGGTCCTTGTAAAATTTCTAAGGTCATCAATACAATTTTACGGTTCGCATAAATGTCCAAAGGTAAAGGGATAAATTAAAGAGTTATTTTGGCAGCAAGGTTTTAGTATGTATTTTCATTGTTGGTACTCCAAGACGCCAACATCTTTTCATCGTCAAAACTAACTTAACATAGTGGTGCTGGTATGTCACAAACTCAAACGGTGATTTTGCGCGAATGCATGGAAACTAAATGTAAGTAGTGAGCTGAGCTCCTTCACCAAAGTTGGGTGAAACAAACTTGGTAGCCAGAGTAAAGAAAGCAGCGCCCATACTAATAATGTGTGCGTTCCAATATTTTTTGTGCGGAAAAAGTTGTGGTATTCGCGTCACAATGTAGGAGTAAGGAACGGAGTAGATTCCCAACTCCTTTCCCCATTGGTTATCCTCATGAATGTTGTTGACTGTTGACACTGATCTTTTGTCGTATTTGTGTTTACCATTAGGACATCCCTCTTCATCATTACGAGTGCCCTGTACTGCAAGCTCGCGGTGATTATTTGTTTGGCATTCCTTCTCTCGGAAGTGATCACTCTCAACGTTCCCCTCTACTTCTTTGAGGTAAGTTTTGACAAGCACAATTAGTGCTAACAAATGGAAGCTTTCCACATAGCGTAATAGCATTTGTGGAGCTACACCAACATTTTGCATAAGCGTGTCATCCCCTTTTGTCGTATTGACTTTAAAAGTCTATTTTAAACATTGTTCACAACCTTTGCATTTTTAACGACGTGAAGCAGCCTCGTACGTAGCTGTAGACGAAAATCCATTTTCTTATCTATTCATGTAAAGTGGTGTGAAAGAAAAACAGGCAGAGTATATCTGGCCAAGTTGCTCCATCAAAGGAACGTTAATCATCCTTTTATTCGACCGAATAATGAGTTGATCCTCGTCGCTTAAAGCTTTTGACTCAATCAATACAGTAGGGTTGTGCTCTATCAATGCAACATACGCTGAAGAAGTTATCTTTAAAGAAAAGAAAGTTGAGACGCGTACGTTCGTACTTGAGCCTCCTTGTTGAGAAAAAAAGAAGCAGTTTGTCAGTTTTCAACATGGCAGCTCACATGCTCTTTGACGGCAATTTCTACAGAGTGTAAGCAAAAAAGTAATGCTCCTTTTTATGCGATATGAGTACCACACCACCAACGACGAGATGCTCAATATAAACAAGCTGCTGTAATAATGATTCACACTTGATAAAGCTACTGCGTCAATGTGCTGGAGTTTCCTGTAAGTAAATGATACTCAAGTAAGTATCTGGAGATGTGATGCCATCATCAGCCCCACACACACCAGTTTTACTTACAGTTATGTAAGTGTGAAACTGCCAGCTCGTGAGTGGAGCAAGCTGAAAATGAGAATGGCTAATGAAACCCAGCAAGGCTCCCACTTATACCTATATGAGTGAATGAAATGGTGATTATGATTATGGTTGGCAGCAACCTCCTTCTCGTCATCATCAGATGCCCAACATCGGAACGTATTGAGTTTTGAGGAAGACATGCTCAACTTTGCGTAAACACGGAAAATTTTCAAAGTACTTTTGGTAAAAACGGATTTTCTCTTGGAGCAACCTTGCCAGAATATAACTCTGTACATTGTTTCAGGACGCTTTTCGTCAAACTTTTAAATTCTATTGATAGCATTCCGACTTTTGTGGTTATTGATTCAGAGCGAATTTGATCTTCTCTTAGTAACTAAAGTACTTTCCATGTTAATATAGCAATTTCAGCCCAGTTTTCCATTTCCATTCTGATACTAGGGCCAGTATTAGTTTGTAAGTAGGTAGATCTTCATGTGAGTGTGTGCCATGAGGTTATTAGCAGTAGCAGCAAGGGCCTGTCAAGGCTCCCTACTATATTGTGGTTAGAATGTTGTGGCTACAGCCAAATTTTATAAAACTTGCTCGATTTATTCAGAGACGACACGGTTGACTTACCACAGGAGCCAGAATCCTATACATTATATGAGCATGTTATGCATATGTTTCACATCCACTAACTCTTGCAACTTTTTATTATGCCAGAAGCAAATGAGAAAGCTAGAGAGAAAAGTTGTTCACATGCCGTAATGCAAAGAAAAGAAGTTGTGAGTTGTGCCAGTATATAAAAATAAGTTGTAAAAGCGGGTTGCTCCAACTAGCAGCCTGGTGTAGTGGTAGTAGCTCCACAATACAATGTAATAATCTTTCTCCCTGATTCTAATTCCATTCTTGTTCTCTCATTTTTTTCGTATATTCCCCACCATCTCCACATTCTCGTCTGGAAAAAATTATCTGGATATATGTGCTGGGAACAACTCCTCGTTTTCGTTCTGTAAACATTCATGGGAACATGGCAGGTTATCTTCACCTACTTGTATGGAGGAAGTATTCTATTTTTCCTCTATGTGTTCTGCTACCTGCTCCACGACTCGTCTCAAAAGAAAAGGCAACGAAACAAGGAGAAAAAGGATAAGGAAGCCAAAAAGGATGAGGAAGTCGCTTCGGATGCTGCTGCCAGCAAGTCGGGTGAAAGGAAACAGTCTTTCCTTCAAGTAAGTTCTTTCGTTTTTTGCAAATCATTTTCATCGTTCCTTTCCTTGGTCGTGTTTCGTCGCTCCCTACTTTTTTCTAGCGTCTACGTTACTAGCGGATCTTGCTCCAAGAGGCTGGATGGAACAACGATAAAAATGGGTTTCTCGAAATAGACTACCACTTCTCTTTGTATTTCGTTGGAGTCATAATAACCACTGTTGCATACGGAACAGGAACGGAATACGAATTCCAGGAGTCAAGTAGCAAAAAGGAGTAATCGTAAACGTAGTTGATGATAATTTCAGACTTCCCCAAACATACATATCGTTTGCATATGCATCGTTTGCACACTCGGGCTCAAATGGCAAGCCACTCATCTTGTGACACAAACATCCATCCTATATTTCACGGTCGAGGGGTTCACCAAAAGCTGAATTTTAAAAAGGTTTTCCCATCATTTGCATATTTCCCATTGCATTGCTAATAGTTTCCAGTTTGTCTAGGTGTACCTACAAAAAGTTTTTAGCATTAAATAATGATCTTGAGGATAGGAAACGTGACGTTTTACACATGTCCCATTAATCAGGCTTGGCAGAAAAGCGGGCACAAAGGATATACATCAAAATGTAAACACATCATACTTGTGACTTTTGGCCTTAGCCATGCAAACAACAGAAGACAATTTCAGCACTTTCAGTCACACACCATATTTAGTCTTCATGTTTACTCTAGTAGGGATGGAAACAAACAAATACAAATATTTATTGAATTTTAGCAACCATTTCTTTTGGCCACTGGTTTTATTCGAGTTCCACATAATAACGCAAATCGATTTATTGTAACTGCAATCCGAATTGCTTTACAAATGCTCACAAGTCGGAAAGATTTGTTGGAATGTTTCATTTAAGATGTTTTAGCCTTTTTTGCTACACATGTTTCATAGTAATTTTCAAAGGATTGGGATTCCAGCATGTTTTTCTTTGCAATATTTTATGATTTATTTGACATAATATTTTAGGCAATAGTTCATTCAAAGTTGATTCATTTTTCATAACTTCATTTTTTGTGCAAATCTGTCTTGGCAGTCATTTGGATTAAACGCTTTTCCATTTCTAGGATCTACATTGTAGCATTATATTAAAATCCACGTTTCACATCATCCACAGAAATAGTTCTACATCTTTGCTTTAATTTTTTTTAAATATGAAATGAATACCAAACCAATGTTTCCCAGTCATGTATGCATATGATTGTTTATTCAACGACATTTTTTTGGCTCTATACTAAAGGCATTCCTTATGCTACCTTTCAAGCGAAATCCTATTTTAAATTTGCATCAGTTAGAGCATCAAGCATATTTTACATATTATGCTGGTCCCCCGTCATTTCAAAATATTTCAGCTTAGGGGATTGTATAGAAACTGCTTATAAGGGAGGAGTAGACGCGCACACACCAGCCAGTTTCGTAAGTGTGGTATGCTTGTGAAGCGTTTTAGTGGTGAATACTGCAAAGTATTTTGCATATCATGATGCTTTCTCCGTCATACACGAAGCTACCTATTTTATCCCCTGTTTGCTCTTTTTTGAACCTTCTCTAGGATGAAATAGAGTGAAAAAGGAAGGAAAACGTAGCTTTGGATGATTAATTTTTTAAGACAGAACTTCAGCGCGTATAGTTTCGTATACTGTAAAGCTACATAAATAGCTATATTTGTGAGCGGAGTTTAGTAGGGTACTGCATGTTGAAAGCTATTTCATCTCCGGGAGTGTTAGCTCAGCACGATTTCCTAATATTATAATATAATGAGATGCTATCGTATAGAAACTAGACTTTTTGTAGACTGCTCCTTTTTATTCCTTTATTGCTCTTGTTCAGCATTACCTTTTTTTCATATTATTTCGTACTAGAATGAGATGTGATGAGTGAATGACGAGAAAAGAAATGGAATATGCAAGGGAATGCTCCATTTGATTTCTTTTCATTGGAGAAACGCTCCCGTTTATCTAAAATATTTCTACAGTAATTGAGCCCAAAGATTACCTTTGGTTTTCTATTTCAGCTTTAATCTTCTCTACTCTTCTACTACTACTTCTCTAGATTGAATGAGATAAGGTTGTTTTGTTTTCTACGTGTAATGTTATACCTCTATAAACTTTTCTGCACTACTCTTCTTCTAGGAAAGTCGACACAAAGGCAAGTATGAATTAGCCGAACGAGAAAGGCTAGATCCACTCATGCCTAGTGAGGTTTGTACTTTTATTATTTTTTTCTTTCATTTTACCTTATTTTGTTTGGTGGAGAATTTTAACATCACTGCAAATATGTAAAGATACATACACTCATACGCATGCAAATGCTAAACACAAAATAATCATTTATGCACGTTCTCAAGCATGTTTTAATCACTTTGTTCTATTTTAATGAGTACCGGATACCAAATTCATTATTACACAAGTATTAACACGGATTAGCCTTAGGTTTTGTTGCCAAATTACTGCTGCAGATTCTGGTTTGCAAATTTTACATTACTTAAACTAGAAACTTAGGGTGCGAGTATTATTAACTTTGCAAGCTATTATTTTCCCAAAAACTTTCAAACTTTGTGTGTTTTGCAGAGTTCCGAAACTGATTGTGAGTTGGTTAAACTTTGCAATGTATATAACTATCGGCACAATGGGCTGTATTGAATTTGAGAAAATTAGATTACATTGTATTTTGTTAACCTAAAGTTTTGAAATGCAAACACTGAAGTAGTAAGGGTATGTAAATATTCGAAAGCATGTAGTAGTAATGATAGAGTTGCACCTTTATATGAATATAAAATTATTACTGTATCGTATTTCTGAGATGATAATTGATCATGTATGTTGCGATGCAGAGTATATGTATTTAATTCAATATGGATGAATTAGTAAGATTAGGTTGTGTATATGCTCACAAAAATGGTTTTGGCTACATACATTAAGGCACACATAATACCCTTGCTAATAACTCACCGCCGAAATCTCATAAACAACTGGTTAAAACTTAATACACATCACTTCATCATGCGCCAATCCATCAATTTGCGTCAGCCTGTCATAGGCTTTTAGCCAAGACGTGTAAACAGATGGAAAATGGAATCTATTGTATTTTCTAAGCTCAGTGACTACAGCCTGCTCAGTTCTCTCATCCAAAATTTGTCATGTATTATTTTGTATAGTTTTCTAAGACGTTTCCCTGTCTTTAATTTTGGTAAGCTGAAAGGTCATACTCACTGGGAGCTTCAAGACAGAGTTATTTGCGAACCTTATATCATCATCACATGTTGCAGGAATTCGGATTTCGGCGTAGTGTGAGCTAACTAACTCTGAGAATAAAAGACAGTTTGTTTTGTGCGCAATCTGGAGCGTCGATGTCATGTCATTTATCCTTTCTCTTACATTCGTTTTGTTTCTTTCTTGTTTCCGACAAAGTTGAGTTAGTTATGTGTCAGACAAGTATATAATTTGATATGACCACTGAAGGGTGATCTCTTTTGTTGTCAAAGAAACTTTCGTGCATCCTCTGACGATGGAAATGAGAAAATGATACTCTTGTCTAAAAGACTTACTTACCTAATGCATACATTCATATGCGTATACTTTCCACGACTCAAATCTAGGATTTTGCTTTCTCCTATGAGAATTTAGGAGGGTTGGGGATCTCCAGCTTTATAATATTATGCTTTGATTTTTTGAGCAAATCCTTCTTTTTAGTTTTTGATATTTCTCTAAAAAAAAGTTATCTCTTTCTTGACTTTCTTCCATATATTGTGCTTTATAGAACATGTTGTCTGAATTCCAAAATAAATGCTTCGTGCTAAATTACATTCCTTTATGTGTGTTCATGCGTGCAGGAACACTGCTGCTTCAAGTTTTAACCCACGAAAATGGCAAACCCATCTCGTAACAAATGTTTGAGATAGGTGATTGTAAATGTCTGAATCTCGTATCTACTCGTATGTTCATATAACGTAACATGGGTGTTTATCATAGACAAATGCATGGGAACTTTTAAAGTATTCGAGTGGCTCCTTCAATTCACATGCTTCGCGAAATAAAAATGTTCACCATTTAAAGGCTCTCTATTTGGGTTTCTTTTCAACTCTTTAGAGCATGCTAAAAGGAGTAAGGAAGGGGAGTGACGCAAAAGATGTGAATCTAAATGACGGATCCGGAGAAGCAGAATCAACCGCTGCTCAACCACCTTCACAAGGCCAAGAAAAACCTGCTGCGGAGTCGGCTACAACATCTGCCAAAGAAAGCCAAAAACCCAAGACGAGTCAAAGTGACACTGCTCATGGATCCTTCTTCCTCCGAATGGGAACACTTGGTAAGCTCATGGTTAGCTCTTGTAGCTGTGTTTTATGATGATGATGATGATAATCATGAGAGTAGACATAAACTCTTAGGGAAAGTGAAGATGCCATAAGCAACAGTGAGATGGGATGCGATTTGAGTTTCTTCTCCTTGTATCTGCTGTATTTGAAGTTGTAATGTAATGTATGGCAATACTCCATGCACAATTTTGTACTGTCGAAAAGTTCCTAGGAACCACACAGATCTTCGTATTTGCCTTGTGATTTTCTCGTTTGAATTTTTCTTTCAAGATTGTAGATGAAGACACCGAATCTAATTTAGTTCTTGCATTTTTAACGAGACTAGAATAAAACTTATGTGGGTTTGAGCACAATGGAGGGACTGCTATTTGGTAGTATCAAGACCACTTTTGGGAGTTTGTGCTGTTATAGCACAAATTAAACTTACACAATTTGTATTCGTCATTCGAAAATTCGCACAGCGAAAAAGAAACCATCAACCGTAGGTAGAAACACATCCTTTTCGGATCGGGTAGATATATTGAGTTACACAAACTCGACAAAGGGATTGATAACTATTGTTTATTCCGTTCCTCAATTTTAAACCTCGATATTATGTTGATTTCGTAGATACAAGCCCACTGGAATTTGCAATATATACGGCTCACATAATATTTTATCAAACAAACATGATCCTTTCTCTACACTAGTATTCCCGTGAAACAGAGAATATTGCAAAGTGCCAAAAATCAATAGCAAAATAAATCCCACGACAATATATTAATTGTGTTGTGTTGCTGTTGCACAACATGAGACACCAGTAACAGTGATATTTTACATCCTGTCTAGTTTACGATTTTTTTTGCCAAGACAATTGACCGTCGGGTTTGGAACAAAACCAACCTAGTGCTGGTTCTGGTTCGTTCCCAAACGTGGGTAAAAATTGTGTGAGTGTGAGTATCCAAGTATCATATAGCACTTATGATGATGACCCAATAGGAATATAATACAACGCTGCCTACATCAATA
This sequence comes from Orchesella cincta, assembly GCA_001718145.1. Classification (NCBI taxonomy): domain Eukaryota; kingdom Metazoa; phylum Arthropoda; class Collembola; order Entomobryomorpha; family Orchesellidae; genus Orchesella; species Orchesella cincta. The sequence goes on along the minus strand of LJIJ01000066.1, from coordinate 46,903 downwards.
GTATATTATTAACGATCATTATAATTCTCATTTGGCACCCGAACGGCTTTTCTCCCGGTTCATAGTTAAGAATTCAGCAGCAAGCCTGGAAAGTTGATACGAAAAAAATACGTAGATACATTATTAAAGGGAACAAACTTGGTATATTATGTTGTTAGCTTGCTCAAACCTTATAGAAATTTAAAATGAGACCAGTAAAATGCATATGAATGTAATTGCTTTTACGCAAAAATAATGTGTTTACTGGCTTCGTTGGATTCATAATCATAACTATTCCAGTTTGCTGTCAGGATACTAGCAGCAATGTTTTTATTATATCTACTTTCCCAAAAAGACATTATCATTAAATATTCGGTTGGTTGGCTCAAAATTATTCTGTGTTGCAAATTATAAGACACCTTCTACATGGAATGGGAAGATGTAGATTTTAATTTACAGAGTTAGGTCTATACCATGTCTATACATTATATGTTTAGTTTTTCATTCGACATGACAATGAAATCGTTTTCGTTTGATATATTTACTCCACGCTTTTATTACATTCGTATCCCATTCATAATATATGTAATACAATTATGGCAAAAACTCATGAGCTCCTTTGCATCCTTTTCTGTTCAAACACAGCTTTCGGTCTTGGTGCAATGATCTATATTGGGTTGGAGCTGGGAGCTTTCTTTGAGATTCCTATTGGATCCTCTTGTTACAACATCCTTCGCGGCGTTAACCCTCTTCTTCAACTGATATTCACCTTCATGCAGATGTATTTCATCTTTATCAACTCCAGGGTATGTTTCTCAACACTTTTTATGTAAATTTGATGAAGCAATAGTTTATTTGCTTGTAGACACCAGCTCGTATTAATGTAGATCTGTTAACATGCGCGTGTACCTAAATATACCGTTGTTTTGTTCACCCATGATATTCTAAACCCTATCGATTTATACTCATGTCGCTTGCTCTTCTTTCTGGGACGGTTTTCGATTACGTTTCGCCAAAAATTCTGTTTTACGTAGATAGAATTTACAGGCCGTCTTAGTGAACTTCTTTTTCACCTCGAAATGCCAAAGTTCACACGTACTGACGCGCAGAAACACCAACGATATATTTTGCTTTTGCATTATTTTTGCTTGTTGTATAAATAATAGTGCTTTTATGTACTGGAATTGCATATTCCTGTGATTGTAATTGCAGCTGAGGATTCACAAGTTCAAGATCATTGCAAGATTTGGATTGATGCATGTTGTGGCAACCAACCTTTGCGTGTGGATTCGGATTTTGGTACGGGAATGTTTCAAGGAAATTACGAAGCATATTGATGGCAACTCTGTGTACTCTGAAGATTACATGATTAAAGGTTAAAATGTTTTGATTTCGTAAATACACGTTTCGTATTATAGAGAGAAAGCAGATGGGTGAGGAGAGGAGCAATGTTTTTAACATTTGCCACTTGGTAATTTTTCAGAGGGAAATCGATTGTTATACACTCGTCTCGGGTTCTGGAACAAAACAGCAACTACAACGGCTTCCCCGGATCAGGACAACATTTACAACAGCATGAATAACAACAACAACAACTACGGGATGGGAATGGGTGGCATGGGCTTAGCAAGAAACCCTACACCTTCTCCAACCCCAAGCAGTTTTGATACCGGTAGTCCATTGCCACTGAACGTCTCTTGCGAGCGGTTCTTGTACATGGGAACAATTGTGAATGATGCGGCTCCATACCTCTTTCCGGTGGTCATTGAATACAGTCTGATTGCTGCTGCTGTCGTTTTCATCATCTGGAGGAATATTGGACGCGGGGTGCCAGCAAAAACGTAAGTGAGATGTAAAAGAAATGGAACAAAAGTAGTTGGAGAAAAGGAGAAAGTTTGGCCTAAACTTAGTTTCCGACTTTCACTACAATGTTCACATTATCGCCTAAGCCATGCGTGAGAAAGTTTTTTGTGGAGTTTGATATTCACCAGTTCGTTAACTCATTAGACTGGATGCCTCTAGGAACAACGAGGAAGGTGAGGAAAGTCAGCAGGAATGGGAATTGGGAACGGATTCTTATAGCCGGTACACCGCTGGAGGGCAAGAGGGAAACGCTGCCCCTTCAGGGCCAGTCGACTGTGTGGGAGCAAGTAAAGGACTTTTCTGTGGACTTCTCTTGTTGGTTGCGGCTTTAATCTGTCTCATTCTCTTCTTCGTTCTCATCGCAAGGGAGAAATTCAAGTGGTTGGCAATTTATCTGGCTGACTGCTCTCATGCAGGGCTTCTCCTCCTTTCATTCTTGGCCACATTAATCGGATTCATAAGGTATAGTTGTTATATGCCACTACTACTATCACATAAGTATAGGTCCATGCGCACACTTTGCATTTTCTGCAAATATTCCTGGAACACTACAACGTCTACAACATCAGTTCCACTACTAATAATACTCCTCGGTGGTGTTAAGTAGGGGAGAGCATTTATCAGTGTGTTGCGCTATGGATTAAATATGTACATACCTACTAAAGGCCGGCTACATATAAAAGTGATTATCTCTGAAACTGTTGGATTTCTTTTCTTTCACACAGAGTAAGGCGACTCAGATTTCATGGAGATCATGGAAGTCCCTTGCGAGACATTTTGTTGCGTGTCTCTGTACTCGGAGTGTTCGCTTATGCTCTCTTCAGCTTGATCTCAGGAACAGTTCTTGGTCTCTCTTTGGATATCCCTGCTCTCTTGGTGGCAGGAACTGCGGCCCTTGTCATTCTCCAGGTTTGTTAGCGTCACATTTCCATTTGGGAATTAGAAACATTTTAGATCCTCCTGGAATTCTCACACTGGATACTTTACAAACAACTAGTTTTTTGCTTGCTAGCAGATTTTTAGTAGAATTCCCACCAGATAGCTAGCTATCTGTATCTGTGAGCTACACATGTAGCTCACAGAATTCCAATTTGCTATCCATGACTATTCCGTAGCCATGTCTAAAACTGTTTTTGCCAATAGAATTCCAAGTCATGTCTCCGTTTCCACTCAATGCAAATGAATGCTAATATCTTTAAAATCATTTTTATTCTCTCCTCCATCCAGATCATTATTCAAATGCTTTTCATTTCGGATGTGGGTCGACGTCGTATTCATCTCCCAGAACACTGCAGGACAAAACCAGGACGGCAAATTGTTACTCTCTTGCTAATAACCAACTTGACGATGTGGGCAATTGTGACACTAGAAATCCCGAAAGTGGAGAAAGATCCTGTACAGCTGAGCTTCTTCGGAACAATCCCATGGATCCTTGTGCAACGGTTCTGTTTACCACTCTACATTTTCCACAGATTCTTCTCTGCTGTTACACTCGCTGAAATCTGGAAAAACTCCTACACTCTCAAATACATCCCGGTGGCCACTGGTCCCTAAATACTGGTGTCGAATTCTCTAACATGGCCCTCATCATTTCAATACAAACATAGAAAACCAAGGGGATAGGGGTTCAAAGAGGGAATCATCATCCAAAGTACACGAGAACCATTACAAGTCATCCACGTCGTACAAAAATACTTGACATAAAAATACTAGGTATACAAAATGCAAAGAGAAAGCACCATGGGAAGGCAGTTGGAGCTAAAATGCAATGGTTTTTAACTTTTGTTTTTGGGAGAGGGTGGACACAATTTGACGATGCTCATCTAGATGAAGGATACACATTGACTTTGTAGATGCTAACTGTAATATTTACATGTTGCTTGACGTAGAATGCTTAACTCTAATATGACCATGGCACTGTTACAAACCTGTTGATCGGTATTTTAGTAGTTGGCAAGTACTTTGTAATTAAGAAATATTGCATACATACAGATTATATATAATCGTAGGAAGAGTAAAATTATTCAAAAATGTTATGTACTATACTCAATGGAAACGTAACTGTAGTACTATGCAGAGAATAAGATTTCCGGGAGAAAGTTTCAAAATCGACTGGTTTCTTTCGCGGAGTCAGAAGCAAAGGGATTTTTATGGTCGTAGGAATCATTTGTTTTCCTACAGAAAAAATAACCATAACTGCAAAACCAAGGACTGGAATGTCATCATCATAGTATGCAAAAACCATGCAAACTACCTACTACCGAGACTAGTAACAAATGGTACATGAATTTTTGGGTGCAAAATGAACGTGAGCTTGATTCATTTTATAACAAAGAGCAACAGTACTTTCCTATGCACATGAGTTCAATCATATGCCAATTCATATTTAGATCCAGGAATATTATCATCAGGACAAAAAAAACAAATCTCTATGATTACGAGCATCTTTATCGGTGATACTCATTTTGCAGTGTTCTCATACAAAGAAATCTTGAAATCTCAAGGAGTATAATCTTGTTTCTGACTTTGCTTAAAATTTTAAAAAATGTTGTGTAACCAGGAAACAAATCTTTCATGATATTTGTCATACTGTTAATGTTTGTATATTATATAGATTAAATTCTGCACAGGAATTGAAATAATATGGAATAGTTGTGGCTGAAATCAATTGGACTTGACACCACTACAAAAAAATGCTCGGTATTGATTTTCTCCAAAAACAAAATCACTGTTCATTAATTTTACCATGTAATGGTACTGATTAAAGTACGCAATTCTAATTAAGGTATCTAGGCTCAACAGAGAAAATCAAAAATTGTATGTAATTCATTTGATACAATCTAGACCCAATGATTTTTTACATTTCTACAATTTGATTACATCAAAACTAAATATTTCATAACTGGGCCATCAGCTAACATGCATAAAAAAAGTTGCATTTCAAGCAGATATATTCAGCTTTACAAAGAGATAATATGGAAAAATATTTATTCGTTTTAGAGCTCAGTTTTTAATTAGCTAGCTGAATATAAATTCTAAAAACAAAATCATCCAAAAAATATAGGGCTAATTGTGGTACATACTGGTAACTAGGTAGATGTTTGACTACTCAACAAAAAATCTTTAATCATACTTTCTTCATTAGCTAGTTTACCGAGTAAGGGACGGGAAGTGAGATGTTGGAAGGGAGAATTTGTATGCGAAGACAAGCTCACTGCCAATCTTTATTTTATTACATACTGTCATTTGTTTTGCAGTCAAGACTGCTAAAAACTAATCAAATCATCATGATAAATACTGTAGGGGTAGTAGGTCTATGCTGAATTCTGTTTCAAAATTTTCTTCGTTCTCACTGATCAAATGGAGTGACAAAGGGCAGCTGGCGAACTACTTTGAGTTGTTTGTAATATTACGCAACGATGCTAACTAACTTACATACATGTTTAGAATAATTAACCATTAACCTCATAAAATAGAATGGTTTATGTGTGACATTCCAAACTTTTTGTGCGTTTAATTACTGTTGGGTGAGGAGATATATTTATAGTTACGTTGTTGATGGAAAACTAGAGATACAACGAGGCTCGTAGCCAGGCAATGCTGTACATATGTAATTGAATGTTGTAATTTAAGTACATAGTTTATGACCAATTGAGTTACCATATATTATATAAAACTGTTAACTTGATAACATTGTGAAAAAAATGTTTTGTAACAAATATGTGACTAGTGTTTTTGTGCGAATTTTTGTTTATACTTGTTTTGCAAATCTGATTAAACAATGTTCTAGTCCTACCATTTAAAAATATGGTATTATGTTTTGTTTAACCGTACATTTTTAAAAAGCTTCTGAGTGTATACAGTTACAAGTGATTTAGATACGTCAGCTTTTTTATTATATAAACATTATTTAGTTGATATTATATTACGTCTGTAGTACAATTGTAACAAGCAGCTTGAGGACAACATTTAGCAACATTATAAAGGATGGTAGTACCTCCACGAGTTTTTAGGTAAGTAACTCTACTACTTATATGCAACAATGTAAAACAGTTTTATTCATTACAAAATAATCCATTACCATTATTATTGAATGTATTGTTATTACACAAAAAGTTAGATTAGTTGTTAATTATAGAATGAAATCTGTACATAAGCTGACGTCAACACACGTTGTGGAGGATTTTTGAAGATGAAGAAGAGTACAGATGGTAAACGATATTATTAATGGCGATAATATATTGTGTACTTCATAAACATTATGGAAAGTCTATTATATATATTACGACATATATTATTATGTCCTGTTGGAAATTGGTAGATGTTGTTTATCTTTAATTATTTATTATTACATTATATTATTATGGTATATGATAACGTATGTGGCAATGCATAAGTATTTGGGTGTAATAACGCGACATTAGCAGGCTTGTTGCTGTTTCAATGTTCAATGATATGATGAAACTTAAATATATACTGTTTTCATATAAGTCAACGTAGATTTGCACCTCCAATCCACTTTATTGGTAATTTTCTAAAAGGGCAGTTTATTCTGGAGAAAGTAGTGGTGGAAAAATGTGTGTACGTTTTAAAAACTTGAATGTTGTCATGTTACATCAAAATAAAGAACAAAAACTACACATTTAATATTAATGGACCTTGCTTAAAAATCTCTCGTTAGAAATTCTCAGGTATGAATTACGCTGAATGAATTACAATACTAATAACGACCACTAATTCTTTTAAAAAAAAGTCTCGACCAATGCTGAATTAATAACATGTCCAGAAGCAAAATATCAACAGTGAATCTTAATTTTCTACGTTTAGTAAGAATTGTGGAGTTAGTATGTATGAATGAATTCGTGTAATCCATGCTGAAAACATTTTCCCAAAAAAACCACAAAAAAATAACTCGACTCAAATATGTACTGATGAAAGGTAATACAAATTAATGTTACAGTGAGAAAAGCGCACGTATGCTTGAACATGAAAACACAGGCTTGATTTGAAAGACTTAAACGAGTAACATGCATGTAGCATTACTTAATTTCCGTTCCTCAATCTTAGCATATTTATAGTTTGTTGTTGGTGGAAACAATTAAAAATTCTTTAGGAAGTAATAATTGGTAGCAGTAAACTAAAAACACTGGCGGCAAAGCATCATATACGTAGATGGATGTCCGTCTCACGGTCAATAGTTATCTAAATTTGATGATAGAGACCAGTTGGTTCATTTAATAAGTGACGTCTTTCGAAAAATACAAGAAACCAAATTTTCAACTCGTCCTTTTAGCTATTACCTTTATGTCATATGGGATATCATAAGCTATTATGATTGAATACAGGATATTACTACTATGATATTAGTGAAAAGGTTATGTGAATGTAAAATAAAAATTACATGTTTGGTTGTTTAAAAACTATACATCATTTGAAATCTGACTCATAATCATTGACATTGGGAATAGAACATGTTTTTACACAGATTCCAACAAAAATCACATTCGCATCCTAAAAATATCATAAATTCATATTTTGTCCAGCATGCATGCAAAATGTGTTGATGAATTAATTGTTAATTGCGTGAATGCACCTGAAAAAATGTGTGTAAATATAGTATGAAGTTCTCATAGTTCTCAAGAAACCAGGGATTGATTTTGATGACCTCTCCAACCGCATTCCGTCGCCATGCATATGAAAAAGAAAAACTACAATAACTTGAACCAAACCCCGATTTTATTTTGTGGTTCATTTTTTACATACTTACGAAGAGTGCAGCTAACTTTCTCTGCCACTTTCATGCAATGGACCTTTATATGCAAAACCTATTATGTATGCATAATCTCAAATTCTCAACCAATGGTCAAAGTCATACCGCCATGCCAAAGATAATTCACATGACTACACAAATCACACTATTTTTTAATATCATTGCATGGGTCTGGAAAATTTTTCCATGAATAACTTAAACCATGTTGTATGTGAAGCAATAATTAAACAAGGAGTAAGAAACATTTAATATATAAATATAGCACAACAAAACATTTAGAAAGAATATTACAATATAAATAAAGTTTTACAAGTTCAGTGTTTATATAAATAAGTTAATTACACCAACTATGCATGTTTAAAAAATATAGTTCATCCACATTTATATATTTTTTTCTTAAATTTTGTAAGCTACCTTAATTTACTACTGCCACCTTCATTCGCTTATGTCTAATGTACCTTTTTACACTTGTGTCATGTCATCTCTCGAATGCATATGGACGAGGTTGACAACTGCGTCGGTTGACTCTTGGGCTGCCCTCCATTCGACAGGTTAGTTGGGCAATAATACAATATAATTCATTCACTCATTGCTAACATATAGCCTTACTTACGACTCGGTTTCCACGACTTGAGAGGTAGTTGCACTCCTTGGCTTGAGAACTGTTGGACCATTAGAGTTTCTTGCCTCGGATTTAAAAAAGTTTAGAACTGAGCGAGTTGAGCCAAGAAGTTGTTGAAACATGTCCAACTTGGTTGGCTTGTCGTTCTGCTGCTGCTGCTGTCCCTCTGACTGTTGGTTATCAGCACTGCCTGTCCTCTTATTTAAGTTGGAGGAGTCACTTTTCTTTGAGCTATTATCATTTGGTTCCCCCTTTGATTTGGAGGATATTGCACTACTACTAACGGAATTTATTGATGGGGAAGAATTAGAGTGACTTGTCTTTTTACTATAATAGTTACTCGAACTACTACTACTGTTATTACTGCTGTAGCTGGATCTTGGTGGAGGGTTATTTCTGCTATAGCTAATTGGCTTTGGTGTGGTGGTGGTGCTGCTAGCAGTTGGAGTTGTTGCTGATTTAGTCGATGTCAGTTGTTCTGCCATTTGGTGACGTTGCTGATGGGTCGTTTGGTTGACTTCTTCTTTTTCTTTGGAGGCTTTGTTGGAACAACATTATGGTACATCGACGCCTTTTTGGGAGGAACCGGTGGGAAAGAGTACTGAAGATGGTGTTGCGACTGCTGCTGAAGCATAGTTGGTTGGTGTTGCTGATGTTGTTGTTGATGTGCAAGGTGATATTGTGGATGCATCATCATCTGCATTTTCTGGGGATAATGAGACGATCTTGGACTAGGTCCATCCAAGTACGGTAAATATGTTCCGTTGGTGAATAATGTTCGACCTGCAAAATTTGGCCCTACACTGATGTCATGACGCTCATGAGGACCAGGCCCAAAATTGAATAACCGTTTGATAGTTCCAAGTAATCCAACTGGTCCTTGAGGGGCTGGTGGATACCCATAGCCACCCATGGATGCACCGTGATGGAGATTTGGATGCAAACCTTGAGGCGGAAGTACTTTGTTTGGCATCAACATACTTGCACTAGACATGGGCATCATTGACATCGATTTCGAAGGAACATTAAAGCGTCCTTTTCTAAAGATCGAGTTGATCAGTTTTGAGGAAAGGGCAACAGGTCTTCTGGTTTCTTCAACGGGAGCAACAGGAGCTGAGGTGTCAATCATTTCGGTTAGTTGACCTTTAAGAACACTTTTTAAGTATTCCTTCAGCTCAGGATTCATTTTACTTTCCATTGTCATTTGATCCTGTTCTCCGTACCAAGAGGCGGAGTGGCCGGGTGTGAGGTTTTTAGATGATGAGTGCTTGGATTGAGATTTTCCTGATTGGTTACCGGATTTTCCATCAATTGTTAAACTTTTATCAACTACCATTGGTTTGTGCTCAGAATAACTTCCCATTTTTCCTTTCTCGCCAAGTGCGTGTTGAGCAGCGACGATTTTCATTGCAAGCTTTTCTGCCAGTACATCTATTGCAGGCTCATATTCCATAAACTTGTTTTGCCTGCTGTGTTTTCCATCAAAGCCATATCCGTTTGGTGGGTGAAACCTTCCATGAGATGAGGGGGACCCTAGGAGTACATTTAGCAGCGTTTTCTCCCCACGGAATTTCGGAGGATGGCGTGGTTTTGTGAAAACATGGTTATTAGATGAAGCGGCTTCTGCTACGTTAGTTCCAACAGGAATCAAGACACCTATAAAGAAACGAAAGTTCAATCATACGTTAAAATATATTTCACACTTGTAAATACATACAACTTTTAAAATTTTTTTGTACCGTATGGTGTATAAATGGCTGAAGGTGGCCTTTTCTTAGATTCCATATATTTTTCCATCATTTTTTCATAATGCGTCTTGGCTAACACTTGATACATCTGGTGTCTGGGGTGAACAGGTACAGCCTGAAATCCAGGAGTGAGTGGTGGTTTTTCACCAGAGCCAGGCAAGGAAGTGAAGTCTGACATGGAACTAGCTTGTATCACAGGAATTTCCTTTGATAGCAAGGATGGTGGTGAGGGTCTCATTTTCTCTTCGGGAATAAGTTGGGGGAACATCAGCACATAGGGTGTATTGCTAAATGGCCTCTTTCCCTCTTTCTTTCCTTGACTTCCATGTGAGTGCTCATTGTGGGCGTCATGAGATTGAGCCTCCTCATCCAGTGATTGAATATCATGTGGCTTATCACCTCCAAACCCATGATGTTCCATTTCTTCCTGACCATAATTTCCTTGGGAATGCTGCTCCTGGCCATAATTTCCTTGAGAATGCTGCCCCCGGCCATAATTACCTTGAGAATGCTGCTCCTGCCCATAATCTCCTTGAGAATGCTGTTCCTGACCATAATTTCCTTGACCATGCTCATGGCCGGGATGTTGTCCTATTCCACCTGCATGTTGTAAATGACTGTGATCGTTTAGTCCATGTTCCGAATTGGGAGCGTGGTAAACGCCCGAGTGAATTTCAGCTACGGGACCTGAGTACCCATTATCTTTGGTAGGATCCCCACCTGATGAAGGGTAAGAGATGCTGTTGTCGTTACCAGTTGGTGGGCCATACTGTTGATTCCCACTGCTGCCGGTGGGGTCTGAAAATGAGCCGGATGGATCATGTTGCTCATTGGGATGTGGATATTGCTCACTTAGGTGTTGATGGGGATGATGGTCACTTGGATGTTGATGGGGATTTTGGTCACTGGGATGTTGATGTTGGTGATGCTCATGATGATGTTCATGTCCGTGGTGGGAAGAGGGGTCACTAGTTGGGCTGGGAGCAGAATCCTGATTACCATGTGGAGCGCTTTCATGAGGCTTGCTTGCATAGTTGAACAGATCATTGTCTTTCACATCGTTTGGTATGGGTGTAAACTCAAGTTTTGGTAGCTTGTCATGCGCCGGTGGTGAAGAGGGATCATATCCAGGACCACCAGTGGGTAGATGATCTACCGTACCCTGTTGGTAGGGACCATTTGATATGGAATTTGTATCACCCAGGTACTGGCCATGCTCTGGAGCACCGAGCGGGACAGCTCCGTGTATCTCTTGGGGTGGGAAAGGAACAAAACTTTTATGAAACGGGTGATCATGAGGAAGTGGGGGATTCGCAGGCTCATAATCAGGGTGCGTAGCCATTGTGTGAGAATGAGCAGGAAAGTTGGAATCCATCTGGGGCCCACTGAAGGAGTTTTGTGTTTCTGGTGGAGGTGGAGAAGCATTAGGTAAAGAACTGGTGGGAAAATCCACAGATCCAGAAGGTGACAATGAGGATTCTTGGTGGTTTCCAACATGTTCCTTCTCTGGCTCAGGGTGGGGGAGCAACTATCGGGGGAGCACTTTCGTGGCCATGGGCAGCAGGGTTTTCAGCTAAATAATTTGATGGGGGATATTGAGAACCTTGATTATCAACAGGTTGTTGCATTTCAAACGAGGGTGCAAAGCTGTGAACATCCGAAGGATGGTGATGATGATGAGGTGGAGGTGGGGGTGGTCTTGGTGGTAAAGAGAGAGGATGCTGATGATAACCGTGATCGCCATGTGGTGACATGGGAATAGAATTAATGGGTGGGAATGGCATTGTGGGTGAGTGGTGGGGTCGAGGAAGCTCAGAGCTAAAAGGGTAAGGTATAGGACCTGGAGGTGGTGGTGGTATATGACGATGTGATGGTGATTCAAAGGATTGACTGTGGAGTGGAACCTCTTCCACAGTCCCGTAAACTCCGCCAGGTCTCGGCAGCGGTTGATGTGGAGGTCCATCGTATGGATATGGATAGCCACTCCATGTTGGGAACCTGGGTGATGCATTATATGATTTTGTTGGGACAGATCCACATGCGGGGAATGGTCCACCATGTTCGGACTATGGATATGAGAAGCGTCAGGTGGACCGTTTTTAAACATGGTCTCAATTGGTAAAACATCATCTGCAGGGAACACCTTTCCAGGACTGTACATTGAAAGGTGAGTATCCGGGTTGAAATGATTTACAGGTGATAAATGGCTGTCATAATCATTGCTCGGCGTATCTGCTACAGTGAGGTGACTGCCAACCGTTTGAGCTTTACCTGGGAGGATGATGTCAGGTGCGGGAGTATCCGCTAAAGTACTGTGTTGGGTGCTGTATGGATTGTCATTAAAAAATACAACTTTATCCTTTGTCCTATCATAGTGGGAGCCTGCACCTGGCCTCTGGGACGATGTTGCGAATGTCGTGGCTTGTTCTGTATTAGACCCTTGAGCGTAATACTCTGTGCCTGTTGTCTTTTCTGTCTCGCGAGTGGGAGAGGGTTGGGAAGGCGTATCATATTTATGACTTGAGTAGGAGTCAGGTGGTGGTGAATGGGGTTTCTTCGTTCTGCGTGACTTTGGTGTTGTAGAGCTAGAACTAGTACGGAAGCCTTCATATGTTGAATGCGAGTCACTGCTGGGACCCTGATGACTTAAAGAATACGCTTTATTTTCGATTGGTGGCGGATCTGGGCGGGAAAGAGAATTTTCAATAGGGTCAGATTGCCTATCATCAGTTTCTAAGCCAAGATCCATTGGAACGAACTCTGGAATTTTCATGTTGTTGGCAGTGGGACTCGGGAAAAATGTATTTTGGGGGAAATCAGCAAAACTATTTTTCCAAACATCACTTCCAGTAGGGAAATTTTCAGTTGGGGCCGCCTCTGTTGGAGGTTCAGTTGTTGTGCTGGAAGGAAATGATTCTCGTATCTTTTGTCGCAGACGAAGCCGTGATGATGGAGACGGAGTTGAGAAAAAATATGTGCTAATTTTCTCAGTATGCCCCCCATTTCCAGGTCTTTCTAATTGAGGGGATGGAGTCACTCCTTCAGCATTCATTTGACTGTAGCTTTGAAGTATCATTGGTTTTGGCCCGTTTTTCACCACTTGCATGGTTGGCCTCTCACTTGAATCTTCAGTTGATGTTGGAGGACTGTAAGTTGTGGAAACTCGGGAGAGGTACGAGGTGGGCGTTGTACTCCGATATCTTTTAGGTCGCTGGGTGGATGGTGGTGTAGTTGTTTCAAGATTTGTTCCATAATAAACATCTTCTGATGCACTAGGCTTGCTTCCAGGATCCTCTTGTCTTGCTACGCTAGAATCTTGTGTATTTGTGTCGTTGTTGGACTTTTTAAGTTTCATCCTTCCCCTTCTGCCACCCCTAAATCGTCTCCGTTTCCCATTAGAGTTTACTTTTTTGAATGCTTCAGCAAAATCATCTTCTAAAGGTGGATTGTTTCCCTCGCCGTTTGGATTTATGAGTGCCATTGGAGTTGGAAGTTTTTCATGGATTTCATTGTCCTCTGGATATTCTCCATAGCTATCACCACCATCCGTGTCCAACTCTCTATAGAATTCTGTGGAAGATTCATGGGATTCCTGACCATTATATGTGGGCTCAGTCACCGATTCATCTAACTCAGGCATGCTAGGCTCTTGAAACCGATGAAACCTTGCTTGTCTTCCGGTTGTCTGTAGAATTGTAGGCAAAACTTCATTTGATGACGTCGCTATTTTTTCGGAAGAAAAATTCACCACAGGAGAATCCGTTGATGACTCCTCCACCGGCGTTTCCGTGGAACCATTACTAGACTCTGTGCTAGAAGGCTCACCCGTTCTATGATCTAGCGTGACTTTTGTCGCCGTAATGATCATAGTTGGCATTAAAATGGGGGACGGAGTTGATGGAGTAATGGTAACAGTGGATTTCTCTGATGAAGAAGAAGTTGGTGATGGCGAAGTAGGTGACAGGGCTGGAGTAGCCGTGACCTGGGTATCATTGTGACTCTCATTCGTACTTGAATCTGAAAAATGGATTGGGAAAAACGGAATTAATGTCTATATAATCAAGATACAGCCCACCATAAACGCATTAAAATAAACTATCAACAAGAAGCCAAGCGAAACTCATTCTTGTGCAACTTGATAATACATTTCATGAGTCCCTTCATTGGTTATGCATTGTTAAAATGAAATAAGGCTAACCATCGACTTAATGCATCGTAAAAATCTGCAAGACAAGGCCAGTCTTATGCTTTAGGCGGGTAATAACTTATTCAGGAGGTTGAAGTGTTGTAGTGTGTGTAAAGTAAGAAAAATGCTCAGTAGACCGTTACCATTTGCAAGCTTATTCCAAGCTACTTACTCAAACATTAGCACGGTCATTGCTGTTACGATATCCACACTTTTCTGCACCTATGGCCCACACACCATAAATGTGTATCATAATATAATGTTGTTATCGGGTTTTCAAACCACACTTTGAACCACTGTATGCCCATGTAACGCGTACTGTTGAGGGCAACCTGAGTATTGGATGCAGAAGCTTGTGCTTTCATACTACTGCCTGAGTTCACTGATGAGTGCAAAGGTTCCGCTCCCATTGTCCTTTCATCTCCCATCAAACATTTACGCACCTCATTCATTGTGGGCATGAAATAATATTTTGTCTTATCCTCAATCATTTCTCTCTCGCTCCCTACTTACCACGTATTGGTTGCCAGTTTATGGCTTGCATTACACAAAGTTTTCAAATTTTACGATTTTGTGAGTAAGAAAGAAAAGTAATTTGGAGGAAAACAGATTAGGGCATTATGTTTTTCTTCGTGAGTTTATATACTCAACCATATATATTTTCATTCATCTGAACTGACCATTAACATCGAAACTTATTGATGCTGTGTGGTCATCAGGAGACAAAATTGTGTGCGAAACAAACCCCACCGGCGTTATTTTCAATTGATAAGGAATCGAAGAATAATGGAAATTGATGCATTTACTTTTCACCCTTCCTTTACGGTTTATTTATGTAAACTGGTGAGAATAGAGCACTGAACGTGATTTTCATGAGTTGAAAGCCCTACATAAAATTATATGACCTGAGTTAAGATAAATACGCGCGTTGGTATAAATGCTGAAATATAGGATATATATATGTATCTATTTTATTTCAGGGAAAGCAATTTAAAATGATATTATGCATTGCACCACATCAATCCTATAAAAAATACACATTTAATGGGTTTTTGAAAACGCTCCCAAGTGAATTCGAATACAGAGATAAGTTGAATGTAAGGGCCATATAATATGGAAGTAGGTTTTTCTGTCGTACATTTGTTTTTAAGAGCATGATATTTATAGTGGATGCACTCGTCTTTGTTTCATGCAAGTGGTTTAATTAACATATTTCATATACATGCAACTCAACTCAAGTTCTTCATCGATATGCCAAGTTCATACGTAAGTTACAGGCCATGTCGTTGTTTTCATTGTTTCTCACACGATTCTCATTTCATTCTCATTCAGATCTCTGTTTTTTTTGCTTGAAACTGAAATTGGGTGACGTGTGAGGATGAGGAGTAGAACATTTTAATTTCATATTTTTATCTTCAAACATAATAATACGTCAACCCAGAATTTTATGATGACCAAGTGGCAGCTTGAGGATGCGTCTGATGCGTATGACGCTAGACAGATTTATCTTGGGTGACACTAAACACTCTCGTTGTGTGACACAAAATTTTAAACATTTGGCGTACCTTGTGATTCAATATCCCTCATTATCGTGCCATCTATCACGAAACACTTTCGGTTGAGGCTATGGTTTTCTGTCTTTTGCACCAAATTTTCATCCTCATTCATAATATTTAAAGGGACGTATAATCAGATAGTCAGCCTCAAATGACAGACATTTGGGTAGGAAGTGTGCTGAGGAAATTGACAGAAGTGTGTTTTGAAATCGTAATTTTGAAATTGCGAAAATGTAAAAATATTATGACACACAACTCTAAATGTGCTAGCACAATTACTTTATTATCCCCCAATTTTGAAATGGTGTTGCTTTTTCTCAATCGAAATTGTAATTCTTGTGCTTTCAATAAACATTGCCTTTTTTCTGCCTTTTTTGCAAGGTCACTAATAACGTTAAATTCTCAATAATTTTGCTGCTCGGATTTATGTAGTAAAGTTTCAGTTCAAGAAAGGTGAAACCACTTTTTTCAGTTTGTTTCCTTTCAAAGCGACTTTCGTAAGTTAATTCGGAATCCGTGCTTATGCCTATCTGAAAAACATATAGATGCGCTCGAAACGTGAGGCTTTATACCTCTTTCTTTCAGTTTGCCCTTCCTCAACTTTTTAAGCTACTGTGACAAACTCTAACTATTGCTACTTAATTTCCAAGAAGGCAGCAAAAGTTAATATAATATTGGTAACGGAGAATTTTGTAAACTCGACCGGCGAACATGGCTTATATGTAGTACAATAAGGTTGGTCATGGATCGGCAAGTAGACGCTAAATTAAATATGCATGAATATATAATGTAAAAATAACGTGGAAAAAATTCAATTAGGTATTTGACTTTTACGCTTCTTACATTTTGAAACGTAATACAAAGTTCTTCAAATAACTGCACTAACTATAAATTACAAACTTGTTTAAAGGCAATGATTCTTCACGTCTTTTTAATAGCAATATCACATATCAATTCCGTATATTGGTGTGATTTAGAGATGCCATGCCATCATAGTTATTATCATCATGCTATGCTTTCTGATCATTTGTTTCATCTTTTCATCTAACTCACTTCACAGTATTACCATCAGTCAGCACAACCTGAGACTTAACTACTTAACTTCATTCCAAGCAGTCCACGCAAACCATCTTCTTGAGGGAACAAGATGATCGTATTCAAAAATTTACATTGTTCTCTTATCTCTACCCCAGTTACTGCACTCATCTGCTTTGCTCTGTTGATTACTACATTTAAACTATAAGCCCTTCGCTCTGCATGTGCCCTCATCACGCGCGGGGATTGCTATTTTGGCTTACTCTATTCATATATATGTATGAAAGTAGTTTTGCATTCTAAGCTTTAACTTGTAATCAGAATAATAGCTAAAAAGTTTTTTTCTTTGGATTACCCCATACCCATGCCTACCTCATAAACTTATTCACCGATCAATTAATAAATATGAGATTGAATTACTAATCGAATATTAAAAATTTGGCCGACTATTGCATTGATTTCTAACGCACGTTGTATTACGTTGTTATTGGCTTGTAGTAGCAAAGGAAGGATTATAAGATTCACGCTGTAAGCAGCCGATGAGTTAGTTCTGATAAGGGGCGTAGGTGGTTTTTAAATACTTTTCCTAGTACGTAGGCATTAGGCTTTTCATGATTTTTATAAATCTTACGATTGAGAAATTAAATTTGTAAAATAGACTAACTGCCAAGTAACTGCTTATATACGTACACTAACGTTAATGTCAACGTTGACAAAAATATTTGTGTAGAACTTTCATTTTAAGCTGGGCAGTGAAATATCAAACTTTTGCAATAACACTTGTAAGTTAAATTGACATTGTATTAAAATGCTCAGTTTTACCTGTCGGAGATCCAATAGAATACTTTTCACTCCAATCCCTCTCATTGTGACTGGGATTGCTGAACAAGCTCACATTTTCATCAGCAGACACACTCAAACAAAACGCTAACACTATTATGAAAGCAACCGAATTATATTGTAAATATCTTCTGGAAAACATTGTACCTCCAAGACTAAGGTTGTTCTGAAACCAAAACACATATTCACTGAAACTTCACATAATTTTTCCAAAATCTCCGTATCACAAATTACAATGTAATATATCAAAGGAACGGGTTGGTAAAACACTATGGATATCCGTCAGAAACTCTTAGGTTAGTAACAAGGGTCCATTTTAGGTGTTGATGGGCCGATTTTGATTTGAACCTCGTTAGAAAAAACCTTAACGACAGTAATGACAATAATTTTGGAAGGAAACAAAGTTTTCCTATGACCTAGACCTCGACGGCATCAAACTTACACTGAGAGCTAAAACAAAGATGCGGCTTACGCTGAATTCATTTGACACGGTCTTATGGTCAGCAGCGTACTCTTTTTTCACTACCTACACCAATTCCCAAGTACTCGTAATATTATAGTCATACATGAGAAAATTCATATATACATATAAATGCAGACTTTACTTGCACTACTCTCATTCCGTCATATACACACACTTTCATGTATATTTAGAACTATGCACGAACATTCGCATTCATATAAGCATATATGAATTTCATCTTCATGTCAGACAAGCCGACTTAGAGAATTTCAAACCGTGAATCATATCCCTTGCAGTTGTATAAACTGCATTACATTTTAAAATAGGATGGTTAGTAACTCTTTTTTAATCGAGGCTTTCGTAGTTTTGAAATTCAATGCTAGTTACTCATTGTTTTAAGATGGTTTTGTGAAATTCGTGAATTGATTCTACATTCATATAACACACATAAATGTATGAATGTGTGTGTACACACACATGCGTTAGCATAGGCACTTATATACGACTTATCCCATTTTAGGCAGCATACTGAATATGATACTGATACATGTTCATACTTTGTTTATTTTTTGATATTTGGATCGCAATTATGGCCTCACAGCAAAATTCATTTTCTCATGATTTTCATCCTTTTCCATACTGACGATTTCTTCTCCTTTTGCCATTTGAGTTGAAATAGTTTTTTTTGAAACCGCAACCAGCCCCCAACAACATAATTAGATTGTGAGCAATTTTAATGATTGATGTTCCTTAGCTGTGGTTCGTTCCGTTTTTGTTCAGCCACAATGTGGTCCTTTTTGTAAGGTAGAGTAGAATGACAAATTGACAAATTCAATATACTTTCATATTTAGATCAATGATTCGATGATTGAATGAAAGATCTGAATATTTGTTACAAATTCTTCAAGTTGTTGATACACATAAGCTTTCTCATTATTAGAGCTTTTTTATACTGTGGGATATTGGGGTGATGAAGATGAAGGTGAATGTCTAAATATAATATGTGTTTCCCATGCAATGTCACATTTTTTTTACTTTAGTCCTCATAAATATTAATCAGGAATCAGGATGCACTAGTTCGTAAATAATTATGTCTCTATGTTCTTCAAAAAGTGGACTATCAAAAGTTTCTAGAAATCGAAAAATCACAAGAGAAAGGACAAATTTTGTGCATTTACTTTTTTCAAAAAACGTCGCTGGTTGAGTGATGATACGACAATTTTTTAGACCGGATACCAGAAAGGACAACCATAGACATAGACGACAGATCGCTCTACTTGCTTACAATGAAATTGTTTTGTGTAGCCTAAGAAGTCTCCACTGTTAGGATTGCATCTTTAAATTAGTGAATCATTAGGACTTTCATAATGTAGGCGAAACAGTTGATAACAGCTAATTAGAGAAAATCAACGCTCGCATTTGATTTGAGAAAATAGAAAGGTGTTCAAAAGTGCAGCCACAATCACATTCAGTTCCAACTGTAACAATTGAGTCCAAAGGCAACAAAGAAATCCATGGCTGCAGGTGTAACTTAGCTGTAGGCATTTGCAAAGGGTTGCATTCAATTGATAAAATCATTGATGTTCATGTTAATATTGAAAATGATCAGAAAGTTACAAAAACTTCTCCCTCAAGTGAACAAGATTTTAATTACCAATATATGTGCAGTTGAAGCCAAATTTTCTCTTTGTGAAATTCCAATATCACAAGAGTCAGACTCAGACTGATCGTGAGCTCGACTCACTCAAAGGATGCGTGCATGTATCTGAATGTGTGTAGGTACGGTATTTATATGCATGATTTTAATTACATCGACTTGCTCTCGTAATTCATGGCTGATTTACAAGACTCCTACCACACATCATTATTCTTCAAGATTGTAATAATAACTGTATATGCATACTTATCGCAAAACAAGTAGACTTATTTAAAGAAATAAATGTAGGATTTTAATGCATTTTTCACAATGTATTAATTTGACTGTACACATAAAGGTCACACTGAATGATTTGGCAACGCGAGCCAGAGCTGTATGATACCTATCACTCATCAACGTTTGGGGTAGGAACATACACATATAATGTAACACGTACTCTACAAGCAAGGATGAACTTGAGATATCCACCACTCTGTTAATCTAGCATTACTTTTGTCAAATTGTTTCGAAATCACATACCAATACCGTTACAAACAATGCATTGCTTTAAAAGTTTGAAACGTAGTATTATTTTCTCCCTATCAAACAGTCTACCAAATCACTATGCGTTCAGGACAGTAATCTGCCAACAACGAGTGGTGAGTGCTTAGGTTGCGCAGATATTTTATTTGGTAATTAGTGAGAGCACACATACACACATGAATTTTCCTATTTTTGTTTCGATCTTAAATACATTTTTTGTAACAATCAGCAGCTTTTTGTAGTGGTGGACTTGAATGAAAACGTTGATGAGCTCAGTGCAAAGTGGAGAGAAGTCAGCGAGTTTCATTTTTCAATGCCTACATGATGTGATGTTTGATATTGTTTGTTGTTGTAATAAAAACACAAACTCTTTTGCTACGATGACTACGATGTGGTCCTTAAGTACACGATTTGTACTTATTACTGTCATTAAAGGCAATTTTGGGAGACAATGATCTTACGCTGAAATGGGTAGCCAAGTCAGAGATGCATACAGCTATGCATAACTTTGCTAGGAAGCATGACCAGGGAAAGTACTTAATTACGGACATTTCAACTGCAAAAACGCACTGCAGTAGCAACTTCCTTAACGTAAAACTCAAAAACATCATGAAAACAACATCCTCCTTCTCGTGTCATGTATGATTCGCATTAGTAGAAGTTTATGGCAAAGTTGCTTATTGTAAATGGTGCAGCATGAGACAAAAATTGTGTATACCCAGGGTTTTATCTTTCAACCACCACCATTAGGTTTTACGAGGGGTGTTACGGTGTTAGCAACCAAACAGATATTTAACAACATACGTAACAGATTTTAATGATTTAATACAAAAATAATCAGTAATTATTTTTATGAGTAAAAGTTGTGAGCGAAAGAACCTGTGATAACACTCAAGACGCAGGTTGAGTCGAGCCATTTTGCTGTTTTAATTTAAATAAAATGCAAGGGTGCTACAAGTAATGAAAATTTTATTATGAGAGAAATTAGATTTATAATAACCGACTGTAGCTTAGTTTCATAAAATTTCCTTGTTTTTAGTAATAACTTAATTTAAAACTACCCACTGTCTGAAAGAAAAGACCTTCACGGAACGCAGGTAGCGTAACCGCAGACTTTCGATAAGTTATCAGTGGGAGTATGCGCCGAGGAGATAAAAAAGTATGGTACAATTGGAAAGTCAAATGAGTTTATAATGAGTTTGGATAACAACTTTTAAAAAATTATCATCTTATTGAGTATGACGCCGTTACAATTTGAAGGAGATGAATGAACCCAGTAAAAATTAAATTTCAAGATGTATTATCGCCATTTCGACACCCAGCATCTGGGCATTTACTTCAGTATGCTTAAAAATACCAAGCAGTTCTTATGTGTCACGGGCATCTCCCATTCACTCTTTATGGCATTGCGAACAGGAAAAAAAGGAAGGCATGCTTCGGTTGAATAGTTTCAAGGTTTAGTATGAAGAGTTTACTATCGAGGTGAAACGAAACCTTGCATCCCTCCAAAACTTTTATGTGAATCGAAGGACTAATTGAAGCTAATTTTGGGATGAGTATTACTCAAAGGAACTTGTTTTTATACACCTCGTGGCACTTACATCAAGTTTATGTCTATGGCGAATGCTCTCGAGAGTGAGGTTTTTAAAAAATTGCTAGCGGTAGCTTTTAATACAGTCAGTTACCAAAACTAAATCGTGTTGAAATGGCATATTATATACTGAAGCGTGAAAATAACCACAGACGTGCACTTTACCTTTTGAATCCCCTTTACTTTTCCCATCAATATTAAAAAATTGCACCAATATAGTACAATATAATACTTTTCACTCTCGTTTTGAGTTTGAATGATATGATATGTGTGTAAGTGGTAAATACCTGATCCGCGTTCAAAATATTTCACCCTAATTAGACTGAACAAAGTGCAT
The DNA here is from genome assembly GCA_001718145.1 of Orchesella cincta. Lineage (NCBI taxonomy): Eukaryota > Metazoa > Arthropoda > Collembola > Entomobryomorpha > Orchesellidae > Orchesella > Orchesella cincta. The sequence continues at coordinate 24,734 of LJIJ01000066.1, read as the reverse complement.
TATACCAATTTAAACAGTATACGTGAAAATGAATTTTTCAAAAAATGGGGCTTATGAAAAGTTACAACTCGGTTAGTTATTTTTGCACCAACCCGTATATTTAGACTTCACTAATTGCAGAGACCAAAAACATATATAATCACCCTTTACTAACTTGACATGCAAAAAATATAATTGGCACATGTATGACAAAAATGTAAAACTACTAAGATATACTCAAAGCTGCATGAATTCCTTAACAATGCAAAATATCAATTGTCGAAATGAAATGTTATGCGAATGACGGAAACTTGAAAAATCTCGAATTTCGTAATCCGAAATTATAATATTTATTACGCTCCCGACCGGGCGATCATGACCTTGTCTTTAGTATCGCATTAATTTACGTAATCTGCACATACTTTTCTGTGATCGGTGGGAGCAGGTTAAAGTCTATATGTATGTACACATGCAAGCATGGAAATGACTTATAAATCCTCTTAAGACCTTGCAGCAAAGACTTGAGCATATATTTGCTTCCGATTTTCTTCAGCAGCATTTACTGCATGAGATTACAAGCAACTCCGTTCCATTTAATTTTTCTTCTTCTTTTCTTCAACCAGTGACTGGTTCATGAAAACAATATGTGTAAACGTATTATGTTAAGTCCATACAACTCCGAATCCAAAGCATTTAAGATCATTGCAAGTTGTTTACAACTTGCTTCCAAATACAGCTTAACTGCTCTGGAAAGTTAACCTCTAGTCAAATATGTGTGGAAGAGTCATGATGACTATACGCCGAAAAGTAGTGTACTCTCGTATGGCAAGATAAAATTTAGCACTAATATAATTCAAATATGCTCTAAAAATCCTAAATGTTGTTTAAAATGTGTAGAGAATTCTTATTTTGGACCAAACGGCATTATAATCAGATTTTTCATTTATGTACAAATATGAATGTTTGCATTTGTTATAAATTTTACATAGCAATGTTGCTGAAATCAGATCTGGTTAGCTCATTAAGCAGGGGTTGTCGGTTGATTTCATCCAGGCCGCATGAAACTACTCACTCAGCCTCTTAGCTAGCATACTATACACGATATGGATTCTTTGCATGAGAAATATGAGATATGCAATAAACTCCAGTAATAACAATAAAAATAAATAGTTGTGACGACTTCCTTTGGTACTTCGTAAGATCAAATCAAATATAAATCACAAAACCTCCAGTATGTCTTCAATTCTTTGAGTAGTGACTTACTGTCTGAAGTTTTAAACAACGTAGAAAATATATTTAGTAAATTTTACCGAACGATTAATGCATACTCGAAGTAACACAATATATTACCACTTTGTTTTTCAATAGAGCATGTACATACACTCCATGTATGTACGTAATATTACTTCTTTGCTTATGGAAAAAAACGATTTGGACGTTTCCTATACACACCACTTGTAAACTTCATCTTTGCTTTCTTACGATAGTGACTCAATCTGCAGACACATATTTTGCATCTGCATTGAAGTGAATAATCGTTTCGTATCAACGTATGACCTATTGTGGTTCGTGAAATTACTCATCAGTTCAAATTGTCACCTCCTTTAGAGACAGTCAACTTAATTTCGTTGTGGTAACGTCGCATTCCATTTATACGTATTTAACTTTTAAAAAAGGTTTTTTTAAATTTTCGCCAGCGAATTTGACCGGGCATATAGCTATTTAACAGTAACTAAATTATGAGTTTACATCAATTTGTTGTAATCGGGATTGTACTGCATTATGGCATGCACATTTATTAAATTTAAATTTAATTTTCTAGTCCGTAATTAGGTAGTGTTAAGTTAAAGTAAATTCAACTTACACTTTCGTCTCTCGTATTTAAAAAATGTTGACCCCCAAAGTTACTTGGATTTTGTTTCGTACTTTGAAAACAACATTGTTAAGGATATGTAGCTCAGAGAATTCTTATACCATTAGAAGAATAAAAAGGAATAGTGATCTTCTTGGAAAATTGCATTCTGAACATATAGGTATTTAGAATGTCGCATAATATTGGTACTATTATATGTCATTAATTTGCCATTGTTCGTGATTGGCGACGCCTTTTGTGTGAGCAACAGTTCATAATCAAGAGTTAAGATACGGGTGTTTCAGTAAAATGCTTAGTTTTGTGTACACCAAGTGATGGGAAATGGCAGCAAAAATATGCAAACAATCCTACAACTCTCCGGTGACCACGGTATTTGGTGCAAGTAGTAGATTTTTTGGTTAGTTGTTGTAGTTTTGATCTATATATAGCTGGTTTAGTTAGTTTGATTCGGGCAGTTAATAGACATTAAATTAGAATTCATCTATGTAACTTGTTGGTGGAATATATGTAGTTTACCTAGTTGTGAGTTAACAGATAACTGTAATTACACTAGAAACACTCGTCTAAGACTAATCGGCCAAGTCCAAGTTTAACTTGTGAAATAGGACAAGGTCAAGTTGGTTCTGGGAGACAGGATTAAAGGTCTTCCGTCATTTTAACACACGGAATACATAAATATTGATATGTGCGAACGATAGGTGCGTAACGAATAGTAAATTAAGTTTTACATAGACCACCAAAAGTATTTCGTATGAAGCTGTCCATTTTGATTTGTAGATAGAATAGACTGTAAAATTAAAGGTTACAAAATATGTTCCATCAGTCGAGTTTAAGAACTATGGAACACCGGTATTCGGAGTATCTACAATTTTTCCTCATAGGGAATCAAATTTCGTAAAGCATACAGAGTAGTAAAAGAAGACGATACGCAGGAAGCATTTTGGGGGGTATGTATGTTACGTGCTGCTGCTCTAGCTGAACGATACTGCAATATACATATCCACGAAACGACGAGGTTGATGTTGATGACTTCACAACTTTGTTTATGCATAGTGATTGAAATAGGATAATATGAATTTGCATTTTCATTCGGTTGAGAATTTTTGACCTGTTATGAACAAAGGGAATTCACTTTATTGACCCAAGTTTTGTAAGATTCGTTGAAAGCAATATTGTCAAGTCTATGTTATTGCTCAAGCTTGTTTTGAAAAACCTGATGAGTACTTTCGTTTCTGTGATCTGAAAACGCGGATCATACAGTGCAATCTATTTCATGAAGCTTGTTGATTCGGACAAGAAATATAGAAGGATTTTACTGTATGAGTTATGGCTGTACCAATACGATCTTGCAAGCTAAAGCAGGTTGACAGTTTCATTAGTAATTTATTTATTGGTATTGGTTCTTACTACTTTTGCTTTTAAGGACGAGAGAGGACATATCTAAGTACACCTTGAAAGAAGACAATCAGAAAGGGCTGAAATGAGTGAATTTGGAAGTAAGTTGGTTTACCAATTGTTTAAATCTGCTTAATCCATCATATCGAAACCAAAAAATTTAGCCCGAACCCAATAAATAACCACTTTGATTTTCTTTTCTAAATTATTCACGACTCCTCAGAGGCAATGGAGTTTAGCAGCGCCGAAGTTGACGAAGCTGTCTCTGCTTTTCTGGACGGGCAATCTTCAGACAATGATTTGCGTGCAGAGTCTTTGATTCAAGTGATTAATTCTCCCAAACCCGAGAACAGGAGACCTGAGAGTCTACTTCGCCGTCGGCTTATGAAAGCGAATGATTTAGACAGTCATGTGGAACCTGTTGGATGTGACGTTTCAAATGCAACAGCAGCAATGAAATCTCTCATCGCGACAACATGGCAAAGACCATTGTTATTTGCTGATGAAAAAACAGCGACTTCAAAACGGATCCGCCAACCCAACGTTGCTGGTAAGTCTTCAGTTGCATTTGAGCTCAAAGTAATGGTACATCAAATAGATAGCCTTTTTTGCATAAAAAATCTAACAGACATTATTTTAGATGCCACTCGAACGACCCAGGGAAACCCAACGACTGCAGTTAAAAATCTGAGTTTGCCTACGAAGGAGACTGTTGCTTCCGCTCCTAAATGTACTATCACGGTGAATCAAGCACCGAAAAATCCGACGATGGAAAATTGGATGGACGTCGCGCATACCACTGACACCACTCACACTGTGAGTTTTGTTACCGAACAAATCAAGGTCTTTTGGCCGCACCCCCCGATGCTCCAGCTTGGGAAATTCCGTTTGCTAACAAGCGAATTAATTTACTGCCGTCCCAAACCTATATGTTTAGGGTTGCCGCAGTGAATTCTGCAGGACGAGGTCCTTGGTCAGAGGTATGTCCCATCGCTTGTCCTTACTTGCAATTCAGTCGTTAGTACCCTTTTTTGTATAGCATTTTTATATTTTCTCTGTACAATTACTAATCAATCAATTTTTACTCAGGTTACCAAATATACAACTGTTGTCCCAGCTCATCCAGGCGGCCCTGTTAATATAAAAATTATCAAGATAGAAGGAGGAATTAGAATGACTTGGGAAGACGCTCCACGGAATCAATGCGGACCCATAACCGAGTATTCAGTTTATCTTTCTGTTCGACCTTACCCGACTGAAATTGTAAGATAGAAAAACATTATATAGCTGCTGCATATATTTGTGGAATATTTAAGAAGTACACTAAATATTTTAATTCATTTTGACAGGACGCGAGTAAACTGAAGTTCATGAAACTCTACTGTGGTGCTGCAAAGGAGTGTATGATTAACAAGCAAACTCTAACCAGTGCAAAAATTGATACTTCTAAAGAAAGGCCGGCTGTGATTTTCCGTGTTGCTGCCCGTAACTCCATGTCATATGGACCGGCAACACAAGTGCGTTGGGTTCAAGGTAGTGTGAATGTAAATATTTATTTACGGTTTCTTAAGCAATAGTTTATAATATTTTCATAAATTTATTGTTTTACTGATAGACTAACCCTCAATGATGTTTTCGCCAAGGCTAACTTAGTCTTGACCACCCAGACTGCCAGTTGACGACTTTCGGGACACTTTGAAGGGTCAATTTGGTTAACGTTCATATCATGAATATATACCTTTCCTTTATATTGTTACGGTTTATACATAGTTTTCGAATTGATAAAGGGTGTAGATTGTTTTTATTTTAAATTAAGTAGATTCAAAATTGTTAGCCACTTTTGTTCGTTTGCAATAATTGTTACCAATGCATGAATGCTAGATGGGATATGTTGAAGGTATCAAAATAAAGAATTAGTCAAATTAACTAAGTCTGCTATATTATGTAAGTCTTATATTATGAATTCATGAATTTATGTGTATTTTCTAAAATGCTCCCTATTTTGTGGTCAAGACACGTTATTTCTGTTACAAAATAAATGTTTTAACCCTAGTAATTATGAGCATCGTTCATTTCATGTAAACCCAGGAATTTTTTTTTCATTTATTGCATTATTTGCACACATGTCTCAATTTCGCGAACAATCAGATCACTAACAGCACAGTTTTTAAAAATATAAAAGCATAAACCTGTCATGAGTTAACAACTTAAAGGAAACCCGTGATTTCTTCAACAGCTTATCATACAATACTTATTATTCTACTCATCAAATATATGTACTTCATTATAAATGCCGACATCAGTTGACTGTAGAATGCAACCTTTTTAAATACGAATGCCAACATATTTTTGATCTCAAATTAAAGCTGCTTTAACAACAGTGGCTTTCATATACATTTTTTTCAATTTCTAATACAGTCCATCTACATACATACTAACTACCATGAGCTCCGTTAATAACGAATTCATCAATATACATACGACATAAAGTCCATAGCAACAAACCATCAAAATTTATCAAAAACATCCTTATACTAATTACATCATTTTAACTAAAGTATCAATAAACAGATTTAATCACTTCAACTGCAACATGCCACACACTGACTACAGAAGCTAAACCCAGAAGTATACAGCCTACCACAACACTAAATAATTTCCACCTTAATACAACTTACAACTGAGCTAAGTTTCGCACAAGACTAATGAAACTCAAGCTGCAAAATCCAAGAGCCCTCCGGGTTGCTTGCCGTACGAGTTAGGTTACGACTTTTGAATGTTTCTAATGCGATGTAAGCGCAATCTGCCTCAGCAATGATCTCTTGAGACTTCTTCGTGTAGGGTAGAACTCTTCCATCAAAACGGTACTAGAAAGAACAAAGTGGTTTCAATAATTAAAAGAACCATGAATTTGATGGCAATGAAATGACCATGGGATGAACGATAAAAATTACCAAAGACGGAATCCGATCTTCCCCTTCCCGTACAACGCGTTTTGTAGTGAGACGGTAAGCTGGCAAAGCAACATTTTTATAAGATATGGTCTTAACGTCCCACACCCAGGCATAAACAGCATCCTCGTAGATTTCACATGCAAACAGGTAGTAAGATCTATTCCATGTGATAAGGGTTATCACGCATTCTTCTGTCTGAAAGAAGTGACACAAAAATTCAAATCACATCAAGCCTAAGAATATGCAATATAATGAATAAGAGTAGAAGTAGTGAACACTTACCGTTTTTTTAAAAGGCAGCAGTATATCATTCAAGGCTCTTCGGGTCTGAGTCCATGTTCCAATACGTAATGCCCAGTGCATCTGGTGGCCGTTTCGAACTTTACAATCAGTTCAACTTGCATAGAGGTCGGTTACTGAGAAAGAAAAACAATGTTCATGAAGTCGGTACTATTTAAACTAGCGGGAGAACACACTAACACATTATAGTTTGTTATAGTTTGGTTATGTAACTTACTCAAATTGGCAGCTGCTAACATGACCCTCTCCAATCAGTTTCCTGCGTTGTCTTGTCTGACCCCCTGCTCTTGTACTTGCATGTCCACATGGAGTTCTTCAGTCCACAGCCTTGCTGGACCTTTCACCAAGTTTTCCGGAGCACAACAATCATCGTAGGAGTCGATGAGGTGAGATGGTGGTCCGGCTGTTTGTTTGAGTTGTGGGATGATGCTGAAGAACTTGAAACAGGTTGTCGAGTGGTTTCCACACAGTACCAACAAATAAGTGTCCATTAGCCTTGCAAAAAGTACATGTTCGGATCAAAGTACTTTCTTAGCGAATGCAGGCTACGATGCTCATAATAAATTCAGAATCCCTCGAAAGCTCAAAAGAGCGTGGGATTAGTTGGATTTTTTGGCTTGGCTTTGTTTGCTGCAAATCATCAAAAAAATGTCATATGTATAATAAAAAACATTATTCCTAAATAAATGGTTGATATGATATTAAAAATTATTATATATACATTTTGAACACTTCTCCAGTTTCTTTCCAGTAAGAAGTTCTAATCTGCCAGCAAAAACTCTTAATCAGCTAAAATACTTAAAAAATAAGAATTTTTCCGATTTACTACTTTCTCTTGATCAATGTTTCATGCTTCTACTATTTACTCAATAAAAGAATTTAATCAATCTGAGTTAATGAAAATAAACAAGTTCAGGTCAGCAACTGAATAGCGATTGAGAGAAGTGAAGTGCAAGAAGTTGGAATGAAATGTTGAGTTGGGAGAGTATGACTTTACTTTACATAGAGGATTAAAGTAGCTCAATTTCGTAACTGTTTCGTTTTCCTGTCGTAAGAAGATTCAACATGTGTAGTAAGAAATTCGTTTCATTTTAATATATATGTGTAACTTTTCCATCCATCCCATTTACGAATATTTTGCTACCTCATTTATAAATGACACCACCCAACTCATCTACGTTATGCAGTTTAGGGGGGTTTCGTTCCCAATATTTCGCATAATCACCTCGAAAGCTATCAACGTAAAACTACAATTTAGTTATTAAACGTTCATTTACATCATCGATTCTAGTCTTTGAGACGAAGAGAGAATATAGTACAATACAGTTAGTTTGTGTGAACGAACCGCAAGGTCCAACTGGAGAACGTCGCTTGTCCTAGGCTATTCAAGCTTGTTCCAGTTTCAATTTGAAGAGCAAACACTTAAGAGCGAAAATTTCATTCTTGGAATTTCCTGTTCAAGCTTATCAGTTGGTATCAGCAGAAGAGTTTCGAAGCGACGAAATGGAGTCCTCCATCAAATTGTTTGACGATGAGCATTGCCTTGACGAGATACTGGTGCCCCTACCACCGATGATTCGAGATATTTCTACAATGACGGTTGCTCCAAGAGAAATATGGTTGGATGTGATATGTTAATATTATTATCCATGCATGGATATCCAATTGATGGATGCTATTGTTTTGTGTTTGTTGTGAGTTTAACCGGTTCTGTATTAATTGAATATCTTAAGGTAGGTAATTTCACCTTGGAGTAATGAATCCAATCTCCGACCACTAACTGTCACTGACAAAGTTCAAAAGATGTCTACTAGTGCGAACGTTGCAGTATTGGAAGGACGCGTCGACTGTAAAATCAATACATCAACGTTGAGCAACTGGCCACCAATGACTTCACAGAGTGGAAAATGCAACTCGGTGTCATTGGTTGAAGGCTCTGCTCAATTGGCCACCCAAGAGGTTTTAAGGATTCCACGACGAAACAAAGTGTCAAGATACAATGTAAGTGTTACATATTAATATTTTCTATCAAAGTAATTAATTAAGACGCTAAACGATTTGTAACGAAACTGTTTCTTTTAGCCTGTTTCCGAGGAGTTGAAGGATGAAAAATATTACGAGAATCGGAGGAAGGCAGCTTTAAGAGCTCGGAGAGGCAGGGAAAAGAAACGAGAAATTGACGAAGCCAGGGTCAGCCTACTCAACGAGAATTGGAAAGAGATTGAAGGTATAACTCGAAGGATATAAAGAGTTGAAATGAAGTATTTGCAGCTAACTCGGGAATATGCTTCGCTCTATCAAACTGCTGTTAACCTTTTCTCTCCAAGTGGACGCCGATGACTGATGTAAGTTGAAATGATTTGACAAATGAAATGGAGTAGAAATTGTGTAATTTATGTCTATTACATGAATAATGAATTGAATAAATGTTTATATAAATCATAGTTATAACACCAAATCTTACACTTTTAATGAATATTTAATAAACAGAACTGCAATACTAATATATCTCATACAAGTGTCATGAATCCTAAGTAGTAGTACCTAAGGTCTTGTATAGTCGGGCTTTATTCTATATCTGCTCGCTTTGAATTTAAACTCAAAATAATGAATATTTTTATCATTATGAAGTACATTACGCAAAAAGTACAAACATTTGTTAGGAAACTGTAAAACTCTTCACTATAATTCTACTTCCTGCCTCCCTGAGAGTAGGTCCTTCCTTGTCATTCAGATTATAAGTATCTTTACCTTCGGTTTGCCCCGTTTATGGTCATTGCAAGAAAAAAATAATTTCGATGTAAATACTTTGTTACTACACCATTCATTTTTTACATCCTGTTAATACTGCTACGTTAGCACCTATTATGGCAACACAAAATTGGTAACTTTTTAACTTTGAGGTTACTTTTCTAATTCAAGGACTAAGGTTAAATGCCAACTTCAAGTCTAATAATGCAGTCTTGATGATATAATATCATAATTAGAACGAATTACCATTTCATCCAATCAACCACGTGTGATGAAATAAACCTCAATACATTACTACTTTTAATCAGATTTTGTAGCTACGTGTTTGACCGATTGGTACAAGTGTTTCTCTAGTGTTTTACAGAGGCTAAAAGAACCCTTTCGTGATTTTAAATTAAGAATTTGTGTATCTACTTCTCTGAGTTTCCTTTGAAACCTTCGTTTAAATTAAGGCTGTTTTCAGTTGAACAATCTTGGATAGAAACATTCACTCTAGCTTGTAGCATTTCAACCGATTTGCTTTCAGAAGTTCATTCATGTACCATGCATCTCACAAGGAAATGAAAAAACAAATACGAAACTATGTATCATGTGAAGCTTGAGAATGTAAGAATGAACAGAAAGCCTGCATCAGATTGTACCGACCAATGTTATCATCAAACTTAGACATAATTGTCATTGTCACATAAATATACTTTGATATAGGCTTTATTTAAACTAATTTTAATCATGTTGCTGTGATCTGAAACTGTTTTTAATTTTCCCCGTTTGGTAAGCTTGATATTCAATATTTTTGGTTTCTGATTTATAAAAATGGCTTAATATAGTTGTTATGAGCCCTAGGTCAAATTATGATAGTTACCTTAAAGGTACATCGTCTATTCTGTCGGGTTTATTAAAAGAAGCAAACGTTGAAAACCTTTTTGCTATACACCATCTTTACTGATTATGATAAAATAACCATCAGTTACTGATTGTTGGTAAAATGTTTCTGAATTGCAACCACAAATATAACGATATAGACAGTATTCATGAAGTATTTCATCAAATGTTTTCAGACATCCTTCGTATTCGTATGCGTAAGTATGATATTGACAATGAGTGATTGGAAACTGATTTCTTTCCATCATTTGACTTTTATGAAGCATTTTTACATTCATGAAGTGCAGTTTATTGAAACACTCTATCCTTGAATCATTGAGCCAGTAAGTCATGCTTATGTTTGTCGCGTTGTTTGCTAAAAGTCGCTTTCAAGAAAGCCAAAGTGAGATACAATGGGAATGCACAGAATAGAACTCTGTTGACTGCTTGGTGGACGATGAGGAAAATGCATAGCACTCTGTTTGACTGTGAGGAAAATCCAGAGTGTTCTCAACAGATAGCATACCTAACGAAGGTGTAAACCACACACTGCCTTTGTTATATATACATACATCCTACATTACATGCGGAAAAGCAGACTCTCAGAGTTAATCAGTATTTCTCGGGAAAAACAAGATCTTGGATTTGCAGGTATAGTTTCTGTTGTTGAACTTCAAACTTTTCTGTTGCTCTTTTCAGTCATTTTCATTGACAAGGAGAACACTTTAGTTCGTTATGTTCGTCGTTCGTGTTGATCAATGGCTACAGGTTGAGGTTTTGTGAAAGTAAGATCACTTTTCACCTAGTTGTTGCAAGTAGATTGATTTGATTTTAGAACCGGAGACAAAAGACATAATTTTAATACTTATCCATTAACAACAACGTCATTCATTGTCACGAAACATTCCCAAACATTAATTGTAAACCGTTATTTTAAAGCAGCTGACTATGTAAGGTAACTCGTTTGTGGTTAATCAGAATCAGTTAACGGTTAAGTGACATTTCATCAAGGTTGGTAGAAAAGAAAACCATTTGAAGTAAGTAGGCAATTTAACACTAAATTTATTGGTGTGACACGCGGCATCATTGATTGGGAGGAATAATTAAAAAATTTTATTGCAAATTTCAAGAAGTTCTGTTACAAAGTGGGTTGTTTAGTTGACATTTGTGTGAGTCTAATGATAGTTTGTTTCGGAGCAAGGGGAAGCATCTTAGACAAATTAGTTAGGTGACTTGAAATTTGCAACAATCTACCCTTGATACACATTGAGGTTGGTAATTTGTCTTTAATATTATCATATTTTAATTAATTACGAAGGTAGTATAAAACAAAGTTTGAAAGACTTGCAATTGACTAGATTTTTGTGTTAACAGCTGATCTACATTGTAATCACACTAATTTTAACTGATTTCAAGTTTTATTCCAATATTTAACGTAAAGGAACAGATTGGCAGGTGTACCACAGGAACAAGTTAAATTGTCGTTAGGTAGCAAAGAATTGTAATTTTCTCATATTTCGTTAAAATCCCTTCGGAGACAGGTTTGGAAAGATAAACAGCAATTAATTTTGTAGAAGAAAGATATCATCATTAGTTATTGGAAGATCATCTTATCAGTAGCCATAATCATTGTCGGGGGTCATACATTTCGTCTCCTCGGTGAAGGTTTTCAGCTTCATCAGAATTCTAGTGTGGTAATTAATAATTAAGTAGGATGTTCATTATTATTGGAGTTGGGAAGGGTCTTAAACCCTCTGTGGCACGGTCTACTTGTAATTGCCAGTAATTTTAACTTTGATTTCAAGTTTTATTCCCGTATTTAACGTAAAGGAACAGCTGATTGGGAGGTGTACCACAGGAACAAGTTACATTGTCGTTAGGTAGCAATAAATTGTGTATTATGTTATATTTAGTTTAAATTCCTTCAGGGGACAGCTTTGGAAAGATAAACAGCAATTAATTTAGTAGAAGATATATATCATTAGTTATTGGAAGATCATCTTATCAGTAGCCATAATCATTGTCGGGGGTCATACATTTCGTCTCCTCAGTGAAGGTTTTCAGCTTCATCAACATTCTAGTGTGGTAATTCATAATTAAGTAGGATATTCATTATTATTTGAGTAGGGAACAGGTGTATGGCTGTATCATTCTGACTTTACGGCTTCAGAAGGCACTGGGTACAAGCGACTGTATCTATCTGCAGCAAGAGAGGGAGCAGGGTGTAAAGCAGTATTAGTGTTAGGTAGAGTGTAGTGCCTATCCTGCTATGTTGAGAAGTACAGTGGAATGTGGTATCTCGCAATGCTTTACCTAGTAGTGACCCGTTGCGGAAGCCTATTGTACTTGTAGGAGTAGTAGAGCACGTCACAACATCTGAGAGCCCAGTATCTGATCTTGATTATTTTTACTTTGCTTTTATTTGCAGACTCGTATTTACCCATTTTCACATTAAGGAAATCCATCCGAAGAGCGATTGTAACCTCTCTCGTGTTTTTCCTTCTCTTTCTCTTGAGAGACTTAGCCGAACAAGTTGTTGAGGAACTTGGCTCTTGGATTTGGGAAGACATCGTGGCACCTATTATCGCTTTCATAATCTTCTTCGTAGTCTTTCGTCCAGCCTCTTCAACAACCAGTAAACATCCCTTACTCCATTCAACCTGTAAGTTCCCATTGTCACCCGGTTTCCTGTAAAGCACTCTAGTCTACCTCATCGTCGGAAACTCTTTGATATTTAGTTGGTAAGTTTTTTGTGGTGTTACTTATTTTATCAGCAAATTTAACCCCTGTGAATCATACATCCTTAAAATATGTTGTGGAATCAAAGTGATGAACTAAATTTAGTTTTCATAATCAGCCTGGAAGTTTTTTGAGAAGTTAATTTGGATTGTCACATCCAAAAAGAAAACCATTTTAAGTGTATATATATCTCAAGCTACATCTATGCTTGAGATACATTTTAAATCTCACCTTAACCAGCTGCATTCCTTTGTTATTCAGCCGTATAGAATCTACTCTCGGTTCCGGAGTACAGTTGAACCGCACAGTAATGAATTTTCATTTCAGCTTCTCGCTTTTACCCATAATATTGTGCAAATAGTTGATCCACGTAGGTCTTAATCATCAGTAGACATCTTTGTGGCATCTTTGCAAAAATATTTGGTAGTCATTAATGTTGTTAGCTGCGCAGTCAAAGACCACATGCATGATATCCAATCCATCTGACTTGCCAATATATTTTTTCCCTTCCAATAGCTCCATGAGACGATAAATGTTGCACAGTGACCTTAACACTTCAGCAGCAGCTATTGAGCCTTCGGAAGCTTTGGCTTGGTAGTAGTCTATGTCAATCTTTGTTTTTCCCGTAAACACTTGTTGCCAGCCTTTGTTGCGTGAAGTTTTAATCCTTTCCAGCAACGCTTTTATATTGACGTCTTCTTTAAAGGCCATTTTTCAAATAGGTTGCTCCAGGAAGACACGGTTATTATTCGATTGATACTGTTGTTGGCTCAGTGAAATGAAGTATGAGGGGTTGGTATTTCAGTGTGTGTTTGTGTGTTAAGTCCCAACTAATGACGTGACTGTTGAAAATTTGAAATTTGGGGTTATCTTCCTTCAGTTAACTTAAATTTAGCTCTCTGCAGTAGTTGATTTGCGACTTTCTGCATACACACTGTGTAGATACATTATACTATGGATTACTTTCAATCACACATCAATATGAAACGCAGTATTCAATTTTGTTTAATTTTATACTTTTCTTATGCTGGTGAAAATAAATAGTGTTTAGTACTGACCTTTTCAAAAAGTTTAGGAATGTGTTGAGAAACGAGTTATAGCGGGGAAGTGTGGATTCTTTGTAAATTTTTTAAGTTCTTCCAGAATCTTGTAATAATTTGGTGGTTTCCACTCAATCAAGCCTATCTGCGATCGGGAGCAGCATAACTTGATTGAGACAAACATCCTGCGTAGGACTTTGTGCATGTAGTACTTTCAGTCAGTGTCAGTTGGCTGTGATTTTGAGCACCTAAAACTGCACATAGCAAGAAGAAAGTGTATATCATACAGTATCTTAGTTTTCCCTGCTTCTTAGTTTTCTTCCAGGTTGCTGCTGGTTGTCGTACCACACCAACAAGCAAAGAGGCTATTTTGCATGTTCTCAAGCATGAAGAGATTGATTTCATATGGGTCTTCGTGTATACTTGTTCGTTCTTTGTCATTTGAAATAGTAGCTTGAACTAACCTTTTTTGAGTTCAAACTACGTTTGATGATCGGAGAATTTCTATTATAACACCATAGAAGGCGGTAAAATCATTCAGTTTAGTGTGATGACTTTGTTGGAAAACTCATTTTACGGAACAAGAAAATAAGGTATGGATGTTGGAAGATTGTAAAGATAGGTCTTTTAAGTACGGTAGTGGTATTTCACCAGAGCATCCTCATAAAGTTTCTCTGCTCTGTGGGATAGACAGTTACCATTCTAGGCTATTTGTTGTACAAACTCAAAACTTTATTTTTAGTTAGTCATGAGGTGAGAATGATTCTATCAAGCAATGCAGGTCTGAGCATTCAATGATTACAATCTTTCTTACTGGAGGCTCTTTAGGTATAGTTTTTAGCATTTCGCACGTCCTCAATAAGTTTTTTGATTGACGAGTTTTTTATTGTAAGTTTTTACTTTTACGGATGATGGCTGAGAAGTATTAATTTGACGTGTGAAATCAGAGAGATTCTTAATAGTCTACACGGAGTAATTGAACTAATACACATATTGCAGTTACTGATTAGTGTGACATTTTACCAGCAACCGTTATGTCTTGATTGAAAGTTTTAAAAAAAAATTTGATGACAATTTAATTGAGATACGTTACGTTTACTGGAAAGGTGCAGTAGCATCAGCTGTTCGTAGAGACTGGAAATTAGTTTATTTTGTATGATTCTTAATTGATTATTAGTTTGTAATTATAATACAAATAATAGTCCATTATCATATACAGTCAGTGTCATTTCAGTTGTGGCTCTTTGTTCTTCTGCGTAATTCGAACCAATAGTTACGTCCTCTCGTTTGCATTTATATTGCTTAAACTGTGATATCAGTTGATCATTTTCTGTACCTCAGAGTATCGTAGCAGTTTTCGTACATATTTTAGGTGCATATTTTTATATCTCAAAAAAATAACATTTACGGATGTGTGAATGTGTTTAAGTAAATGCTAATGCAACACAAGTGATGGAAAAGAAATGTCAAGCCAAACCCGATGACTGGAACGGTCAAACTTCTTTTCTGCTCGTCTTAGGATTCACGCTAGTCACTTCAGCAGCAATCTAGAAGCAGAACTGAGTTGCATTGCAAAGTACACGTATATATACTCATACATCTTCCCGAAATCTGCAATAAGTTTATGCATATATTCTCACATATGATATACCTGCCCACTTTTCAAGCCACTCATTTTCCACAAACTGCAATAAATGGTTAGCTGTGAGCCAAGAGGAGTTATAGTGATGGTGTGATGAATAGCTAGGTTTCGTTGTAAAAACAAAACCATCAGTAGAACCATTGATATCAATTGTTGGCTTGACATCAAAGAAGGTACTTTTTAGTTCCGGTTCAGTATTCGGTTACTGACTGAAATTGTTTTTTCTTCATTTCAATTATCTCATCATATCATTGAACTGCGAGACTGCGAACTGCGTGTGCTCACATCTTTCCTTTGTTCTTATGAGGTTTTCAGGAAAGCTAAGTGGGTGAAAGAAAAACGTAGACAAAGCATTGCTGTGGTACTCTGGTACTGGTCGCAGGACAGTGAGATAAACCCAAATCTTGTAACTCTCATCTCGAATCATCCTCAACAGATAGCATAGCGAACGTCTTGTATAAACTGTAAGGTCCCTTCCTACAGACGTGGCGTGTATTCAATGCAGCAAATCACATTGATTGAATTATTTCTGTTTGAGAAAGAGATGTTCGTCCGTGCACAGTAGAACTACTGATATCAATTTGATAGATATCAATATCAGGATTTATATGTACATGTTTTCATCTTTAAATCGTTAAAATGAATTTAAAATTGGGTTTGGAAAGATACTCAGCTGTAAAGTAATGTAGGACTTCAGTGGGTCGATTAGTACTTAATGTTAATTATCCTGGTGACCCCAGTTCATCAGAGGACTCGTCACCACCTTGCATTTGAACTAGTTTTAAAGGTTACAGTGAGACAATTTCATAGCATAAGCCTGAGCATAAGTGCTGAACATTCCAACACCAATTATTTAGAATATGTTTTTAATGACATGTTCTGGAACTCTAAATTTGATTACAGACCATGTCTTCTGGAACGATGCTGCGGGACAGTAGGTTCGTGGATTCTAGGGACCTGATATTTGCCACGACGGAGGAACTCATGAAGAAGTTGGGAGGTACCAGGAACATCAACAAGGTAAACAATCCAACATGATAGCTTTTAGGCTTTTTAAATGCTGAAATTTTGTATGCTTATCAATTAAATTTTTACTTTCTACCAGGTGCTGATCGCCAACAATGGAATCGCTGCGGTCAAATGCATGCGTTCCATCAGACGCTGGGCTTACGAGCTCCTGAGGAACGAGAGAGCCATTCGTTTTGTTGTGATGGTGACGCCGGAAGACTTGAAGGCCAACGCTGAGTACATCAAGATGGCTGATCATTATGTTCCTGTGCCGGGTGGAGCTAACAACAACAACTACGCCAACGTGGAGCTCATCCTTGACATCGCGAAGAGGATGCAAGTCCAAGCCGTGTGGGCTGGTTGGGGTCACGCCTCCGAGAATCCCAAACTTCCGGAACTCCTTCACAAAAATAACATCGCGTTTATCGGACCCCCAGAAAAAGCAATGTGGGCTCTCGGAGACAAGATCGCGTCCAGCATTGTTGCTCAAACCGCTGGTGTTCCCACCCTTCCCTGGTCTGGCAGCGGTCTTATTGCTTCCTACGGAAAGGACAAGCGAATCAAAATCGCCTCGATTTATATAAAAAGGGATGTGTGGAAACGGCGGAAGAAGGTTTGGTTGCAGCCCAAAAGATCGGCTTCCCCGTCATGATTAAGGCCAGTGAAGGAGGTGGTGGCAAGGGAATCAGGAAGGCTGAAACGATGGACGACTTCAGCAACCTCTTCCGCCAAGTCCAGTCTGAGGTGCCGGGCTCTCCCATCTTTATCATGAAGTTAGCCACCTGCGCCCGCCATTTGAAAGTCCAGCTATTGGGAGATCAATACGGAAATGTCATTTCCCTATTTGGACGTGACTGCTCAATTCAACGACGTCATCAAAAGATTATTGAAGAAGCCCCCTGTGTCATTGCCAAGAAGGATATATTTGAAGAAATGGAAAAAGCAGCAGTCCGACTAGCCAAGATGGTTGGCTACGTCAGCGCAGGAACTGTGGAATACTTGTATGACACAGATGGAAACTATTTTTTCCTGGAACTGAATCCCAGGCTCCAAGTAGAGCATCCTTGCACTGAAATGGTGGCTGATGTGAATCTCCCCGCATCCCAACTCCAAATCGCGATGGGTATTCCTCTGAACAGGATCAAATGTATTCGAACCCTCTACGGAGAAGCTCCCTGGGGAGATTCTCCATTGACTTTGACACTCCACGCTACAAACCTCAACCATGGGGCCACGTCATTGCCGCTCGTATTACGAGTGAGAATCCAGACGAAGGGTTTAAACCTTCCAGTGGTACAGTCCAAGAACTTAATTTCGGTCTTCCAAAACGTGTGGGGCTACTTCAGTGTGGCAGCATCAGGAGGGCTCCACGAATTTGCTGATTCCCAGTTTGGGCATTGCTTCTCCTGGGGAGAAGACAGGGAGCAGGCCCGTGAGAATTTGGTGATTGCCTTAAAAGAGCTTTCAATTCGGGGTGACTTCCGTACCACTGTGGAGTACCTCATCGCCTTGCTCGAGACACTAGCTTTCCAAGACAACACAATTGACACGAGTTGGTTGGACGCTTTGATTGCTGAAAGAGTTCAGGCTGACAAGCCTGATATCATGATTGGGGTAATGTGCGGAGCGCTCCATGTAGCTGATCAAACAATAGTTAATGCATTCCAAAATTTCCAAACGTCCCTGGAGAAAGGGCAAATCCTTCCAGCCAACACGTTGAGAAATACTGTGAGCGTGGAACTTATTAATGAAGGAACGAAATATAAGGTGGAAGCTGTCAAGAGCGGACCAAACCAATACTTTCTGGTGATGAATGATTCCATCAAAGAGGTCGAGGTTCATAGAATGTCGGATGGAGGACTCCTCGTCTCAACAGACATGCAGAGTTTTAATACGTACATGAAAGAGGAGGTGGATCGCTACAGGGTCGTTATTGGGAATCAAACCTGTGTGTTTGAGAAGGAGAACGATCCCACTCTCCTCAGATCCCCATCCGCTGGAAAACTTTTGGGATATTTGGTTGAAGATGGAGGTCATGTCTATGCTGGACAAGCGTATGCTGAAATTGAAGTGATGAAGATGGTGATGACCCTCACCTGCTCTGAATCTGGTTGCTTGCAATACTGCAAAAGAGCTGGAGCTGTGTTGGATGCTGGGGCTCTCATTGCCCGCCTTGAGCTTGATGACCCATCCAAAGTCACCACCACCCTGATTTTCACTGGGAAGTTCCCACAGAGTGACAACGTGATGCCCGTCGTTGGAGACAAGTTAAACCAAGTCTACCAATCTTGCAAAACCACGCTGGAGAATGTATTCAATGGCTATTGTCTTCCAGACCCGTATTTCAGCACGAAGGTGAAAGAAATCATTGAAAAGTTCATGAAAGCACTGAGAGATCCAACCCTTCCTCTCCTTGAGCTTCAAGAGGTTATCTCTTCCATTTCTGGAAGGATCCCTGCCAGCGTGGAAAAGAAAATTCGAAAGCTGATGACTCTTTATGCAGCAACAACATTACTTCAGTTCTGGCTCAGTTCCCAAGTCAGCAAATTGCCAGTGTGATTGACAGCCACGCTGCCACACTCCAAAAGGGAGCGGACCGTGACGTCTTCTTCCTCACAACACAAGGGATTGTTCAACTCGTTCAGCGCTACAGGACGGGATCAGAGGGAGGATGAA
Organism: Orchesella cincta; assembly: GCA_001718145.1. NCBI lineage: Eukaryota > Metazoa > Arthropoda > Collembola > Entomobryomorpha > Orchesellidae > Orchesella > Orchesella cincta. The sequence goes on along the minus strand of LJIJ01000066.1, from coordinate 5,516 downwards.
GAGTGCTGTTCAGGAGCTTCTCCGAATATATCTTGGCGTTGAAACCCAATTCCAACATGGCCACTATGACAAGTGCGTCCAAGCCTTGAGGGACAAGCATAAGGATGACATGCAAGCCGTGACCTCATGCATCTTCTCCCATTACCAAGTCGCAAAGAAAAATATAGTCGTCACAATGCTCATCGACCACGTCTTTGGCAACGTCAGCAACGAGCCAGGGTCCACTGACGAGCTGGCTGCAATCCTCAAAGAGCTCACACAGCTCAACCGCTCAGAAAACTCTCGGGTTGCCCTCCGTGCTCGCCAAGTTCTGATTGCAGCACACCAACCAGCCTATGAGCTTCGTCACAATCAAATGGAGTCAATTTTCCTATCCGCCATAGACACGTATAATTATGGCTTCCACGCCATAACTTTGCAAAAACTCATCATGTCCGAGACATCCATATTTGATGTGCTCCACGACTTTTTCTACCATCGCCACGCGGGAGTTCGCTGTGCTGCCCTAGAAGCTTATGTGAGAAGAGCTTACACATCTTACGAACTCACTTGCCTTCAACATCACAACTATTTAATTACCTTGCATCGTCAATTCCAATTCTTGCTGCCATCCTCCCACCCCAACAGAATCCCACATAATCGAGTCAGTGCCAACCAGTTGCCACATGTTCCCTCCCTCGATGAAATGCAGTATAGCGAGCTACCCCTCCAACTGGATGATTGTCAACGGACTGGAATCATGGCTGCTTTTACTAGTGTGGAAGAATTTGAAAATGCCTTTGATGATCTAATCGATCTTTTTGAATCAGACTCTCGCCAGAGTCACCCAAAAATCTTGGTGGTGGTGGAGGAGACGACGATTTGACAAAACAAGGTCTCTCCATTTCCATCAGTTCAAGTTTCAGCGATGTCGGGATCAACATTAACGACTACGAGCTGAAGCCAGTGAACCCATCCGCATTTTGAATGTGGCACTCAAAATGGAAACTGTTTTTGAGGACAACACGCTCAGCGAGCAGTTTTCAACTTTTGTTGGCAAAAATAGGGAAACTTTGTTGGAAAGGGGGATTCGTTGCATCACCTTCTGTTATTCTGTACAAACGCCAGTTCCCCAAGTTTTTCACCTTCAGATCCAGGGATAGTTTTGCTGAGGACAGGATTTACCGTCATTTAGAGCCCGCCCTAGCCTTCCAGTTGGAAATCAATAGGATGCGCATGTACGACCTCGAAGCGCTCCCCACATCCAACCAAAAGATGCACTTGTACCTCGGCAAAGGCAAGGTTCCCGAAGGACAGGAGGTGACTGACTATAGATTCTTTATTCGTTCCATCATCCGCCACTCCGACTTGATTACAAAGGAAGCATCCTTTGAATACTTACAAAATGAAGGGGAACGTCTCCTCTTGGAAGCTATGGATGAGTTGGAAATTGCCTTTTCCCATGCCCAAGCTAAGAAAACTGATTGCAACCATATTTTCCTCAACTTTGTCCCAACTGTCATAATGGACCCCGGTAAAATCGAGGAGAGTGTCCGCAACATGGTTTTGAGGTACGGACCTCGTCTCTGGAAACTGCGTGTGCTAGAAGCAGAGCTTAAAATGAAATTTAAGCTCACCCGTAGAGAGATTCCCACCACTCTGCGACTGATCATTTCGAATCAGAGAGGATTTGATCTTACTATCACAATGTACAAGGAGGGAATGACTCCCGCACTGGGTTAAAAAAATATGTTTCCTACGGAATCAAGAAAGCCCCTTCACGGTCCCCGTCTCAACCCCATACAAAACCAAGAACTATTTGCAACAAAAGCGATTCCAGGCTCAGAGCAATGGCACAACCTACGTGTATGATTTTCCTGATATGTTCAGACAAGTTTTAGAGCGGGTTTGGAAGGAGTACAAGGAGCTGAACCCAGACAACAGCATAGAACCTCCAGTTCAACCCCTACAATACATTGAGCTCGTGTTGGACAGCCTAAACACACTTGTTGAGCAGAACAGAACTGAAGGAGAAAACGACATTGGGATGGTCGCCTGGAAGATGAAGCTCTTCACCCCAGAGTTTCCAGATGGTCGGGATATCATTGTGATTGCCAACGACATCACCCACTTGATTGGCTCTTTTAGTGTGAGGGAGGATCTCTTGTTCCTCAAAGCCTCTGAGCTCTCCAAATCCCTCAAAAATCCCAGATTGTACCTCACGGTCAACAGCGGTGCCCAGATGTGGTTTAAAGAAGATCTCAAGGGTTTTTTTCCAAGTTTCTTCCCATACCATATTTATGCATGGAAGTGGAAAAATTGGAGAAGCAGTGGAGGACACCAATAATAACAACATCTCTACCATGAATACTGCGGCTTGCGGCTACCCAGGTGACTTAGTCAGTTTACTGCAATCTCTCAACATTTCCCGTGCCTTCAAATATGCATGGTTTTAAGGTAAACCTCTTTGTTTTTAGACAACTAATTTCGAGATCACCGTGACCATGAAAATGAAGCCTCAGCCAAGCTCAAGCCAGGAAATGGTTAAAAATTACTGCTTCAAACGATACAGCTTCCCTTTCTGAAGTGAAGTGGAAAGCAGAGGACAGCATACCATTCAATGTTCTGAACTTTTTCATGGCAGGTATGACCTATACAACACAATATATTTTGAGGAACTACATTGTAAATGATAATTAAAACCAACTTTTCGGTATTTTTGACTAGCACATAGCGAGATAATGACTATGACGATAGAAGGCTCAAAAGGTGGCGGTGATGTAAAACCCTTTGATCCAAAGGTTTTTGTTCGTGGCATTTTAGATTGGGTGGACCTCGGCGAAATCAATGGCCTTACAAGCAAGTGGGTCCAAGAAATATTCAAAAATAATAACACAAATAGTCAATTCCAGAAGTTGAAAAGGCGCTACTGGAAGAAGTTGGTGAAAAGAGAAGGGCCGCAAGAAGGGATTAACTTAAGGATTAAGTTCAGAAAGTTGTCGATTTTGAAACTCTCGCAGTTTTCATCCAAGAGTAAGTTTCATAATATTTTGATGTCTTTTATAGTATAAGGCTACTTCAGATATTAATGACAACTATTGTATAACGTTTCTTTTCTAGATTTGCTGAAATACGGACAGCAACCAAACATAGATCATACTCTTTTTTAATTAATAACCACAGGCGGTGGTCGATATGAATTATTAAGTCTTATTGTTTGCAAAGCTTTTTTACATCTCATAAAGCTCTACGTAAAAGTTCTATCAACTCTGTCTCATTTGTTATTTGTCACACATGGCAGGTTAATGTTCACAATAAATTCATCCCTTTCTCATTTTATTCCACTGTCGTGTCGTGGAATCCTTAAAATCTCTAGGGGGCCAGTTGAGCAGAGGCTTCAACCAAAGACACCGAGTTGCATTTTCCACTCTGTGAAGCCATCGGTGGCCAGTTGCACAACGTTGATGTATTGATTTTACAGTCGACGCGTCCTTCCAATACTGCAACGTTCGCACTAGTAGACATCTTTTGAACTTGGTCAGTGACAGTTAGTGGTCGGAGATTGGATTCATAGACGTAATCATTACTCCAGGGTGCAAAGTTACCTACCTTAAGATATTAAATTAATACAGAACCAGTTAAACTCACAACAACACAATAGCAACATATTATTGCATGGATATAATATTAACATATCACATCCAGCCATACTTCTCTTGGAGTAACCGGCATTGTAGGAATGTCTTGAATCATCGGTGGTTGGGGCACCAGTATCTCGTGCAAGGCAGTGCTCGTCGTCAAACAATTTGAGGGAGGACTCCATTTCGTCGCTTCGAAACTCTTCTGCTGATATCAACTGATAAGCTTGAACAGGAAGTTCCAAGAATGAAAAATTTTCGCTCTTAAGTGTTTACTCTTCAAAATAAAACTGAAACAAGCTTGAATAGTCTAGGACAAATGACTTTCTCCAGTTGGACCTTGCTGTCCATGTACTATATTCTCCCTTCGTCTCAAAGACTAGAATCAATAATGTAAATGAACGTTAAATAACTCAATTGTAGTTTTATGTTGATAGCTTTCGAGGTGATTATACGAAATTATTGGGAACGAAACCCCTCTTAAACTGCATAACGTAGATGAGTTGGGTGGTGTCATTTATAAAATGAAGTAGCAAAAATTACAATAAATATTGTATAAATGAATGTAAAATTAACGCATACATTAAAATACACAAGTTACTTTTTATGCATTTTAAATCTTGTTTACGACAGAAAACGAAACAGCTACGGATTAGCTACCTTAATCTCCATGTAAGTAACACTCTTACGTTCCCAGTTCAACATTTCATTCCTCAACGTCTAACACTTCACTTGTCCCATTAACCATTGGGTTGCCTAAATGGAACTTGTTTAATTTTTCATTGGACTCAGATCGATTAAATTAATTTATTAAGTAATTAGTCGAAGCATCTTTATGTGCATTGATAAAGAGAAAGTAGATTAAATTTATTTTTGAAGTATCTAGCTGATTTAGAGTTTTCGGTGGCAGATTAGACTTTTTTACCAGAAAAAACTGGAAAAGTGTTCAAACTGTATACGATTTAAAAAAATATCAACATGTCGCTGTATCGCAAAATATCGCTGTAAGAAAGTACTTGATCCGAACATCAACAGGTTGTCCTCTCGACAACCTGTTTCAAGTTCTTCAGCATCATCCCCACAACTCACACCAGCAGCACTCTTACTACTTACAGTTCATCGACTCTTACTACTTACTAGTACTCAGTTCCATGATGTAGGATATCATGATGAATAAATTATTATTATTATTATTACTAAGAATCAATGAAAATTCGCTATAATTTTGTTCTCTAAATTTTTACAGACGCGCAGGTTGTTGTATCACATTTCCCCACTCACCGAATCTCCTTGACACGCGTCTTGAACACGCTTATAGTGATTAATAGTATAATCATGATGTCATGAATTTTCTACCATGAAAAACGGTTCAGAAATCGGTTGCTTTACTTCAATATCTTTGTCACTCGATTTTTCTTTACTAAAGCTTATTGTTTTCCTCGTTAAAGGGCACATGGCGGTTTTTGCAAATGTAAAGCAAGACCCTTCTTTAAAATTTTCTTGACTTTCTAGAAGAAAAAAATTATGTCTCTGTGATACTCCATTTGGTCACGAAAGTGTTGTAAGCGAAGCACCTATTTTGGCTATTATAACCAATAGGCAATGAGGCAAGGCAAGGCAATTGTGACATAGTCAAAGTTTTACACTTCTGTTGTAGGTTAAATGGTATTATTTTAAAATAAATAGAAGGGTGTTCGAAATATGGTTCCGGTATTTAAAAAGCGTCCCCATTATTATTACAGAATGCCATACATCCTCCATGAAAGTTTCTGATCATATTTTATTTCAAAGAATCTACTCAGCTATGCATTTATTTAGCATCTGCCATTCTAAGTCTGCATTGCTAAAGTCTTTACATCCATAGTTTAAAAGCTCAGGTTTGATCATCTCTCTCATGGG